>CM075807.1:15804134-16404134 GCA_037975025.1 Excoecaria agallocha
CCTTGTTATCAAAAATCTGCATTTAAGTTCATTCGACCTAGTGAGCTTGTTTTGATAATATTTGGAGTTACAGAAATGAAAATTGGATAATTCAAATTGGTTTAAAAACTAGACTTCCATATCTGCCTTTTCTATGGAGAAGATAAATCCTAAATCTATCTCTAAACCTGTCTAAATTTAGGTTGAAAACCAAAATAAATTGCTGCCCAGTCATTGGAATAGCCTTTTGTAATTTCTATATATCTTAAAATGTAGATATGATAATGAGATTATTATTAATGTTTTAGAAACTAAAAATATATATGAATAAGTTTGTAGAAGGAAACTTTGCTTAAAAATGATGTTTGATAGGTCAAACATTACAGACAATATGAACCGGTAAATCTGTCTTTAGACAAAATGTATGTCATGGTCAGTAGCTTTTTACTATTGACTATGAGGCCAATCTAGAATAAAAAATGAACCTATGTCATAGATAATAGCTTTTTAGTACTAACCTTAAGGTTAGTACAAAACCTAAAGTGCACCTATGTCACGGTCAGTACCTTTTGGTGATGACCGTGACCCTCCTTTGTCTCACTAATAATTGATTTAAAGGTTCTAAATGATTTCCAAAGTTACCTAAACCTCCTAAAACATATTTAAAGCATTTTATAATATAGAAACAACATATAAAGTGAGATACGTTCATTGAATATATGATAATATTATATTGTAAAGTAGTAAACATAAATAGTTGACAAAGCATGAATATGGAAATTACAAGAACAAGTATGTTGTTATTTACTTCATTGTGATAGCATGAACATGCTTATATGTTTTGAATTACATGTAATGCTTATATGTTAACATGCCAAAGTATATGACTATAAGAATACATGATCAATTACAATTACTCATAGTGTTATATGAGACTGAGAATACATGTTCATATATTAGAGATGGTATATCTATTTATATGATATTATATGTGCCACATGTACAGTAAAAGCTCAAGCATGATAAATAACTAGAATGTGAATACAATATTACAAGAAATTAGAGTTCAACTGTGGATAGATAGGCATGTTTGTAGGGACAGAGTTGCAACTGCTAGAGTTGGCCCCGTTTGGGGTCTACCATTGTCCCCTTTTAGGACTATTGTTGTCTCCGTCTGAGACTACCATTTGATACCGTTTTGATCTATCGAACTTTATACCTACGAGTATTTATATGAATGATACCTATAGGAATCTACCATTCTCATTATCCACTTTTAAAACTTAGGCAGGCTAAACTCTAATTATAATTGTGGTTATAGAATTTGAATTTAAGCATGAATGCTCATATGTTATTGTTGAACTATATGATTTGTTTTAATTACAAAAATTGTATCTCAAGTATAAATGCTTATAGTATATCCATCAATCACATGAAATATGTATGCTAAGATATATGTTTATCTCTGTTGCCTCATTGATTATGTTTTTAAATTTTACAAGAGTTAATTATTTATTTATCATTGATATCTTATGTTACAATTAATGCATGTTGAGTCTGTTTATTGATAACTACTGTGAGTGGTCATTTATCATGAATTGTTCCCCACTAAGCTTTATAGCTTAGCGTATGTTATTTGATCCGTGTAGGTTTAGTAGGCAAGACTTTTGCTTAGGGACGCTCTCTACATCAGGAAAGGCCAGCACAAGACTGTATATATATATATATATATATATATATATATATATATATATATATATATATTGCATAATTTTGTCATTAATAGTTATATGTATGTAAAAAGTGTATCTAGTTTTAGGCATGTTGAGTTGTATATGCTCACTTTTGTAAAAAGAACTGTAAATGTATGTCTATATGATCTAAAGCTACTATCACACCATGTGATATTCATACTATAGTACAAGTAAGTAGAACAAGAGAATAATGATAGTAATCCCTAAATGCATGTGAATTAAAGTATGTGAACAATTAGTAGCACCTAACCAACATGTATGATGACTAGCATGATGATTATGATAAGAATAGTATGATCAAAGACTGCATGATGATATAATAACATATTGTTAATTAATTAAAGATGTATGATTCAATAATATGGTTAGGTTATAGAATTAGGGTGTTACAATTTGATATCAGAGCCTAGGTTTAGCCTTTTCTAGGTAATAAGAGTTTAGGATTCTATAATATAATATAGTGTAGTGTTGGCCTAATGCAAAAGTCCTTGTTTTTCTTATAGATAATATATGAAGGATTCTAGAGAAGCTATCGAATAATATGTTTAAAGCAATTTTTTAGTTAGATTAAATCCTTCCAATCTAGGATTATTGTCTGCTAATCGAAATGAGATTCCTATGGCCATTCCCAGTGAAGCACTATTGAAACTTTTTGCAAGATATGACCCAAATTCTATAAAGGATGATTGCACCTAAAGCTCCAATATCTAAAATTAGAAAGCATGGTGCAGAGAAATTCTTGGGCACTAATTTGGAATAGTCGAAAGAAGCTGAATTTTGGTTGGAAAGGGTAGGGAGAATCTTTGATGAAATTCAATGCCTAGTAAATCATAAAGTGTCTTGTGTTGTGTCCTTACTCTAAGGAGTAGCATATGACTAGTGAAAATTAGTACTGAAGCAACCTCAGTTACAAGATCCCCTCACATGGGAATTTTTTGAAGCTGAATTCAGAAAGAAATATGTTACTAAGGTATATAAAGAACAGAAGTTAAGATAGTTCTTGAATTTGAGACAGAAAGCCATGATTGTGGCAAAGTATGAGAAAAACTTCAGTCGTCTGTGTAAATATGTTCCCGACCCAATGCTGACAAAAGCTTTTAAGTGCAGAAAGTTTGAAAATGGCTTAAATGATCAGATTAGAGAAAACTGATTGGACCTACATCTATGCAATTGGTGGATTTCCATTAACTTATTTTAACAGCCATAAGGGTTGAAAAGAATAAAGTAGCTAAAAGAGAAAGAGAACAGAAAAGAAGTGCGTCTAGAGGTGGATTTTCCACTTGAAAAAGGGTTAGAAGAGCTCAGTGAAATCAACTAGCTGAGTCTAGGTATAGTTCTATAAAAAGAGATAAAAGACAAGACTCATTTGTAGGGTCTAAACCTGGTGCAGAAGCTTTAAAGAGATAGAGTGGGAGTTAGCCTCCAAAATATCCCTATTGTTCTAAGCGGCACTGGGGTGATTGCAAAAACTTGACTAGAGCATATTTTATATGTGGTAGTACTGACCACTTTATGGAAAACTTTCCATCAAAGTGGAAGCAATTTTTTAGACAATAGGGTAACAAGAGAGCTTTTAATACACCATCCTCAAGTAGAGGCAGCGGTAGAGGCAGAGGGCGTGGTAGATCAAATCATTATGGATCCCGGTCTAGGAATGTGTCTAAATTAGTAGATCGACGCATGATTCCAATTGTTTCTAGATGGGCTTATGCAATGAAAGCTCAAGAGAATTAAGATGCTCCAGAAGTTATAGCTGGTATTTTCTCTCTCTTTGATTCTGATATTCATATACTCATTGATCTTGGTTCTACTCATTCTTATGATTGCATTGGGGATATGGGTAGAAATATATCAATTGCTCATGAACTGAAATATGATATTTGTATAACCAACCCTTTAGGGCATAGTGGTGTGTTAACAAATTTTATAAATAATGTCCTATTATGATCCAAATGAAGGAATTTTTGGCTAATCTCATTGCGTTGCCTTTTTAGGAGTTTGATGTGTTTTTAGGCACGGATTGGCTATCGAACCATCATATAGTAGTCAATTGTGGGGCTAAAATAGTAACACTTAGAGATACAAATGGTGAGAAAGTAATAGTACATGTTATTAAAACTAAAACTTTGGCCAATGCGATATCGGCTATGCAAGTAGCGATTTCTGAGAAAAGGATGTGAAGCATATTTAACCTTGGTATTTGATTCAAAAAGGGAAAAGGTTAAAATTCAAGATATCCCTATTATAAATGAGTTTCCTAATGTATTTCCTGTAGATTTACCAAGTCTTCCACCTGAAAGAGATATGGAGTTGTCTATAGAAGTTTTATTGGGTACAACTCCTATTTCTAAGGCACTGTACGTAATGGCCCCAATGAAATTAAAAGAGTTAAAGGTTTAGTTATAGGAATTACTTGACAAAGGCTGTATTAGGCTTAATGCATCTCCTTAGGGTGCACCAGTTTTGTTTGTAGAGAAGAAAGATGGGACTATGAGAATGCGTATAGACTGTCGTCAATTGAATAAAGTGATAGTGAAAAACAAGTATCCATTGCCAAGAATTGAAGACTTGTTTGATTAGTTGAAAGGTGCTGGAGTGTTTTCCAAGATTGACTTGCTTTTAATACTATTAACTTCGGGTAAAGTATGTAGATGTTCCCAAAACTGCATTTAGAACTCGATATGGTCATTACAAATTTCTAGTAATGCCATTTGGGTTAACAAATGCACTAATTGCTTTCACGAACCTTATGAATAGGGGATTTAGACCCTACTTAGACCAATTTGTGATTGTTCATAGATGACATATTGGTCTATTCAAGAAATGAAGCCGAGCATGTTGAATATTTAAGAATTGTGTTGTAGACTTTGAGGGAAAATCAACTGTTTGTTAAATTGAGCAAGTGCAATTTTTGGCTTAAGGAAGTCTCTTTCCTTGGGCATATAGTGTCTTTTGAAGGCATTATAGTGGATCTAGCCAAAATCGAGGCTATTATGAATTGGAGACAACCTCAAAATGTGACAAAAGTGAGAAGTTTTCTATGTTGTATTGGATATTACTATCGCTTTGTGAAAGGCTTTTCAGTTATAGCTTCACTACTCACTAAATTATTGAGAAAGGGTATCAAATTTGAGTGGACTAATCGATGTCAGGCAAGCTTTGACCTGTTAAAGAAGATGTTAATGTCAGGCATATGGTGTTTCTTGAGCTTAAAATGAGAAGCTATGAATGCATTATGCATTCAAGTTGAACTTTGTTCCCAACTTTGCAGTCAGAATTTGCTTTCAAAAGAACAAAAAAGTCTATTCTAGCCTTTAACACACACATACATAGAAGTTTTTTGGTATGCATTGTGCTTATTTTTTGGTTCAGTAGACCTTGGTATTGGCATGCCCATTCTCCTATGCCCCTCATTGAGAATGTATTCAACTTAAATCATTTGATAAGTTGCAATTACTTTAAATTTTGGAAACTTATTAACAGACACTCTTTGCACAATTTACAAGTAAAACTCGCCACATATAGCTCACATGTGTGATTGTGTTTACACACATGAATTTTGTACATTTACTACATGTATTTAATTCCTCTTTACATACTCACATGTATAATTTCCTATAAGGGAAATGTGAATGGACTTCGCACTTTGAAGACAACATCAAGCAATGGACAATCAAGTCAAGGAAAAATTCTCAATAGTAAAATCCATAGTTTAAGTATCTCAAAAAGCGAGATCACCATGCATACCGCACTTGGGGGCATTTATCAAAAGATGGCTATGCCACTTAAAGATAGGTCTCCATGAGGGGAATCATGCAAATCCATAAAAGTTAAGTACCTCTATCAATTGTAACAAGCATATTAACATCCAACCTTTTTATAGGTATTTATATCCTCTTCACAAGGCATCCAAAGTCTCTTTATGAGCACAAAATCCTCCTCATAAGGCATCCAAAGTCTCTTCGTGAGTGCAAAGTCCTCTTCATGAGGCATCTAAAGACTTTTTGTGAGCACAATGTCCTCCTAGGAGGCACTCCAAACTGGACTATCACCAAAAAGGCTTATGCATTGCCAAGTTGATGATAAGCCACCTGCTTCACCGAAAAGGGTTAACATGTTGCCAAGTTGACAATAAGTCACCAACTTCACCAAAAAGAGTTAACATATTGGCAAGTTGATGATAAGCCACCTACTTCATCGAAAAGGGTTAACACATAGCCAAGTTAACGACAAGCCACCTACTTTACTGAAAAGGGTTAATGCGTTGCCAACTTGATGATAAGCCACCTACTTTATGGAAAGTCTCTTCAGAGCAAACCCAAAAAAATCCAAAGTCTCTTTGGAGCAAAACAAACAAAACCCAAAGTCCCTTCGGAACAAATCAAATCAAACCAAATCCAAAGCCTCTTCGGAGCAAACCAAACAAATCTCTTTGGAGCAAACAAATCCAAAGTCCTCTTTAAGAGGCACCTTCTATAGATAACCAAGTCATAAACTTAAAGCAAAGATTGTGTGGTGTGGTTTCGATCGACAAATTTGTATAGATTGCCTCATCACCAAACATTTACAATCAAGATGATAGCCACCTCAAGTACGTGTCCCCAACTTTCTACTCTAAATTTTGGTTAACCTAGGCACTAGTACACTAGCCTCTCTAAAGTTGTGGGCAATTGTAGGCATTGGGTTTTGAGATGGCTTTTGATCAGGGTTACTTGATGAGGAAAATGTTTCTTATAAATAGACAAGGAACAAAAGTGCTAAGGCTTTCTCTCGGGTTTTATGTTTTCAAAATATTTTTTTCAACTCTCCTACAGGTATTAAATGTTTAAAAATTATATTTTGGTATTTTTCCTCTCTTCTCTCTATCAACAAGGTTAAAATGGCTTTTGGGGATTAAAAAAAGTCAAAGTTAAACTCAACTGTCAAAGTCAAAGTCAAAAGGAGTGAGTCACACCCTTGACTCACAGGTCAAGCCTATGACTCACTCCCAGAACACTATTTTACACACAAAATAGGAGAAATAAATGGGGAAAGATTTTTAATTTTAATCCTCATCCAAAACTAACTTTTAAGGATATTTAAGCCAAAAAGGATAGATTTTTTAGGGCCTTTCTCTCTCATGCTTTCTCTTTCACACACACACTTTGTTCTTCATAAAAACTCACACAAAGGGGAAAAAAACAGGAAGGAAAGCTAAGAACACTAAAAATCATTGTTCTTTGATGGAACCAACACTGAAAGCAATATTTAGAGCCCCTAAAAATCATTTAATCTAGTGTTAAAATTTGATTTACAATAAAAATTCCTATTTTCCATTTTTAGAGCTTAATTTTGTTTAATATTTGATGTCTTGAATTTAAGCTTATTTAATTGTTATTAATTGATTTTTATACTTATTTCACTCATTAATTCATGTAAAATAATTAAAATCATGTTAAAATTGAGTAAATAAGTTAATTAGAGTTTACTATTCATCATCTTCTCCATTTTGTCAATTTTTGAATTCCATGTTTATTGCTCTAATCTTATTTTTCTTGTGAAAATCAAGTTTTTTCATGTTTTATTGGGTTTTTTTTTTTTGCCTTTTTTGAATTAAAATAGTCAAATTTGAGTGTTTGGTGTATTTCATTTGATTCACATGGCTTCCAGCGTCGTTCCAGGGGCTGTAATTCATTTCTAGGTTAAGTCACAACCTTGAGTCGGATAGAGTCACGCCCTTGGCCCATGATCCGACCTGACTTGGCTAGTGACTCGGTTGACTCGGGCATGACTCACTCCTATTTGCACCTACGCTCGTGCTTTGCGTTGTCACTCACCCACATTCCACCACTCACGCCTCACTTTCCTCTCTTTTCATTATTTTATTCTTTTAATGCTATTGTTCGTTGGCCCAAAACATCATTTTTCACATTTGAATTCATTTGTTTCTTTTCATGTCGTGGTCTGCATCTTGGTTTTCTTTGTTTGTTTATTCTTTTTTTTTTAAGTTTAATACATTTGTGTTATTTTGTGTTAATTAATTAGGTTGGTTAATTTATTTTTCTTACTCTTAATTAATAATTCTTTACATAAGGTTGCTTATTTTACAAATATTATTTTTACATTAAATTTAATATTATTATTAATATTATTTTTTGTATTGTTTAATTTATCAATATTATATTTATGAATATTGTCTTAATATTTTTTATTATTTATATTATCTTTTATATTTGTATTTTGTATTAGCCCTACTAATATTTGTGATAAATTGGTTATATTAATTTATCCTTTTCCTTTTAATTTATAATGTGCTTAATATTGCTTATTTTATTAATGTTATTTTATTTATGTTTATTTCATTAGCCTAATTAATTAATATTTGTAATTTAATTATCAAATTGTTTATTCGCATATTTAATTCATTTTAATTTATTCATATTCATATTCATATTCATATTTATATTCATATTCATATTATTATTATTATTATTATTATTATTATTATTATTATTATTATTATTATTATTATTATGTCAATACTAGTTATATTCATTTAATTTATTAATTTATCTTATTATATATTTACTTAATTATTATGCTTATTTAAATGCTTTGGCATGCACGTGCCAATAAATGCTGCATGAATTGCATCATGCATTTTAAATATTTTGTCTAATTTACTTCCATTATATTAAATTAATTATTTATCTAATTTATTTGAATCAATTAATTATTTTCATTTTATGATCATTATTTATTGTGTTTATCCATTGTTTTAGCATATGCGTGTCAATGCATGCTCATGAATTTCAGATGCATTATGCATTATGTCTATTCCATCTATTTTATTATTTAAAGATTAATTACTTGTTTAAATTGTTCAATTTAATTAATTATTTATCATTTATCATTTGGTTTAATTCATTATTAACCAATATTATTTTCATACCGTATTTTAATACACAATACACATTTCGAGTCGAAATGGAGAATGAAGAGAAAAATAGTTTAGGATTTATTTTATTTGATATCCACTTGTTTATTTGGACCTGTATAATTATCTCTTTATTTTCCTTTTTTTTTTTTTGCAAAGCATGTAATAATAAAGGCTTTTTCATGCGTTTAAATTAAAACAAAACCAAAACTATTTCTACTTAATTAATCAAGATTTTTCCAGGTAAAATGGATGGTGCCCTATTTTTACTCTGAATCCACAAAAAGGAGTTTTATAAATATGTAGGAGGGAATCAATGTTCCCAACTCAATGAATGGTTTGATTTATGTATGTCATCTTTAGCATTGTTATCTTATGCCTTTCTTTATTTATTGTAAATAACATAATAAATGATTTTTAAGCATTAATCAAAATTTCAACAAATGATGTTATACAAGTTTGAGTGAGATTTTTCTATGATAAAAGGGATCAATGTGTCATTTTCTATCCACAAAATAACATGTAAAAATTAAGGATTTTTCTATATAAATACAAGTGATTCTTTTAGCTTGAAATTAACTAACATAATTCTTTCAAGGTCGCGAGGGGTCCAATACTCCACTTTTATAAAAAATTACACCCAAAACTTTGCATTTTCATAAATATGTATGCGAGGACCAACATCCTCATCAAAATGAACTCATTCAATTTTCCAATTTATGTATGATTTTATCTTTACATTTATTCTTATACTTTTAATGCCATACTTTTATAGCTTTCAATATTTATGATTTATTCCAATGTGCTTAAGTGCGCCTTACTTTTTCTAGCATGATATCTTGCGCGAGAAAAGAGATAAGATAAATTAATTATTAAAACTCATTTATGTAACATTAACCAAAGGTATAAATAAGAGCGAGGTCCCAAACTATTTCTAATTTTTGGCTTCATAAGGTTAGAATTCACTTTTCCAATGTTTTCTTAGGTGGCGACTTTATGATGCTTGCCTTGTGGTGCCCAAGAGACACCCTCGTAGGTTGATCGCCAACAATGTAATAGGGGTACAACAAGGTACTGTCTCATGCCTTTTTGAGGCCAAAGAAATGATGGATTAGGTTGAATCCCTATCCATTGTGAAGCGATCAGCTTTCAAGAGTCAAATGAACTTTCATTTGGTCTTGGGTCCTAAAATTGGACTTTCGAGAAAAAGCTGGATGACTTCGCGATTTGGTATGCGTCATAATAGGATTTGCTTTTTTCATTAATGCATGATGAATACCTTGATTTAATTTCTGTTTTGGCATATTTTCTCACCATTTTAGTATGATTTATATGTTTATTCATTGTTATAGCTAGATTTAATATGTTTAAGGTCTTAGAATTACATGCATAGTATTTTGGATTAGATTTATTTGTTTTGGTTTGGTTTTCTTGCATTCTACCTTTGTTTTCAAGTGAGAGACGAGAAGAAGGCCCGACAAACGATCATCAGTCACAGCGAATGGTGGGACGTTGTGGTGCCTTCTCCTTATCTCATCTCTCCCCCTTTTTTGGGTCGCTTATCCTCTTCCCTTTGACATTTGTGACTCATTTTAGGCCTTTTAGGTGTATTTTTGAGTTATTTTTCAGTTTTTCTGTGTTTTGCATGTTTAGATACATTTTAATATTATTTTTGCCCACTATTCTACATAATTTGCATTTTTTCCTTTTAATATCTCTTTGTTTCAATCTATTTTTGTGAAATATTTTACTTTATTATTTAATTCATCTTGATTTGTTTCTTAATTAATTTTCCTTGTGTGTTTTTTGAGCCATTTATTTTCATGCATTTGTGGAGTTGCTTTGGAGATTAGCACATTTTGGAGGCTTTTTTTCATGTGGTTTTTCTTTCTCTCCCTGTCTTTTTATTGCATTTAATTATTTTGCATTATTTAATTATGTTTTATGGTTAGTGTATTTTATGTGTTTATTTCTTTTTTTACCTTAATTATGATTTTTGATGTATTATAATTTTAGAGATGTAATAATTTAGTAAAAAAAGGATTTTTAACTCGTTAATTAACTAAAAAGTCACTTAAAAATTCTTTTATTTAGCTAATTGGTTTCTTTCTTTAACAAAATGGACCAATATCCAATTTTTTACCCAAATCACACAATATAATAAAATCCTTTTTGTAAGTATGCATGAGGTAACCCATGTTCCCAAATCTAACAAACAACCCAATTTATATATGTGTTTTACTCTTTCAGTTGGATGATTTGCTTATGTAATAATTTAATTGGTGGTTTTAATTATTTATTTATTTATTCTTTTTTTATTATTTTCTTAAATGAATCGATGTGTTTATTTATTTCATTCGCAATGCATTATGTGAGAAAGGAGGTCGTGAATTAATAACAAAAACATAATTATAAGAAAAACCTAGCTGAGATGCCAAGTAAGAGTGATGCCCCAAATACCATCTCTATTTGGACATCAAAAGGTTGAGATTAATTTTTGAACATTTTGTTGGGTGGCAACTTTATGAACCCTGCCTCTTGAGCCCACATTGGATGCCTTAATGGGTTAACCATCAACAATAAAGTGGGGTCCACATTGGATGCCTTAATGGGTTAGCCATCATAGATTTATTTAGATGGTTTAGACGATCAAACAGTCACATTATTTAGAGATTTGTGTTTGGGTTGCCATAATTGAGGTTAAAATTTAAGTTCGAGGTTAGGTTAGAGTTTTATTTAAGTGAGTTTTCAGAGAATAGTAAAGAAACTATAGCAGAGATAGATATGGTTAATGATGAAAGACAACAAACAAAGATGGGTAGAATGACAAATGATCTTAGGATTAAGATGTCGAATTTGAGAGACAAACTAGATTTTATTTTAATGCCCCCAATTCTATATGATGTACTAGATAAAAGATTAGACAGGCGGTTGCAAGAATTTAAAGAGCGAATGTTAGCTATAATTGGTGGCTTGGTGGCTTTTTTAGCACCTAATCCTAAAACTAATCTTAAAGTGACTATTCGAGGGCAAATAGAGGTAACATTTATTGGGGATGCTCTTATGGCAATCATTACAGAGCCCGAGCACCGACAATCAATTAGAAGAGGGAAGGGAGGCATAAACTTGAGAATGATTATATTGAAAAGGATGAAGAGGAAGAACCTCTTATGGTTGTAGTAAAGAATGGGGACCGTAGTACTAAAGATTCTACCTTCAAAAATATGGAAAAGAAAATAGAGGCGATGGCCCGAGTATTATTGTCGGACCCTTACTTGACCCTAAATGAATTTTATGTTTTGAGAGGAGTTTTTATTTGATTAAGATTAAGAATTTAATGAGAAATTCGTATTAATGGTGATTAAGGGATAAATTATGTCTTATTTATTTTAATGGCATGGGAAATAAATTGATTAGTGTGATTTAATTTTTAATTGAGGGTTTAATTGGAGTATAATTATTGATTTGGGGTAAATTAGTAATTATGACATTTTAATGGGGTCAATTGAGAATTTGAGAACAATGGAGAGGCTAATGTAAGAAAGAGGTTAAATGATGAGGTTGAATTAAGAATTAATTAAATGGTGGGGTATAATTTGTGACATGCAAAGAATTAGATGTTATTAATGAGACATGCAAAATCTTAAAGGATTAAAGGGGACATTTACCATAGCATTATAAATAGATTAATCTTAGTGGATGGAAAGAGAAAAGTGAGAGAGGGTGAAGGTGTGGTCGGCATTGAGAGAGGAGAAAAACCAGAAATTTACTTCCTTGCATTTCTTTCAAGTCTTTGAATCTTCAAGCAAGTTAAGTGACAAATCTTGATGGTTAATTAAGGCATTTAAGTGCTTAACTCTAAGGTAAGTGGTTTCTATTGAATTTCATTATCTTCTTCTTCTTTTTCTCATCTTGGTTGTGGTAAATGATGAACAAGTGCTGGAAATGATGGAATAATGGGGAATGAATTGTGTTGTAGTTAAAGAAGGAGGAGATAGAAAGGATAAAGGGAAAGACATTGCAAGGGATTGAAAGCTTGGGTGTGATAGGGGTCGGCTAAGGTATGAGATTAGGCCTACCTTAATGCATGTGAATTTGGTTGTTGCATGTGAATATGGTTGCTGGAACTTGTTGTGATTAAATTGAATTTGTAGTAATTAAAAGAGAGTTCAATGTATGAAATGTGCATGAAGAGATGAGATGAAAATTCTGACCTATTGACTGAAAATTTAGTGTAAATTGTAATAGAGACCTATAATTGTAACAAATCAAATTTCTGTAGTTATATAAGACATTTTCCTACAAAATTGAAGAAGGAACCTACCTTCAATTCTGCCTCTAGATATTTTTTATGATTTATTGAATTTAGGAGAACTTTTAAATTCGGATTCTGGACCAGGTTGGGGAAAAATTGAGATATCTGTATGTAAAATGATCAGAATGACATGAAATTAATTCCTATGAAAACTAGACTCATAAATACACATTTTATATGAAGGAATTAATGCCTAATTTTATTTCTAAGTATTTCAAATAATTAGCATGAAATTCGTTGAATCTGTTTGGACTGTTAAGGTACAGATGTTGGTATTTTGGGCATAAGTATTAGTAGAGAAGTCAAAATCTTATTATGTAAAATTATGGGTAAACTAGATACCTAGGAGTACGTTTTTTATGAAGAAATTTTGGTCTAAATCCCTCTTGATTTTATGCTATGAATTTTTATAAGTGACAGCTAATACTGTTTTGGTTCCATGAACAGCCTATAGTATTTTTCATATATCATGAGCTATAGGTAAGATATTATGGTGAATGTTGATGATATGGAAACTAGACATATAGTGGAATAATATTGTAGAAGATCATATAGCCTAAAAATGACATTATCAAATTCATTTGTGGCTCACAAGTTGAGTCCAGAATGCTGCCCTGTGCAGAGTTTTAATGTACTTTATTTTATGGTTTTCAATTAATTGAGCTAAATATGTGTTTATGTGATTACAAAATGAATTGGATAGGGCATGTAATATGACTATTAATGCAAGATTATATGTATACATATACATTCACACGTGTACTTGGGTAAGGACTTGTGATGAAATTGTGTACATGATTGTTTTATGCAATTAATCTTACATATGCAGTTATGTCATAGTAACAATGTAGCTATCATATGAGTATACATGTACAAAATGAACACTATAAGTGCAAGCATGATATATGAAAGAAAGATTAAATAGAATTTGCCTGCAGTTATAGTTCAATTGTGGATAGATAGGCGCCTATAGGGATATTGCAGCTGCCACAGTCGACCTTTTTAGGTCCACAGTATAGTTGATCCTGCTGGATCTTACACAACTCATCTGGGTTGTTGCTTGACCTTTTGGGTCCTTGACCGGTCCACCGTATAGTTGGCCCTGATTGGGTCCATAGTTTTGATACCCTCGGGTATCCACCGATCCTGTTATCCACTCTTAGAACCTAAGCAGGCTAAAGTAAAGCAATAATGTTTCACAGTCAATCACAGAATAAACTATGCATCTGATATATAATTTATCATGTATAACAGTGGTTTCTTAAGCATGTATTGGTATCTGTTTACATTATATACATATCTCATTATGAATTGTATGTATTCAAGTATACTGAATTAATTGTGAAGGGTTATCTTGTTATGCAAGCTATTATATTTTATATTTTACCTTTTTCTGACATGTAAATATTATTAATATTATATTATTTTGTATATCCTATTTTTTGACGACCACTGTGAGTGGTTGTCTTTCATGTTTAGAATCCCCACTAAGCTGTATAGCTTAGCATGGGTTATTTTGATCCGTGTAGGTTTTGGTAGTCAAGGCTTTTGCACAGGAACTATTTCTGCATCAGGATAGGCCAACACCAGTCTATAGAAGTTGATGTAGGAAGTTTTGATAAATATTGCTTAGTTCCTTACCTGTTTAATATGTATATGGGTTGTAATATATCGATATGTATGTTATATGGAAGTGATGGTTGTAATAAGCTCATAGTGAGAATGCTAGTTTATGCATGCATTTAGAAGCTATAATACTTTATATAAATGTGCTGAAATGCTGAATGCTATGCGTGAAAGATGTGAGAAACCTTATTAGTATATTAGTTGTATGATTATATGGATAAGATGACGTGAATGCTTATAGATGTTAATTGAGAAAATTACTTAAAATAACATGATTTTAGTAGATTGCATCATATTTATAGTAAAGTTGTAGTTTAGGGTGTTTCAATTTGGTATCAGAGCATAGGTTTAGCCTTTTCTGGGTAATGCAAGTATAGAAACTTTAATATGAGATAGTGTTGTGTTGGCCTAATGCAGAAGTTCCTGTTTTCTTATAGATTAAAGATGAAGAATTCTTCTAGGAATACTATAGAAGAATCGGCTGAAAGTAATTTGCCGGTTAGATCAAATCCTCCTAATCCAATGACTTCTTCTTCGCATCGAAATGAAATTCCTACTACAGTTCTTGGAGAAGCTTTGTTAAAAATTTCTCAGGATATGGCCCAGATTCTGCAAAGAATGACTATGCCCAAGGCTCCAATCTTTGAAATTAGAAAGCATGGGGCACAAGAATTTATGGGCACCAATCTAGAACAATTTGAAGAAGCTGAGTTCTGGTTAGAAAGGCTGGAGAGGATATTTGATGAAATAAATTGTCCTATAAATCACAAGGTATCTTGTGCTGTGTCCTTACTTCAAGGCATGGCTTATGATTGGTGGAAGTTGATTTTGAGATAACCTCAGTTACCTGACCCACTTACCTGGGAATTCTTTGAGGGGGAGTTCAAAAAGAAATATGTTACTGAGGCTTACAAGGAGGAGAAATTGAAGCAGTTTCTGAGCTTAAGACAAAAATTTCTATCTGTGGCTGAATATGAAAAAGAATTTAGCCGATTATACAAATATGTTCCCAAGGAGATGTTGACAGGAGTGTTCAAATGCAGGCACTTTGAAGATGGGCTGAATGATAGAATTAAAGAAAAATTGTTTGGATTTACATATCTAAATGTGGTAGATTTTAATCAACTGGTCACAACTGCTATGAAAATTGAAAAGTATGAGATAGCTAAAAGAGAGAGAGAGCATAAAAGAAGTGATTCCAGGGGAAGATCATTCACTGGAAAAAGATTTAGAGGGACTCAAGGAGGCCAGCCTGCAGAATCTGTTTTCAATTCTTCTAGTAAAGGAAAGAAGCAAGAATCCTTTACCAAGCCTAAAAATGAGAGGGAAGCTTCAGGAAGATAGAGTGGGGGTCAAGCACCTGAGTGTCCTCATTGTTCCAGGCATCATTGGGGTAATTGCAGGAAACTGGCTGGAGAATGCTTTAGATGTGGTAGTACTGATCATTTCATGGCAAATTGTCCTTTGAAACCAGATCAAGGTTTTAAGCAACAAAATAGCAAGGGAGCTTCTAATGTACCTCCATCTGGAAGAGGTAGAGGCAAATGAAGGTTTGGAGCAGCTCATCATGGATCCCAGTCCCAGAATATGTCAGAAACAGTTGATAGACCTTCTACTCAAATGGTTGCTAGACGGGCTTATGCCATGAAGGCTCGGGAGGAACATGATGCTCCAGAAGTTATAGCTGGTATTTTTTCTCTTTATAATTGTAACATACATGCACTCATTGATCCTAGCTCTACTCACTCATATGTTTGTATTGGGGTTTCAGGTAGAGATAAGTTTAAAACACAACGGTTAGATTTTGATGTATGTGTTACTAGTCCATTGGGACATAGTACAATTGTTAATAAGGTGTGTAAAGACTGTCCTATAGTAGTTCAAGGGAGAGAGTTTCAAGCAGATTTGATTGTGTTGCCTTTTCATGAGTTTGATGTAATTCTGGGAATGGATTGGTTATCCAAGAATCATGCAGTGATAAATTGTGAAATGAAAACAGTAACCCTCAGGAATGATGAAGGAAAGGAAGTGGTAGTAGAAGGCAATTGTTCTAAGCTATCAACTAATGTTATATCAGCAATGCAAGCTAGACGTTGTCTTAGAAAAGGATGTGAAGCATTTTTAGCTTTGGTCCTTGACTCAAAAAGGGATACAGTGGAGCTTGACAAAATACCGATTGTGAAAGAATTTCCAGAAGTATTTCCTGAGGAATTACCTGGTCTTCCTCCAGAAAGAGATGTTGAGTTGTCTATTGATCTGTTACCTGGTACGGCCCCAATCTCTAGGGCACCATACAGAATGGCTCCATCTGAATTAAAAGAGTTGAAGGTTCAATTACAGGAATTGTTAGACAAAGGTTTCATCAGACCCAGTGTGTCACCTTGGGGTGCTCCGGTTTTATTTGTTAAGAAGAAGGACGGGTCTATGAGAATGTGTATTGACTATAAACAGTTGAACAAAGTGACAGTGAAGAACAAATATCCTTTGCCACGAATAGAGGATTTATTTGATCAGTTAAGTGGTGCTGGTGTGTTCTCAAAGATAGATTTACGGTCAGGATATTATCAGCTCAGAGTTAAAGATGGGGATGTTCCTAAAACTGCATTTAGGACTCGTTATGGGCATTATGAATTTTTAGTTATGACATTTGGGTTGACTAGTGCACCTGCTGCATTTATGGATCTTATGAATAGGGTATTCATACCCTATTTGGGTCGATTTGTTGTTGTGTTTATTGATGACATATTAATCTACTCCAGAAATGAAGCTGAACATGCTGAACATTTGAGAATTGTTTTGCAAACTTTGAAAGAAAATGGGTTGTATGCCGAACTGAGTAAATGTGATTTCTGGCTTAAGGAAGTTTCTTTCCTAGGTCATGTTGTATCTGCTGAAGGTGTTAGGGTTGATCCAAATAAAATTGAAGCTATTGTTAATTGGAGACCACCCAGGAATGTGCATGAAATTAGAAGTTTTCTTGGATTGGCAGGTTATTATCGTCATTTTGTGAAGGGTTTTTCTGTCATTGCTTCACCCCACACTAAGCTGTTGAGAAAGAATACTAAGTTTGAATGGTCTAATCATTGTCAAGCAAGCTTTGAAAGGTTGAAGAAGATGTTGACTGAAGCTCCAGTTTTGACTCAACCTGTGTCAGGGAAAGAGTATGCAATGTACAGTGATGCTTCTAAGGTTGGTTTGGGTTGTGTATTGATGCAAGATGGTAAAGTTGTAGCTTATGCATCTAGACAGTTGAAACCACATGAACAGAACTACCCGACTAATGATCTAGAACTGGCAGCTGTGGTATTCGTTTTAAAGATTTGGCGGCATTACCTGAATGGGGAAAAATGCAGGATTTATACTGACCATAAAAGCCTCAAGTACTTGCTTACTCAGAAAGAACTTAATTTGAGGCAGAGAAGATGGTTAGAACTATTCAAGGATTATGATTGTATAGTTGACTACCACCCAGGAAAAGCGAATGTGGTTGCTGATGCCTTGAGTCGTAAGTCAATGGCAGTGTTGATGTTAAAACAGTGCAGATGGAAATTTGCTTCTGATGGTGTTTTACTAGCACAGCTTAAAGTTAGGCCCATGGTTAGGCAGACAATGATTGATGCTCAGAAGGATGATGTCAAGTTACAACATATTGTTAAAGCAGTTTGTTAAGGTGATCAATCTGATTTTTCAGTGAAAGAAGATGATGGTGTATACTATCATAACAGGTTGTGTATCCCTGATGACAAAGAAGTGAAAAGAATATTGTTTCATGAAGCACATAATACTGCATTTACTATGCATCCAAGTGGGAACAAGATGTATCAAGAGTTGAAACAGTTTTACTGGTGGCCTGGCATGAAGAAGGATATTGTTAATTATGTTTCTAAATGTCTAACATGTCAGCAAGTGAAAGCAGAACATCAATTTCCTTCAGGTCTCTTGAATCCCATTCCGATTCCACAGTGGAAGTGGGAAGACATGACCATGGATTTTGTTACTGGTTTGCCTCTTTCTCAAAGGAAATATGATGTCGTTTGGGTAATAGTGGATAAGTTAACAAAAGTAGCTCACTTTTTACCAGTTCGAACTGATTATTCCATGGATAGCTTGCAGAATTGTATGTGAATGAGATTGTACGGTTACATGGTAAACCTGTGTCTATAATTTCGGATCGAGATCCAAGGTTTACATCGAGATTTTTGCAGAGTTTACAGCAAGCTTTGGGATCACAGCTCAAGTACAGTACAGCTTTTCATCCTCAAACGGATGGGCAATCTGAAAGGGTTATTCAGATTCTAGAAGATATGATAAGGGGATGTGCTTTGGAGTTTTCTGGAAGTTGGGATAAATATGTAGCCTTGATGGAATTTGCTTATAATAACAGCTATCAGAAGAGTATTCAAATTGCACCATATGAGGCTTTGTATGGCAGGAAATGTAGAACTCCAGTCTGCTAGACTGAGTTGACTGAATGTAAGTTAATTGGTCCTGACCTTGTTAGAGATACAGAAGAAAAAGTTCAAGTAATCAAACAGAGGCTGAAAGAAGCGAGTGATAGGCAGAAATCTTATGCTGATCTTAAAAGAAGGGATATCGAATACCAGGTGGGTGACAAAGTATTTTTAAAGGTATCTCCTTGGAGAAAAGTGCTTAGGTTTGGGAAAAAGGGAAAACTCAGTCCGAGATTCATTGGTCCGTACGAAATTCTTCAAAGAGTCGGACCAGTAGCTTATAGATTGGCTCTTCCTATGGAGTTGGCCAAGCTTCATGACGTGTTTCATGTATCTATGCTTCAAAGATATCGCTCGGATGAATCTCACAAGTTACAAGTTCAAGATATTCAGTTACAGCCGGATATCACTTATGATGAGGAACCGAAGGAAATCCTGGCTAGGGAGATCAGGCAAATGAGAAACAAGCAGATTCCTCTGGTTAAAGTACTTTGGCAACATCATGGTATACAAGAAGTAACCTGGGAACCAGAGGCAGCCATGAAGAAGCAATATCCTCAATTGTTTAATTCAGGTATGAATTTTGAGGACGAAATTCCTTAAGGGGGAGAGAATTGTCAGACCCTTACTTGACCCTAAATGAATTTTATGTTTTGAGAGGAGTTTTTATTTGATTAAGATTAAGAATTTAATGAGAAATTCGTATTAATGGTGATTAAGGGATAAATTATGTCTTATTTATTTTAATGGCATGGGAAATAAATTGATTAGTGTGATTTAATTTTTAATTGAGGGTTTAATTGGAGTATAATTATTGATTTGGGGTAAATTAGTAATTATGACATTTTAATGGGGTCAATTGAGAATTTGAGAACAATGGAGAGGCTAATGTAAGAAAGAGGTTAAATGATGAGGTTGAATTAAGAATTAATTAAATGGTGGGGTATAATTTGTGACATGCAAAGAATTAGATGTTATTAATGAGACATGCAAAATCTTAAAGGATTAAAGGGGACATTTACCATAGCATTATAAATAGATTAATCTTAGTGGATGGAAAGAGAAAAGTGAGAGAGGGTGAAGGTGTGGTCGGCATTGAGAGAGGAGAAAAACCAGAAATTTACTTCCTTGCATTTTCTTTCAAGTCTTTGAATCTTCAAGCAAGTTAAGTGACAAATCTTGATGGTTAATTAAGGCATTTAAGTGCTTAACTCTAAGGTAAGTGGTTTCTATTGAATTTCATCATCTTCTTCTTCTTTTTCTCATCTTGGTTGTGGTAAATGATGAACAAGTGCTGGAAATGATGGAATAATGGGGAATGAATTGTGTTGTAGTTAAAGAAGGAGGAGATAGAAAGGATAATGGGAAAGACATTGCAAGGGATTGAAAGCTTGGGTGTGATAGGGGTCGGCTAAGGTATGGGATTAGGCTTACCTTAATGCATGTGAATTTGGTTTTTGCATGTGAATATGGTTGCTGGAACTTGTTGTGATTAAATTGAATTTGTAGTAATTAAAAGAGAGTTCAATGTATGAAATGTGCATGAAGAGATGAGATAAAAATTCTGACCTATTGACTGAAAATTTAGTGTAAATTGTAATAGAGACCTCTAATTGTAACAAATCAAATTTCTGTAGTTATATAAGACATTTTCCTACAAAATTGAAGAAGGAATCTACCTTCAATCCTGCCTCTAGATATTTTTTATGATTTATTGAATTTAGGAGAACTTTTAAATTCGGATTCTGGACCAGGTAGGGGAAAAATTGAGATATATGTATGTACAATGATCAGAATGACATGAAATTAATTCCTATGAAAAATATACTCATAAATACACATTTTATATGAAGGAATTAATGCCTAATTTTATTTCTATGTATTTCAAATAATTAGCATGAAATTCGTTGAATCTGTTTGGACTGTTAAGGTACAGATGTTGGTATTTTGGGCATAAGTATTAGTAGAGAAGTCAAAATCTTATTCTGTAAAATTCTGGGTAAACTAGATACCTAGGAGTACGTTTTTTATGAAGAAATTTGGTCTAAATCCCTCTTTATTTTATGCTATGAATTTTTATAAGTGACAGCTAATACTGTTTTGGTTCCATGAACAGCCTATAGTATTTTTCATATATCTTGAGCTATAGGTAAGATATTATGGTGAATGTTGATGATATGGAAACTAGACACACAGGGGAATAATATTGTAGAAGATCATATAGCCTAAAAATGACATTATCAAATTCATTTGTGGCTCACAAGTTGAGTCCAGAATGCTGCCCTGTGCAGAGTTTTAATGTACTTTATTTTATGGTTTTCAATTAATTGAGCTAAATATGTGTTTATGTGATTACAAAATGAATTGGATAGGTCATGTAATATGACTATTAATGCAAGATTATATGTATACATATACATTCATACGTGTACTTGGGTAAGGACTTGTGATGAAATTGTGTACATGATTGTTTTATGCAATTAATCTTACATATGCAGTTATGTCATAGTAACAATGTAGCTATCATATGAGTATACATGTGCAAAATGAACACTATAAGTACAAGCATGATATATGAAAGAAAGATTAAATAGAATTTGCCTGCAGTTATAGTTCAATTGTGGATAGATAGGCACCCATAGGGATATTGCAGCTGCCACAGTCGACCTTTTTAGGTCCACAGTATAGTTGATCCTGCTGGATCTTACACAACTCATCTGGGTTGTTGCTTGACCTTTTGGGTCCTTGACCGGTCCACCGTATAGTTGGCCCTGATTGGGTCCATAGTTTTGATACCCTCGGGTATCCACCGATCCCGTTATCCACTCTTAGAGCCTAAGCAGGCTAAAGTAAAGCAATAATATTTCACAGTCAATCACAGAATAAACTATGCATCTGATATATGATTTATCATGTATAACAGTGGTTTCTTAAGCATGTATTGGTATCTGTTTACATTATATACATATCTCATTATGAATTGTATGTATTCAAGTATACTGAATTAATTGTGAAGGGTTATCTTGTTATGCAAGCTATTATATTTTATATTTTACCTTTTTCTGACATGTAAATATTATTAATATTATATTGTTTTGTATATCCTATTTTTTGACGACCACTGTGAGTGGTTGTCTTTCATATTTAGAATCCCCACTAAGCTGTATAGCTTAGCACGGGTTATTTTGATCCGTGTAGGTTTTGGTAGTCAAGGCTTTTGCACAGGAACTATTTCTGCATCAGGACAGGCCAACACCAGTCTATAGAAGTTGATGTAGGAAGTTTTGATAAATATTGCTTAGTTCCTTACCTGTTTAATATGTATAAGGGTTGTAATATATCTATATGTATGTTATACGGAAGTGATGGTTGTAATAAGCTCATAGTGAGAATGCTAGTTTATGCATGCATTTAGAAGCTATAATACATTATATAAATGTGCTGAAATGCTGAATGCTATGCGTGAAAGATGTGAGAAACCTTATTAGTATATTTGTTGTATGATTATATGGATAAGATGACGTGAATGCTTATAGATGTTAATTGAGAAAATTACTTAAAATAACATGATTTTAGTAGATTGCATCATATTTATAGTAAATTTGTAGTTTAGGGTGTTTCAATTATCTACTAGTAGAGGGATGAACCCTGAAGATAAAGACTTAAATTAGGATGAGATGCTCCCTCAGAGGTTCAAGATGCCAAATTTTCCTAAGTTTTATAGTACTTTTGACCCCTTTATAGATATTGAGCATTATACTTTAATTATGAAGGGAACAACCTTAACTAATAAACAAAAGGTAGAGTAACTTTTGATCATGCAGCGAAAAAATAATAAAATTGATCATACATACCACGCAATCCATAAACAAGAATCGAAAACATACAATTTTAGGGTTTTAAAACTTACAACTTTTAATGCACTTCAAGACTTGATTTTGATGATGACCAGCAATTAGGATGAACTTATATGCTTCAGGTCTTGATCACCAATGCCAAAGAAACAGCCTTTATGCCATTCCTCTCTATGTTCAAACACAATTGCAATAAAGGCTTAAAATTGAGAGTGCTAGCTCTATGTGTAAAGTAATTTGCAATGGTAATGGATTAAAGCAACAAGATCTGATCTTTTTCTTCTTTTATGTTGCTATTACTGCCCAAGAACACAAGAGAACAAGAAATACTCCTTTCCCCTTGTGTATTTCGGCCAAGAGTATGAGAGAGAGCAAAAAAAAAAAAACGCCTAGGGTTTTATGTTTTAGTTCATTTATATATCTCACTAATTTAGGTAAGTGTTAAATCCAAATTTTACTATCTTTTAGCTAGTAAATTCAGCCTCCATCACTTCCTAATTAAGTGACATACATTAACTCAAACTCCTTTAAATTTTAAATTCAAATTAATTTAAAATAAACATAAGACATTTAATTAATTTATTTTGATTTAAATGCCATTAGGATTTAATACTCAATTAACTTAATTAATCCAAGATAATTAATTAATTGAAATTAATCCTATTAGGCCGAATTTATCTCTCTCATGGACCAAGGTCCAATAGCAATTTTAGTACCCATTACATACATTAATTTGACTTTAATTAAAAGCCCAAATTAATGCCCAATCTTTAATTTAAATATTTTAAGCCCAATGCTTTGTGTGCGATCCTATAGGTCCATTTAATATTGGCAATGAATTAATAAATTAATCCAAAGGCTATATATACTCTCTAGCAAGATATTATAGCATTCCAAATTAAATGAAAATGCAAATGGCATATAGTGACCTAATGCAATTTTGCATAGTCCCTTACCCTTAAATATCAGAATTAATATAAGGCATGAAACCAGTCATCCTTATATATACTAATTCCTTTTTTGATATTCCAGTGACACTAAACTCTCAGATAAATAATGATTACTCATTATTTCATCTCGGTGTGGCATTACACTTTTTAGTTCGCTGATCAAGTGGTCGATGATATTTTCTCTCTTACTGAGAGGAGTAATCCCTTCACTTCTCTCATGCTCTCTAACATGAATCAGTGTATACCCAAGCATACCCATACTTGTCACTCTATTAGGAGTATGTTAGGTGTATGTCAAAGCATACAGTAATTCATAAAGAGTTTCATAGAGATTTTAGGTCTAAGAACTCTGATGCAAAACTTGCATATGAGAAACACTTATGACTTGTACCATGTAGTATTCTCATGAACGGATTGAATCCAAATACCATGTTCTAAACATGTATCTATGATCTCTGATTGACACTCTTATCCTTATGATCCGTCAGACAGAACTCATCTTATCAGAGAGAGCATACTAGTCTTAATTCATTTGTTATTCCCATAATAATGACTGACTAGGGATATTTAGAATGAAGTCTCTATTGTTTCAAGGTCTTACAACCATGTGCCTCACACATGATAACTTAAACTGAAACAAATGCCTCATTTATTAAATTAAATGCTTTATTGGGGCTAGGGCTTACACTAACAACTTTTGCTTAAGTTTAGTGGGTCCAGTGATAGACTGGTATCATAGGTTGGGTAGGCACACCAAAGAGGATTGGGATTTATTGACGGAAGAGTTCCTTAGGCAGTATGATTATAGTACCAAGTTGGAGGTCACTATAAAAAACCATGAATTGCTTCAACAAAAGCATGATGAGTCCTTTCATGAGTACCTAACAAGGTGGATGACCAAGTTGATAGAAATGGTAAAGAAACCTAATATAGCTAACCAAATCATACTCTTTATTATGAATGCAAGTCCCTACCTGAGGATGGCTTAAAGATGAAGGGGTTGAAGGATTGTGAGTCCCTGAAGGATATAGCCATAAAAGTTAAAGGTAAGTACTTAGCTAAGAGGGCTAATAATGATGATGTAGGAAGGAATTTTTGCAATGATAAGGCTTTTGGGAATAATAATATAGTTAATAGAACTAGGAAGATGGTTGAAGTGTTTGCTACAGAGTCCAACCAAAGGTATTACTCTAACCTTAGAAAGCCCTTATCTTAGGTGTTAGAATAGTTAATAAAGGAAGGGAAGCTACAATCATTACCATCGAGGCCTACTAAGAGTCAGGGGTTTCCCTACCATAGAGAGGATCAGTATTGTGCCTACCATTAGCTCATAAGGCATCTCACAGATTATTACCACACCTTGAGAAACAAGATTTAGGTTCTAATAGATAGCTAACAAATTTTAGATCCTACAAAGAGGGAGAAGAATAAGAAGAAAGAAGGGTACAATATTGTACCACCTCTTGTGTTTATGATTGGGTCTAAGTTGCCAGAGTGGTATGTGATGAAGGACTTGTATGGTAATGAGTATATGGCTGTTACTCGTTCCACCCCAAAAGTAACAAAGCCAGTTAAGAAAAATTGACCAATTTCTATGATTGATTATTAGGATACCCCTACCGAGAGTGAGGATAAATGGAATAAGATGCTTGTTGATATTTAGAGTTTTGCTAGTGAGAGTGAATAAAAAGTAAGGGAAGAGAAAAAGGTAAAGGCAATCACTAAAAGTGGAAGGATGGTGCCTGAGGTTGAGAAACA
This sequence comes from Excoecaria agallocha, assembly GCA_037975025.1. Lineage (NCBI taxonomy): Eukaryota > Viridiplantae > Streptophyta > Magnoliopsida > Malpighiales > Euphorbiaceae > Excoecaria > Excoecaria agallocha. Next base: position 15,829,738 of record CM075807.1, read on the forward strand.
ACTAGCTCCTGCCGTTATACATAAAGAGAAAGAAGTAAAAGAGAATCAAATCATCAAGCAATTGAAGAAAACTCAAGCTTGTATTTCCATTTGGGATTTGTTAAGGGAATTTTCATTACACAGGAAGCAATTAGTAGAAGCCTTGTGTGAATCCATTGTGGCCACTACCATTTCACTATCTGAACTGCTAAATTTGGTTAAAGGAGGAACTGGAGAAAATTTTATATACTTTAATGCAGATCTGCCCACTAAAAGGAGGAATCACAACTACCGTCTTTACATTAAGGCTTAGGTGAATGACAAGTACATAGCTTGCATGCTGGTAGATGATGGGTCCTCGATTAATGTGTGTCCACTATTGGTTATTCCTATGTTTGGGCTAAATAAGAGCATGTTGAACAAGTCTGACTTGACCATTTCTACTTATAATAACTTAAAGAGGCAGGTTGTAGGGACTTTCAAGGCTATAGTGAAGATAGGGCCAATTAAAACATAAGGTGAGTTTGTGGTATTGCCTATCCCTACTAATTTCTCAGTTTTGCTTGTCAGGATTTGGTTCCACAAGTTAAGGGGAGTGCCCTCTACACTGCATTAAATGATCAAGCTATATGATGGTCAGATGGTCACCATTAAAGCTATAAAGGAGAATTAGGTATTTATGCTTGAAATAGCTAAGCAACCGTTCAGTAGGTTCCATGTATCTGTGGTTAAGGATGATGGGAATAAAGATGGTTACGCTAATAGCCCATAGGTGATCAACATACTAAAAAAATACACTTCTTTCCTGGAGCTAGTTTGGGTAAGAACTCTCGGGGGCCTTAAAATGCTACTACTACCGAAGGGCAGAAAGATTCAAAAGGCTTGGGCTATACTGGTTTAGGAAAAAAGACTAAGGGAAAGGGGGTAACAAGTAAGGTTCCCCATATTTCTAACAATTTCTACCATCCTTAGAGTCTACCTTTATTGTGTGGAAAATGAACCTTAGATAGTCGGAGATAACATTTGCAAGGTTTTAAGCTATTTAGTGATGTCTTCGATTAGGAACAAGGTATTATTAAGCCAATTGAGGATTTTGGGATTAAGAGATCCTTTTACATCACTCAGCTTAAGATCGAGATGTTCCAAAAGAGATTATGATTGAAAAGCTACTTACAATTCAAAAGAAGGGCAAAGAAAAGATAGAAGCTGAGGCATCGAGACCAAATGTTGAAGCTGGAGAGTCATATTCAATTGAGCATAAGACTGAAGATGATTTTTTTATTGATTTTTTTTATGCTCTTAAAATTTTTGATGAGAACAATTCAATTTCTTTTGATTATATTAATAACATGAATGATTTTGCTTAATTATTCAATGTTTCTTCCAATTTCAATATGCATAATTATGATCATAAGTCATTCATATTTGACATCAAATCAACTAATTCATGTTCATTTTATCTCGGTATATAAAAATCCAAAAGAAATCTCATAAGCATCAACATAACTCTTGAAGAGAGAAAAATTTGAGAGAATATTAAAAAAGTACAAAAGAGTCTTTACTTGGACCTATAAGGACATACCGAGGATTAACCGAGAGATAGAAAAACATGCCATTCCTACCTATCTAGTGTTAGAGAGTATGCCCTAGAGCCCATGTAAAAGGGATGAATTTCATATGTATGAATTTATATTCTTAATAAAAGGCATTATTCATTTATTAATGCTATGTTTAAATACATGAGTTTGTAAATCTTAAATTAATAAATGAAGTCCTTGATATTATAAACACAGTGCAAAGACAATCATGAAAGTGTTCATGATATGAGGTGTCTATTGTATGTAAATGTGTTAATATCTAAATATCCCTAGTCATAGAATTAACAAGATAGGACATTATCAATTCGGACAGACTAGCACATGTTATGCTTCTTGAATGGTTCAAGCAGTGGTTCTTATAACTGTGATTATGGAAGATAATCAAAGCTAACATATGTATGCTTGTTAGAAGAACAAGTTCATTGGAGACCTGCATAGAGAATCCTCACATGGATATTAAATCTATGTCAGTGAGAAATCTCTTCATAGCGGTTGTGCAAGTATCCTTAGACTTGAGATCACCAAAGTTATCTTAAGTAGCAAGTGGTATATTTTGACTCTATAACTGATTACTTGCAACTGGGAGTGAACATAGTTAGGAGATTAGGTATATCATGACCTACATGAAGATAGTTGAGTGATTAACAAAGGATTCACCATCCCAGATTTAATAAGGGAAGTTACCTCGCATGATTCTATAATTGCCTTGTTCAGAGAATCTCTGGCCAGAGTGATATGCCAAGATGGATAGAGATCCATGGAGGGCATTTTGGGAACAATGGTTAAATTAATAGAACATAGATAATTATATTTATATGAGTTGACAGAAATCCATACTCAGAATCTAATTGAGATAAGAGTGGCGAAAGGAGTAATTGCATGATAATTGTTTCTATGGAAGGGTATAGTCAAACCACTTGACTTTCCTAACATTTAGGTAGTCATGATGCCTAGCTAGAGGCCAATCATGACTTGTATAATAATGTATCAAGAATATCAATGGGGATTGATAAAATGATTTAAAGGAGTTTAAATCATGTGAGTTTTGAATAGAACTCACAATTACATATTATATGCTAATATGGACAGGAACCCAATAGGTCACACACATATAGAGAAAAAGGATTAATTGGTAAAATGAAAAGGATAATAATATTTGATATTATTATGGGGATATAGAAGTGAATAAGATAATAATTAATTAAAGAGTTTAATTAATTATGATCAAGTAAAATTGTTCGCGAAACTTTTAAGAAATATTTTGTAAAATTGGACCTAATTAAAATAATAATTAATTATTATTAGACTACAAGTGTTATAGGGCTAATATAATAATTAATAGATCCATTGGAGGAATTACAGAGGCCCAAAGAAGTGAAGTTGGCACAAAAACCTTCCAAAAGAAGGATCACATGCCAACTCCAAACAGAAGGCCTTAGAGGCCTATTTTTTGACCAAAATAAATTAAATATGTTAAATAAGTGTTATGGAGCCTACATATTTAATTTGGTTGTATTTAGAATTCATTTGGGTAATTAAATCCAAGTATATATACATAGGGCCTAGTTTGTGGGTTTTGTGTATAGTCTTTTGTGAAAGGGCTTAAATTGGATTTAATTGAGCCCAAATAATTATAAATAATTCCAGCATCCCAATTAATAATTCTCCAGCAATTTTAAAGATCCCAATCCCATTATGAGGGTTGATTTTTAACCTAACTATAAAAATCCAAGTGATGGGGAATTAGGGTTAAGAGTGTGTGAACACTTAAGAAAAGTTTCTTCTCTTTTTCTCTCTACCCTAGGCGCCACTCCCAAAGCTAGCTTCTAGGGTTTTTGGTCAGCCCTTTTTTTCTACCAATTGTTGGTTCATTCTATCATTCTCTAGTGGGGATTACTCATTGGAGGTGTTCGATTTTGGACACTGTGGTTTGCGGCAACCCAGTGCGAAGGAAAATCAACTGTACAACAAAAATCAAAGGTGATTTTTATTATTCCCATTAATATGTATATTGTAAATTCATGGCAAGATCAGATATATTGGTTAAAAATTTTAAATTTCACTTATGTATGAGATGCATTTAACCGATAATTCCTAACATGGTATCAGAGCCTTTGCCATGAATATACAATTCTATATTTTTCGGCGAAATAAGTTTTATTTTTGAGTTATTTATCTCATGAACTTTAAAATATCAGATTTGATTTTTCATGAATGAGAAATATTGATTTCTGGATATATGTGTGATCAAATAAATAAAACGAAAACAAAAACGATTCTTTTGAGAAAGGGATCATGGTTTTGGCATGAATGGCTTTTAATTTTAGGGGCTGTTCTAAATTAATTTTTTATAGATCCACTCTAAGATCATTTTGATGATAATTTAGGTGTTTAATATGTGATATTAAGCCATAGGATCAAACAAAATTAAAATCGAACAAGTTTTGCATGAAAACTAGTTTAGTCGAAAAGTTCGATAAATTGGTGTTGTTGGTGTGTTCTTGATGTGTTCTTGTATAGAATGATTTTTAATCTTCTAAATATGATATATCTGATATATTAAAGTTTTTTTAATTAATTGGATTAATTAAAATGGGCCTTGAATTAATTGGATTAATTTTAATTCATTAAAACCACTTAATGGGCTTAATTAATTATGTTTATGGACTTGGTTTAAATTAGTGAATAACTTGGTGGACCCAAGGTGCTGATTTAAATCAAATATAATAAACTATAATTAAGTTTATTAATGGGTTTTAAGGGCTGGAGTGGGCTTGGCTCATTCCAAAAGGCCTAAATGGTCTAATAGACACGAAACTAGTTTGTGTGTGAACACATTTAGGGTTTAGTTTGGTGGGTTTCGACCTACCCTTTATCTAAAGCCCAAAATTGATTCTTTTAATTATTTAATATGATTAATTCATTAAATAATCAATTAATAATTAATTAATAATCAATTGAATTGATTATTAAGGCAAGAACACATGTATACAAAAGGGTTTCCTAAAATGGAAATTTCCAAAATGAAAAAGTTTCCTAATTTGATCACATTATTAAAATAACTCAAAAGCAAGTTTCAAGAGTTGAAACAAAGTTAGTAATCCATTAGAAATGCATATAGGGGTGTATGATTGGCATGATGGATAGTTATGGACAAGGCCCAATGTGATTAAGCATTATGCATGTTTTGGCCCAATGAAGACTTTCATGTCCCGGCCACTTGTTTTTGGTTTGTATTTCTTTTTCAAATTGTAATATGTAATTAGATTACTTAGATTAGAATTAGAGATAGAGATGGAGACCACTATCAAGGAGCAAGATGGGCGGATGGATATCCAACAAGATTTAAGATAATGTAATTATTTTTACTTGTTTGAATCATGCATACTACCTAGGTGTGACCTTTTGATTTCCCTTTTGGCTTGGGGAAATCAATGTAGTAAAGTCCATAACTATACCATATTTGTATGCTTATATTTATGTGATAGATATAGGATGCATACCAATGTATGCCAACCATGTATAATGAGACTTAATTAACTAAAACCCTCAAAAAAATACTAAGGTATATAAGCCTTCCATTAATTTGAGGAGAACCAGAGTTCTTTATAGTGTGGGTTGTTGACCACAGTCAAGCTCACATTATATCGAATATGTTCAAATCTAATTAAATGGGTTATCTTAGCTAGCCCATTAACTTGTTGACCACAGTCAAGGCTAATGGTTCTAGAGACAAGATTAGAGAATGCATATATGATATGCATGCATCAAGAGTTGATAACCTAATGATCCAATAGTTGTGTAGAGACACAATTGGTATAGAGATACCTACCTATCAAGGGTATGGAGTTTGGTTTGTTGACCACAGTCAAGGTCAAATTACATATCAAGGATTGGATATTGGCCCATTAGGAAAACCATAAGGTTTTCTCGGATTATATAGTGAGGGCTATTAATTTGCAATAAAATAATGGGAGTAAATGGATTAATTAAAGACCTTATAAATGCATACATATATATGAACATACTCTCATAAGTTTTCTTTTTCACATCTAGGTCATCATCATGAGCACATCAAACATTAATATACGATCAATCTTGGATAACAAGCTGGTTGACAACAACTATTCTGACTGGATCAGGCAAGTGAGAATTGTTCTCAGAGCTGAAAAGATTCATTATGTCTTGGATAAAGATCCACCACCACTTCCATCAGATGATGCCATTGATGAGATCAAAGGCACTTATTAAAAATGCATGGAGGATAGTGAAGCAGCAGAATGTCTGATGCTGGGTGCTATGTCCTCAGAGCTTCAGAAGCAACATGAGAAGATGGATGCTAGAACCATCATTTTACATTTAGAGGAGCTTTATTCTTCTCAGGCTAAAACTGAGTAATATGAGATTGCTGGAGCTCTATTTAGCTACAAAATGGTGGAATGCACTTCAGCTGCTACTCATGCATTGAAGATGTATGGGTATATTGAGCATTTGAGTAGACTTGGCTATGTTATGGATAATGATCTATACAAAGATTTAATCTTGTACTCGTTGGCTCCAAGTTATACACCTTTTGTGCTTAACTTCAACATGAACAAGATCCAAGTAACCATTCCTGAGTTAATCAACATGCTCAAGACAGTTGATGGATCTTTTAAGAAGGATCCAAAAAGTGTCATGGTTGTCACTTCTGTTAAAGGCAAAAAGCAGAAGAAGAAGAAGAAGAAGATAACCAAGGTGCAACCAAAGAATGGTGGGATCTCCAAGAAGACGGTTGCCAAGAAAGAGAATCCCAAAGGAACTTGCTTCCATTGTGGAAAGGATGGTCATTGGAAGCATAACTGCAAGGCCTATCTAGATTCTCTCAAGGAGAAGAAGCAAGTGGATGATTTTACTTCAGGTATTCATATGATTGAAATTAATACTTATTCTATTGCTTCAAAACAATCTTGGATATTAGATACCGGATGTGGATCTCATTTGTGTAATGATCTACAGGGGCTTAAAAGCTTTAGAAGAGTTGAAAAGGTAGAGATATGTTTGCAGTCAGCTACTGGAAAAAAATATCTCTACAATGATTGTGGGGACTTACCATTTGCCTCTTCCAAGTGGATTAGTACTGGAATTAAATAATTGTTATTATGTTCCAGCTTTATCCAAGAGTATTATTTCTTTCAGTTGTTTATTGAATAATTATGACATTTCTTTAAAGGACAAGTGTTGTTACATTATTAAGAACAATATGTTTTATGCAAAAGCTATCATTGAGAATGATATATTTGTTCTTGATTTAATTAAAGAAGTGCATAATGTGGATACCAAGAGAATGAAACATGATAATCTAAATACCTCATATTTATGGCATTGTCGTTTAGACCATATAAATGAGCAATGCATGACCAAATTACACAAGTCAAGTGATTTAGGATCATTTGATTATGAATCATTTGATACAAGCAAATCTTGTTTATTGGGAAAAATGACAAAAGCTCCCGTTATTGGTAAAGGAGAAAGAGCTAAAATGGTTTTGGACTTAATACTTTCAGATGTATGTGGTCTAATGACTACACATGCCAGAGGAGGTTACTCCTACTTCATTACTTTCATAGATTATTATTCCAGGTTTGGATACATCTATCTAATGAAATATAAATCAGAAGCATTTGAAAAGTTCAAAGAATTCAGAAATGAAGTAGAGAAATAACTTGGCAAGAGTATTAAAACACTTAGATCAGATCGAGGTGGAGAATACTTAAGCCAAGAATTTTAGGATTATCTTAGAGATAATGGGATTTTATCTCAATGGACTCCACCATATACACCACAACACAATGGTGTATTTGAAAGGAGAAATCGAAGACTATTAGATATGGTTCGATCAATGATGAGCCGAGCAGACTTGCCTAAGTCCTTTTGGGGATATGCACTAGAAACTACTGTTTATGTGTTAAACAGAGTTCCTAGTAAATCGGTTGATGTTACTCCATATGAGATGTGGAATAACAAGAAACCCACGCTTTCTCATATGAAAGTATGGGGTTGTCCTGTTTATGTGAAGAGGACAATGTCAGACAAACTAGATTTTAAGTCTAATAATTGTTCATTTGTGGGATATCCAAAAGAAACGTTCAGATATTATTTCTATCATCCCTTAGAACAAAAGGTATTTGATTTAAGGCATATTGTCTTCTTGGAAAGAGAATTTCTCTTACGAAAGGACAGTAGGAGTAAAATTGAACTTGGTGAAGTTCAAAAGCCACAAATAGAAGAAGATCAACCGATTGAACCCGAAACTAAATTTCATAATGATGAGATTGCAGTTGAACCTGATTATGCACAAAATCGTAGAAGATCTACTAGGATACTGTTAGTGTAAGCCCTAGCCCCAATGCATTGTTATAAAACACTTTAGTTAATAAATGAGGCATTTGTTTTATCTATTGTATTCCTATGCATATCAATTGATAAAACTATCCAAGAATGTTGTTTCAGTTTAAGTTATCATGTGTGAGGCACATGGTTGTAAGAGCTTGAAACAAATGAGACTTCATTCTAAATATCCCTAGTCAGTCATTGTTATGGGAATAAAAAATGAATTAAGACTAGTACGCTCTCTCTGATAAGATGAGTTTTGTCTTATGGATCATTAGGACAAGAGTGTCAATCAGAGATCATAGAAACATGTTTAGAACATGGTATCTAGATTCGATCCATTCATGAGAATACTACATGGTATAAGTCATAAGTGTTTCTCACGTGCAAGTTTTGCATTAGAGTTCTTAGACCTAAAATCTCTATGAAACTCTTTATGAATTACTGTATACTTTGACATACACCTAACGTGCTTGTAATAGGGTGACAAGTATGGGTATGCTTGGGTATGCACTAATCCATGTTAGAGAGCATGAGAGAAGTGAAGGGGTTACCCCTCTCGATAAGAGAGAAAATATCATCGGCCACTTGATTAGTGAACTAAGAAGTATATGGCCATACCGAGATGAAATAATGAGTAATCATTATTTATCTGAGAGTTTAGTGTCACTGGAATATCAAGAAAGGAATTAGTATGTATAAGGATGACTGGTTCCATGCCTTATATTAATTATGATATTTAAGGGTAAGGGACTATATAAAATTACATTAGGTCACTAAATGCCATTTGAATTTTCATTTAATTTGGAATGCTATAATATCATGCTGGAGAATATATATAGCCTTTGAATTAATTCATTAATTCATTGCCAATATTAAATGGACCTATATGATCGTACACAAAGCATTGGGCTAAAATATTTAAATAAAGTATTGGGCATTAATTTGGGCTTTTAATTAAAGTCAAATTAATGTATGTAATGGGTATTAAAATTGCTAAATGGACCTTGTTCCATTAGAAAGAGAGATTCAGCCCACAAAGGTTTAATTTCAATTAATTAATTAATTATCTTGTATTAATTAAGTTAATTGAGTATTAAAGCCTAAAAGAATTTGAATCAAATTAAAATACTTAAAAAGGAGATAATGTGACCGAAATTGTAAGATGAAAATTAAGGGAATTTTGGCACATGTATATTTCTTAAATTAAGTGATGTTTTTTGATTAAATGTCTTATATTTATTTCAAATTAATTCAAAAGAGTTTGAATCAATATATGTTACTTATTTTAAGGAAGTGATAGAGAATGAATTTACTACCTAAAAGGATAGTAAATCTCGGCATTATCACTTAACAAGATAAGTGATATATTGTGAATGAATAAAATAAGAAAACCCTAGGCGTGAACTCTCTCTCTCTCACACTCTTGGCCGAATTTCACAAGGAGAAAGGATTCTTCCTTGTTTTTCTTGTGTTCTTGGGCAACAATAGCAATTAAAAGGAAGTACAAGATCAAATCTTGTAGCTTCAATCCATCACCATTGCAAAATACTTAAACATAGAGCTAGCACTCTCGATTTTAAGCCGTCATTGCAATTGTGTGTGTCAACATGGAGAGGACTGGCATAGAGGCTATTCCTTTTGCATTGGTGGTGAAGATCTAAGGTGAATAAGTCCTTCTTAGTTTCTATTCATCATCAAAATCAAATCTTGAAGTGCATCTAAAGTCGAAAGTTTTAAAACCCTAAAATTTTATGTTTTCGATTCTTGTTTATGGATTGCGTGGTATGTATGATCGATTTTATTATTTTTTTTCTGTGCGATTATTATGTACATACCATTTCATATTCCATCAGTAGTATCAGAGCCTAAACATTCTTATTTTGGTGCTTTAGATGCATTAAATATTTAATAAAAAATCGTTCATTTAAAAACATGCAATGCTGAAATTTTCTATTTTGAGTTTTTTGCATTGTTTTGGTGTAAAAATGATTTTAAATATGGCCTACGTGCCATCATGTATTATTGTAAAAGTTCATTTATTTCTTAGAATAGAATTTATTTGAAGACTTTGTAAATCAAGATGAAGCCCACCGAAGTGGAGAAGCCCAACTCAAAGATTCTTATGTAATAGTATAAAATCTTAGTTGTAGGTTTTATTTGGGCCCATGTTTGTCACGCTTTACTTTATGTAGTTATATATATGCATGCTATGAATGGATGACAAAGCATATGCCATGTAAGCCGTAATAAAATGAATCCCTAAAATAGTAAGTCACAAAGTTGCCTTCCTAACTCGAAACAAGTCAAGGCATCGATCATCGGTCATGTAGACTAGGAGTCCTAGATGCGCCCGATTATCTTTATGAGGTATGGGTTGTGAATGTAGGTTAGACTTAACATGGAAAGGGATGCCCGGACCTAGGCAACTAATAAATAGGTTTGTGCTATAACATCTTAAGGTGTTATCCCATTTAATCCAAGAGTCATGTACGAGATATGATTGGAGTTTCCCTACCTAAGTAACTTAACTTGTTAGGTGTACTAGCTCAGCTTGACTAAAAAGTTATTGTGAAAAGTGGATCTTGGTCCACATTAAATCACTAATGCGAATTATTTAAAAGGATATTAATTCAGTTTGTGGGATTATAAATATGACCTCATTTAATCTTGCTAAGTTTTATTGTAGATTGAAAATGGCTTCTTCAAACAACAACTTTTCATTGCGATCTATCCTGGAAAAGGACAAACTGAATGGCACCAATTTCATAGACTGGTCTCAAAACTTAAGAATAGTTCTTAAGCAAGAGAAAAAGTCATATGTTTTGGATGCACCCTTGCTTGAAGAACCTAGCAGGAACTCCTCTGTGGTTCAAAAAAAAACTTTTGAGACCAAGAAGAGCGACACTAATGATGTGACCTATTTGATGCTGGCCACTATGGTGCCTGACTTGCAAAAAAAATTCATGGACCAAGAGGCTTATGCGATCATAGTGCACCTCAAGGAGATGTTTCAAGAGTAAGCTTGTCAGGAGAGGTTCGTGATAACAAAGGCCTTAATATCTTGTAAGATGGTTGCGGGTACTCCTGTTAGTACCCATGTACTCAAGATGAAAGGGTATCTTGATACTCTTGAGAAGCTTGAGGTACAAGTCCCGAAGGAATTGGCCACTGACTTGATCTTAGGTTCATTGACTGATGATTATGATCCATTTGTTATGAATTATAACATGCATGCAATGAATAAGACAGTCACCGAGCTTTATAGGATGCTTAATAATGTTGAAGAGAACATTCGAAAGACCAATCTCGTAATGATGGTTCAAGGAGGCATTAAAAAAGGACCCGCTAAGGGAAAGGGAAAGGGAAAGGCAAGACACAAGAATGACCTGGCTCGATTCAAGTCAAATGGGAGTACAGCTCAGGCCTAACCCAAGCCCAAGGTACAAAAGCTCAAGGAGAGCGAGAGCACATGCTTCCACTTCAATAAGATAGGGCATTAAAGGAAGAATTGCGCTCTCTTCAAGGAAGAACAAAAGAAGAATGGAGCCAAGGCATCCAGTTCTGGTATTTTTGTTGTTGAAATTAACCTTTCTATTTCTACCACTTGGGTATTGGATACTAGTTGTGGTTCTCGCATTTGTTCAAATGTGCAGAGGCTAAGAAATATGCAGTTACTTAGGAAGAATGTAGTGGACCTCCATGTGGGGAAGGAGCACGAGTTGCTGCCATGGAGATAGGCAACTATAAACTCACTTTACCTTCCGGACTTTGTTTAGTTTTGAAAAATTGTTATTATGTGCCTGCTATAAGCAGAAACATTATTTCAGTTTCTTGTTTGTATTTGGATGAATTTGATTTTGTTATTAGAAATGGCAATGCTCATATTAATCGCCAAGGCATTTCATATGGCAATGCCATATTACAAAATGGCCTTTATATCCTTGATCTACAAAACAAAGAGTCCATATACAGCATTAATACAAATAGGGTTAAATCAAACGAATTGAACCCTACTTACTTCTGGCATTGTCGTTTAGGGCATGCAAACGAAAAATGCATTTCAAGACTCCACAAGTCTGGAGTGCTTGGGTCATTCGACTTAGAGTCTTATGACACATGCGAGCCATGTTTGCATGGAAAAATGACAAAGAGTCCTTTTAATAAAAAAGGTGAGAGGACTAATGACTTATTGGAGCTAATACATATCGATGTATGTAGACCATTAAGTACACAAGCTAGAGGTGGTTTTAGCTACTTCGTGACATTCATAGATGACTTCAGTAGATATGGCTACGTCTATCTAATGAAGTACAAGTTTGAAACTTTTGAGAAATTCAAAGAGTTTAAGAACAAAGTAGAGAAACAACTATGCAAAAGCATAAAAGCTATTCAATCAGATCGAGGTGGCGAATACTTGAGCCAAGAGTTTGACAGTCATCTAAAGGAGTGTGGAATCATTTCACAGCTCGCTCCTCCTAGAATGCCATAATGGAATGGTGTATCCAAAAGGAGAAATCAAACTCTGTTGGATATGGTTTGATTAATGATGAGTCAAGCAAATATTCTTGTCTCTTTTTGGGGATATGCATTAGAAACTGCTGCATTTCTACTAAACCGTACTCCAACTAAAGCAGTTGAGAAGACACCATACGAGGTATGGACTAGGAAAGAACCCAATATGTCATTTCTCAGGATTTGGGGCTGTGAAGCACATGTTAAGAAATTAACATCTGACAAACTAGAGTCCAAATCCACTGTCTGCTTATTTGTGGGTTATCCCAAAGAAACAAAGGGATACTACTTTTACTCACAAGCCGAGAATAAATTATTTGTTGCTTGCAAAGCTATTTTCTTGGAAAAGGAGTTCATTCTCAAGAAAGACAATGGGACTAAAGTAGAACTTGGAGAAATTCAAGCGCCACAAACTCCTATAGAGGATGAGTTAGAAATGGGATCAAGTTCAAAACCAATTGTGGAACAAGAACCCATTACACAAGAACCTGAAGGTCTGATAGGATACATCATGAGATTGAGAGATATAGATTTCTAATCACTGACAGTGACACTATTGAGTTAGTAGATCATGAGGATCCTACTACCTATCGAGAAGCTATTGAGAGCCCAGACTCAAAAAATAAGCCATGAAATCTGAGATGCAATCAATGTACGATAACCAGGTTTGGACCTTGGTTGATCCACCAGAAGGTGCTAAGGTAATTGAATGCAAGTGGCTATTTAAACTCAAAGCTAATAAGACCTACAAAGGTAGACTAGTAGCAAAAGGTTTTCGACAAATTATGGTGTAGACTATGATGAGACCTTTTCGCCTATAGTCATGCTCAAGTCCATTAGGATCTTGCTTGCCATAGTTGCATATCATGATTGTGAGATATGGCAAATGGATGTCAAAACTGCTTTCCTCAATGAAAATTTACTTGAGAATGTGTATATGACACAGCCTGAGGGTTTTGTCAATCCCAAGCATCCTAAGAAGGTTTGTAAGCTTTAAAAATGCATTTATAGATTAAAGCAAGCATCCCAAAGTTGGAATCTTTGTTTTGATGAGGCAGTTAAAGAATTTGACTTCATCAAGAACGAAGATGAGCCTTGTGTGTACAAGAAGGTTAGTGGGAGCATAATAGTATTTCTGGTCCTATATGTGGACGACATCCTTCTCATTGGGAATGACATTCCAACATTGCAAAAGGTTAAGCAATAGTTGGGGAAATGTTTCTCAATGAAAGACTTAGGTGAAGCCGAGACAATACTTGGTATTCGGATCTATAGAGATAGATCGAATCGGCTTTTGGGACTAAGTCAAGAAAAGTACATAGACAAAGTACTAAAGCATTTTAGTATGAGAGACCTAAAGAAAGGGTACATACCTTTGGCTTTAGGAGTTCCTTTAACTAAAGAACAGTGCCCTAAAACCAAAGAAGAAAGGGATAACATGAGTAGAATCCCATAAGCATCTGCTATTAGATCTATCATGTACGCTATGTTATGTACTAGGTTAGATGTTACTCATGCACTGAGTATAAATAGTAGGTTTCAGTAAGACCCTAGTGAGAAGCATTAGTCTGCTGTAAAGGGGATTCTAAAGTACATGCGAAGGACTAAAGATCACTTATTGGTGTATGGTGGTTAAGAAGAGCTTGTCATACAAGGTTATGCCAATGCTGCTTTTCAGACCAGCACTCAGGATTTAAGATCACAATTTGGGTTTGTTTTTGTTTTGAACGGTGGTGTTGTCAGCTAAAGAAGCTCAAAGCAAGAGACCGTTGCCGACTCAACTATAGAATCTGAGTATATTGTAGCAAGCGAGGCTGCAAAAGAGGCTGTTTGGATTAGAAATTTCATTTCTGGATTAGGAGTGATCCTAAACATCCTAGATCCATTAAAAATTTTTTGTGATAATAACAAGGCCATCGTACAGGCAAAGGAGCCCCTGTCACACCAGAAATCCAAACACATACTCCAGAGGTACCACCTGATCAGAGAGATCATTAATCGTGGGGACATTAAGGTTAACAAGATAACAAGTGAAGACAATGTAGCAGATCCTTTGACGAAACAATTGCATCCAAATCTGTACGAAGCTCATTTAAGAGCATTTTGTCTTAGGGCTATGCCCAATTGGGACTAGTGCTAGTGGGAGATTATTAGTGTAAGCCCTAGCCCCAATGCATTCTTATAAAACACTTTAGTTAATAAATGAGGCATTTGCTTTATCTATTGTATTCCTATACATATCAATTGATAAAACTATCCAAGAATGTTTTTTCAGTTTAAGTTATCATGTGTGACGCACATGGTTGTAAGACCTTGAAACAAATGAGACTTCATTCTAAATATCCCTAGTCAATCATTGCTATGGGAATAACAATTGAATTAAGACTAGTATGCTCTATCTGATAAGATGAGTTATGTCTTACGGATCATTAGGACAAGAGTGTCAATTAGAGATCATAGATACATGTTTAGAACATGGTATCTGGATTCGATCCATTCATGAGTACACTATATGTTATAAGTCATAAGTGTTACTCATGTGCAAGTTTTGCATCGGAGTTCTTAGACATAAAATCTCTATGAAACTCTTTATGAATTACTGTATACTTTGACATATACCTAACGTGCTCATAACAGGATGACAAGTATGGGTATGCTTGGGTATGCACTAATCCATGTTAGAGTGCATGAGAGAAGTGAAGGGATTACCCCTCTCGATAGAGAGAAAATATCATCGGCCACTTGATCAGTGAACTAAGAAGTGTATGGCCATACCGAGATGAAATAATGAGTAATCATTATTTATCTGAGAGTTTAGTGTCACTGGAATATCAAGAAAGGAATTAGTATGTATAAGGATGACTGGTTCCATGCCTTATATTAATTTTGATATTTAAGGGTAAGGGACTATGCAAAATTGCCTTAGGTCACTAAATGCCATTTGCATTTTCATTTAATTTGGAATGCTATAATATCTTGCTATAGAATATATATAGCCTTTCAATTAATTCATTAATTTATTGCCAATATTAAATGGACATATAGAATCGCACACAAAGCATTAGGCTTAAAATATTTAAATAAAGTATTGGCATTAATTTGGGCTTTTAATTAAAGTCAAATTAATGTATGTAATAGGTATTAAAATTTCTAAATGGACCTTGGTCCATTAGAGAGTGAGATTCGGCCCACAAAGGTTTAATTTCAATTAATTAATTATCTTGTATTAATTAAGTTAATTGAGTATTAAAGCCTAAAAGAATTTGAATCTAATTAAAACACTTAAAAAGGAGATAATGTGACCGAAATTGTAAGATGAAAATCAAGGGAATTTCGGCACATGTATATTTCTTAAATTAAGTGATTTATTTTGATTAAATGTCTTATATATTTTTCAAATTAATTCAAAAGAGTTTGAATCAATATATGTTACTTATTTTAAGGAAGTGATAGAGAATGAATTTACTACATAAAAGGATAGGAAATTTCGAAATTATCACTTAACACGATAAGTGATATATTGTGAATGAATAAAATAAGAAAACCCTAGGCGTGAACTCTCTCTCTCTCTCACACTCTTGGCCGAATTTCACAAGGAGAAAGGATTCTTCCTTGTTTTTCTTGTGTTCTTGGGCAACAATAGCTATTAAAGGGAAGTACAAGATCAAATCTTGTAGCTTCAATCCATCACCATTGCAAAATACTTAAACATAGAGCTAGCACTCTCGATTTCAAGCCGTCATTGCAATTGTGTGTGTGAACATAGAGAGGAGTGGCGTAGAGGATGTTCTTTTGGCATTAGTTATGAAGATCAAGGATGAATAAGTCCTTCTGTTAAAATATGGTTATCCAAGCAATTCTCCATGAAAGACCTTAGAGAAGCATCCTTTATTCTGGGAATAAGGATCTATAGAGATAGATCCAATAGGTTGCTAGGTCTTTCTCAAAGTACATATATAGATAAAGTATTGAAGAGGTTCAATATGGATCTCTCTAAGAAAGGGTTTATACCTATGGTGCATGGGAAACACCTTTCTAAGTCTATGTGTCCGCAGACACTAGAGGATAGAGAAACCATGAATAGAATACCATATGTATCTGTAATTGGTTCTATCATGTATGCTATGTTATGTACACATCCAGATGTAGCATTTGCTTTGAGTGTCACAAGCAGATTCCAATCTAATTTTAGAGAGGAACTCTGGGCAGCTGTCAAGAATATCCTTAAGTACTTGAGAAGGACTGAGGATATATTCTTGTTATATAGAGAGGCCAGTTTGGAAGTAAATGGGCATACAGATGCTAGCTTCCAATCCGACAAAAATGATTGTAAATCACCGTCTGGTTATGTGTTCATAATGGGAGGAGGAGTAGTTAGTTGGAAGAGTTCCAAACAAGAAACAACTGTTGATTACACGACATAAGCTAAGTACATTACTGCTCCGGAAGCAGCTGAAGAAGCAGTCTGGATCAAAAAGTTCATAACTAAACTAGGAGTGGTGCCTAACATTGTTGATCTGATTCCTTTATATTGTGACAATAATGGAGCCATTGCACAAGCAAAGGAACCACGGTCTCATCAGTAATCCAAACATATTCTCAGACACTACCATCTCATAAAGGAAATAGTAGATAGGAATGATGTGAAAATAGAAAGGGTTCCTATAAATGATAATGTGGTGGATCCCCTCACTAAAGCACTTTCTTAGATAAAGCACGATCACCATATAAATAGCATGGGTCTGAGACATATGAGTGATTGGCTCTAGTGCAAGTGGGAGATTGTTAGAGAGTATGCCCTAGAGCCCATGTAAAAGGGATAAATTTCATATGTATGAATTTATATTCTTAATAAAAGGCATTATTCATTTATTAATGCTATGTTTAAATACATGAGTTTGTAAATCATAAATTAATAAATGAAGTCATTGATATTATAAACATAGTGCAAAGACAATCATGAAAGTGTTCATGATATGAGGTGTCTATTGCATGCAAATGTGTTAATATCTAAATATCCCTAGTCATAGAATTAACAAGATAGGACATTGTTCATTCGGATAGACTAGCACATGTTATGCATCATGAATGATTCAAGCAGTGGTTCTCATAATTGTGATTATGGAAGATAATCAAAGCTAACATGTGGATGCTTGTTAGAAGAACAAGTTCATTGGAGACCTGCATAGAGAATCCTCACTTGGATATTAAATCTATGTTAGTGAAGAATCCTCACTGGGAATGAACATAGTTAGGAGATTGGGTATATCATGACCTACTTGAAGATATTTGAGTGATTGACAAAGGATTCACCATCCCAGATTTAACAAGGGAAGTTATCTCGCATGATTCTATAATTGCCTTGTTCAGAGAATCTCTGGCCAGAGTAATATGCCGAGATGGATGGAGATCCATGAAGGGCATTTAGGAACAATGGTTAAATTAATAGAACATACATAATTAGATTTATATGAGTTGACAGAAATCCATACTCATAATCTAATTGATATAAGAGTGGTGAAAGGAGTAATTGCACGGTAACTGTTTCTATGGAAGGGTACAGTCAAACCACATGACTTTCCTGACATTTGGGTAGTCATGATGCCTAGCTAGAGGCCAATCATGACTTGTATAATGATGTATCAAAATATCAATAGAGATTGATAAAATGATTTAAAGGAGTTTAAATCATGTGAGTTTTGAATAGAACTCACAATTACATATTATACTGCCAACATGGACAGGAACCCAATAGGTCACACACATATAGAGAAAAGGGTAAAATGGTAAAATGACAAGGATAATAATATTTGATATTATTATAAAGGTAGAGAGGAGAATATGATAATAATTAATTAAAGAGTTTAATTAATTATGATCAAATAAAATTGTCCGCGGAACTTTTGAGAAATGTTCTGTAAATTGGACCTAAATGAAATAATGTATTTCATGATTAATTATTATTGTCTTATAAGTGTTATAAGACTACTATAAGTGTTATAGGACTGATATAATAATTAATAGGACCATTGGAGAAATTATAAAGGGCCAAAAGAATGAAGAAGCTGGAGGAAGCCCTCCAGAAGAGGGCTACACGCCAACTCGAAACAGAAGGGCTTGGAGGGCTTTTTCTTGGACCAAATTAATTTATATATGTTACATAAGTGTTATGGAACTCACATATTTAATTTGGTTGGATTTGGAATCCATTTGGGTGTTTAAATCCAATTAGATGCACAAAGGGCCTAGTTTGTGGATTTTGTGCATGGTCTTTTATGAAAAGATTTAATTAGGATTTAATTAAGCCCAAATGATTATAATTAATTCCAGAGGCCCAATTAATAATTCTTCAGCAATTTTAAAGAGCCCAATCTCATTAAGGAGTTGGAATTTTTACCTAACTATAAAAGGCCAACTAATGAGAATTAGGGTTAAGTGATTAAAACAAAAGGAAAGTCCTTTCTCTAATTCTCTCTCCACTTTTGCGCCACTTCCCAAGCTAGCTCTTGGGAATTTCGGCCAGCCCTAGTTGAACACCAATTTGTTGGTTCAATTTACCCCTCTCTTGTGTGGATTACTCATTGGAGGTGTTCGATTTTGGACACTGTGGTTTGCGACAACCCGGTGCGAAGTAAAATCAACTGTTCAACAAAAATCAAAGGTGATTTTTCTTATTCTCATATAGTTCTATTGTGTATTCATGGCAAGATCAGATCATATGGTTAAAAAATTTTAAAATTCCGCTCATGTATATGATGCATGTAACCGTTAAATTCCAACATGGTATCAGAGCCAGGTTTTTGCCATGGATAAACAATTCTATATTTTTCTACGGAATAAGTTTTGTTTTGTTTTGAGTTATTTATTTCATGAACTTTAAAATATTAGATTTGATTGTTCATGAATGAGAAATATTGATTTCTGGTTATATGTGTGATCAAATAAATTTGGTGGAAACAAAAACGAATTTTTTGAAGCATTTTGATTTGGGTTTGGCGTGAAACCCATTAGGGTTTGGCGTGAAACCCTATGTAATGTAGGGGCTGTTCTAATTTAATTTCTTATGGATCCATTTAAAAATCATTTAGATGATATTTTATGTGTTTAATATGTGATATTAAGCCGTAGGATTGAACGGAATTAAAATCGAACAAGTTTTGCATGAAAACTAGTTTTGTCGAAAAGTTCGATAAATTGGTGTTCTTCGTGTGTTCTTGATGTGTTCTTGGTTAGAACGACTTTTGATCTTCTAAATCTGATATATATGATATATTAAAGTGTTTTTAATTAATTGGATTAATTAAAATGGGCCTTAAATTAATTTGATTAATTTTAATTCATTAAAACCACTTAATGGGCTTAATTATGTTTACGGACTTGGTTTAAATTAGTGAATGACATGGTGGGCCCAAGGAGCTGATTTAAATTAACTATTATAAACATTAATTAAGTTTATTAATGGGTTTTAAGGGCTGGAGTGGGCTTGGCTCATTCCAAAAGGCCCAAATGGTCCAAATGACACAAAACTAGTTTGTGTGTGAACACACTTAGGGTTTTTCTTCTGTGGGTTTCGGCCTACACTTGTTTTAAGCCCAAAATTGATTCTTTTAATTATTTAATATGATTAATTAATTAAATAAGCAATTTATAATTAATTAATAATCAATTTGATTGATTATTAAGGCAAGAACAAATTCATGCAAAAAGGTTTCCTAAAATGAAAGTTTCCAAAATGGAAAAAGTTTCCTAATTTGATCACATCATTAAAATAACTCAAAATATAGTTTCAAAGGTTGAAACAAAGTTAGTAATCCATTCCTTTATGCATTAGAAAGGCATATAAGGGTGAATGATTGGCATGATGGTTAGTTATGGACAAAGCCCAATGTGATTGAGCATAATGCATGTTTTGGCCCAATGAGGACTTTCATGTCCCGGCCACTTGTTTTTGGTTTGTATTTGATTTCAAATTGTAATATGTAATTATATTACTTAGATTAGAATTAGAAATAGAGATGGAGACCATTTTCAAGGAGCAAGATGGGCCGGATGGAGATCCAACAAGCTTGAAGATAATGTAATTATTTTTCTTGTTTGAATCATGCATACTACCTAGGTGTGACCTTTTGATTTCTCTCTTGGCTCGGGGAAATCAATGTAGTGAAGTCCATAACTATACCATATTTGTATGCTTATATTTATGTGATAGATATAGGATGCATACCAATGTATGCCAACCATGTATGATGAGACTTAATTAACTAAAACCCTCAAACAAATACTAAGGTATATAAGCCTTCCATTAATTTGAGGAGAACCAGAGTTCTTTATAGTGTGGGTTGTTGACCACAGTCAAGCTCACATTATATCGAATATGTTCAAATCTAATTAAATGGGTCATCTTAGCTAGCCCATTAGTTTGTTGACCACAGTCAAGGCTAATGGTTCTAGAGGCAAGATTAGGGAATGCATATATGATATGCATGCATCAAGAGTTGATAACCTAATGATCCAATAGTTGTGTAGAGACACAATTGGTATAGAGATACCTACCTTTCAAGGGTATGGAATTTGGCTTGTTGACCACGGTCAAGGTCAAATTACATATCAAGGATTGGATATTGGCCCACTAAGAAAACCATCGGGTTTTCTCGGATTAAATAGTGAGGGCTATTAATTCGCAATAAAATAGTGGGAGTAAATGTATTAATTAAAGACCTTATTAATGCATACATATATATGAACATACTCTCATATCTTTTCTTTTTCACATCTAGGTCATCATCATGAGCACATCAAACATTAATATACGATCAATCTTGGATAACAAGCTGGTTGGCAACAACTATTCTGATTGGATCAGGCAAGTGAGAATTGTTCTCAGGGCTGAAAAGATCCATTACGTCTTGGATAAAGATCCACCACCACTTCCATCAGATGATGCCATTGATGAGATCAAAGGCATTTATCGAAAATACATGGAGGATAGTGAAGCAGCAGTATGTTTGATGCTGGGTGCTATGTCCTCGGAGCTTCAGAAGCAACATGAAATGATGGATGCTAGAACCATTGTTTTGCATCTAGAGAAGCTTTATTCTTCTCAGGCTAGAACTGAGCAATATGAGATTGCTCGAGCTCTATTTAGTTGCAAAATGGTGGAAGGCACTTCAGCTGCTGCTCATGCATTGAAGATGTATGGGTATATTGAGCATTTGAGTAGACTTGGTTATGTTATGGATGATGATCTATACATAGATTTAATCTTGTACTCGTTGGCTCCAAGTTATGCACCTTTTGTGCTTAACTTCAACATGAACAAGATCCAAGTATCCATTCCTGAGTTAATCAACATGCTCAAGACAGCTGATGGATCATTTAAGAAAGATCCAAAAAGTGTCATGGTTGTCACTTCTGCTAAAGGCAAGAAGCAGAAGAAGAAGATGATAACCAAGGCGCAGCCAAAGAATGGTGGGATCTCCAAGAAGAAGGTTGCCAAGAAAGAGAATCCCAAAGGAACATGCTTCCATTGTGGAAGAGATGGTCATTGGAAGCGTAACTGCAAGGCCTATCTAGATTCTCTTAAGGAGAAGAAGCAAGCTGTTGCATCTACTTCAGGTATTCATATGATTGAAATTAATACTTATTCTATTGCTTCAAAACAATCTTGGGTATTAGATACCGGATGTGGATCTCATTTATGTAATGATCTACAGGGGCTTAGAAGCTTTAGAAGAGTTGGAAAGGCAGAGATTTGTTTGCAGTCAGCTACTGGACAAAACATCTCTACAACTGTTGTGGGGACTTATCATTTGCCTCTTCCGAGTGGATTAGTACTGGAATTAAATAATTGTTATTATGTTCCAGCTTTGTCCAAGAGTATTATTTCTTTCAGTTGTTTAATGAACGATTATGATATTTCTTTAAAGGACAAGTGTTGTTACATTTTTAAGAACAATATATTTTATGCAAAAGCTATCATTGAGAATGGTATATTTGATCTTGATTTAATTAAAGAAGTACATAATGTGGATACCAAGAGAATGAAACATGATAATCTAAATACCTCATACTTATGGCATTGTCGTTTAGGCCACATAAATGAAAAATGCATGACCAAATTGCACAAGTCAGGTGATTTGGGATCATTTGATTATGAATCATTTGATACATGCGAATCTTGTTTATTGGGAAAAATGACAAAAGCTCCCTTTATTGGTAAAGGAGAACGAGCTAAAATGGTTTTGGACTTAATACATTCGGATGTATGTGGTCCAATGACTACACATGCTAGAGGAGGTTACTCCTACTTCATTACTTTCATAGATGATTATTCCAGGTTTGGATACATCTATCTAATGAAATATAAGTCTGAAGCATTTGAAAAGTTCAAAGAATTCAGAAATGAAGTAGAGAAACAACTTGGCAAAAGTATTAAAACACTTAGATCAGATCGAGGTGGAGAATACTTAAGTCAAGAGTTTCAGGATTATCTTAGAGATAATGGGATTTTATCTCAATGGACTCCTCCATATACACCACAACACAATGGTGTATCCGAAAGGAGGAATCGAACACTATTAGATATGGTTCGATCAATGATGAGCCGAGCAGACTTGCCTAAGTCTTTTTGGGGATATGCACTAGAAACTGCTGTTTATGTGTTAAATAGAGTTCCTAGTAAATCGGTTGATGTTACTCCATATGAGATGTGGAATAACAAGAAACCCACGCTTTCTCATATGAAGGTATGGGGTTGTCCTGCTTATGTGAAGAGGACAATGTCAGACAAACTGGATGTTAAATCTGACAAATGTCTATTTGTGGGATATCCAAAAGAAACATTTGGATATTATTTCTATAATCCCTTAGAACAAAAAGTGTTTGTTTCAAGGCATGCTGTCTTCTTGGAAAAAGAGTTTCTCCTACGAGAAGACAGTGGGAGTAAAATTGAACTTGGTGAAGTTCAGGACCCACAAATAGAAGTAGATCAACCGATTGAACCCGAAACTGAATTTCATAATGATGAGATTACAGTTGAACCTGATTATACACAAAATCCTAGAAGGTCTACTAGGATGCATTCTATCCCTGTGAGATATGGATTTCACATTGATTCGGATAGAGGCATAACTGTAGTAGAGGACAATGAGCCTACAAGCTATCAAGAAGTTTTGAACAGTTCAGAACGTGATTTATGGCTTAAGGCTATGCAGTCCGAAATGGACTCCATGTATGAGAATAAAGTATGGACTTTAACTCAACCACCTGAAGGGATAAAACCCATAGGGTGCAAATGGGTCTTCAAAAAGAAGACTAACATGGAAGGTAATATAGTTACCTATAAAGCTCGCTTAGTAGCAAAAGGTTATCGTCAAAAAGAAGGTATTGACTATGACGAAACTTTTTCTCCTGTAGCGATGCTTAAGTCTATAAGAATACTTTTAGCCATTGCAGCTCATTATGATTATGAGATTTGGCAGATGGATGTGAAGACAGCTTTCCTTAATGGAAATCTTACCGAGGATGTGTATATGACACAACCAGAAGGATTCACATCAAGAAATGGCGAAAAGGTATGCAAGCTTCAAAGATCCATTTATGGATTGAAGCAAGCCTCTAGGAGTTGGAACATACGATTCAATGAGACAATCAAAGAGTTTGGTTTCTCACAGAATGAAGATGAACCTTGTGTGTATAAAAGGGTCAGTGGGAGTGCAATTGTCTTCCTAGTTCTATATGTAGATGACATATTGATCATGGGAAATGACATTTCTCTTCTCCAATCTGTTAAAATATGGTTATCCAAGCAATTCTCCATGAAAGACCTTGGAGAAGCATCCTATATTCTGGGAATAAGGATCTATAGAGATAGATCCAATAGGTTGCTAGGTCTTTCTCAAAGTACATATATAGATAAAGTATTGAAGAGGTTCAATATGGATCTCTCTAAGAAAGGGTTTATACCCATGGTGCATGGGAAACACCTTTCTAAGTCTATGTGTCCACAGACACTGGAGGATAGAGAGAGCATGAATAGAATACCATATGCATCTGCAATTGGTTCTATCATGTATGTTATGTTATGTACACGTCCAGATGTAGCATTTGCTTTGAGTGTCACAAGCAGATTCCAATCTAATTTTGGAGAGGAACATTGGGCAGCTGTCAAGAATATTCTTAAGTACTTGAGAAGGACTAAGGATGTATTCTTGGTATTTGGAGAGGGCAGTTTGGAAGTAAATGGGTATACGGATGCCAGCTTCCAATCTGACAAAGATGATTGTAAATCACAATCTGGTTATGTGTTCATAATGGGAGGAGGAGCAGTTAGTTGGAAAAGTTCCAAACAAGAAACAACTGCTGATTCCACGACAGAAGCTGAGTACATTGCTGCTTCAGAAGCAGCCAAAGAAGCAGTCTGGATCAAAAAGTTCATAACTGAACTAGGAGTGGTGCCTAGCATTGTTGATCCGATTCCTTTATATTGTGACAACAATGGAGCCATTGCGCAAGCAAAGGAACCACGGTCTCATCAGTGATCCAAACATGTTCTCAGACGCTACCATCTCATAAGGGAAATAGTAGCTAGAAATGATGTGAAAATAGAAAGGGTTCCCACAGATGACAATGTGGCGGATCCCCTCACTAAAGCACTTTCCCAGATAAAGCATGATCACCATATAAATAGCATGGGTCTGAGACATATGAGTGATTGGCTCTAGTGCAAGTGGGAGATTGTTAGAGAGTATGCCCTAGAGCCCATGTAATAGGGATGTTTTTCATATGTATGAAATTTATATTCTTAATAAAAGGCATCATTCATTTATTAATGCTGTGTTTGAATACATGAGTTTGTAAATCTTAAATTAATAAATGAAGTCCTAGATATTATAAACACAGTGCAAAGGCAATCATGAAGGTGTTCATGATGTGAGATGTCTATCGCATGCAAATGTGTTAATATCTAAATATCCCTAGTCATAGAATTAACAAGATAGGACATTGTTAATTCGGACAGACTAGCACATGTTATGCTTCTTGAATGGTTCAAGCAATGGTTCTCATAGTTGTGATTATGGATGATAATCAAAGCTAACATGTGGATGCTTGTTAGAGGAACAAGTTCATTGGAGACCTGCAAAGAGAATCCTCATATGGATATTAAATCTATGTCAGTGAGGAATCTCTTCATAGCGGTTGTGCAAGTATCCTTAGACTTGAGATCACCAAAGTTATCTTAAGTAGCAAGTGGTATACTTTGACTCCATAACTGATTACTTCCAACTGGGAATTAACATAGTTAGGAGATTGGGTATATCATGACCTACTTGAAGATAGTTGAGTGATTGACAAAGGATTCACCATCCCAGATTTAACAAGGGAAGTTATCTCGCATGATTCTATAATTGCCTTGTTCAGAGAATCTCTGGCCAGAGTAATATGCCGAGATGGATGGAGATCCATGAAGGGCATTTAGGAACAATGGTTAAATTAATAGAACATACATAATTAGATTTATATGAGTTGACAGAAATCCATACTCATAATCTAATTGAGATAAGAGTGGTGAAAGGAGTAATTGCACAGTAACTGTTTCTATGGAAGGGTACAGTCAAACCACATGACTTTCCTGACATTTGGGTAGTCATGATGCCTAGCTAGAGGCCAATCATGACTTTGTATAATGATGTATCAAAATATCAATAGAGATTGATAAAATGATTTAAAGGAGTTTAAATCATGTGAGTTTTGAATATAACTCACAATTACATATTATACTGCCAACATGGACAGGAACCCAATAGGTCACACACATATAGAGAAGAGGGTAAAATGGTAAAATGACAAGGATAATAATATTTGATATTATTATAAAGGTAGAGAGGAGAATATGATAATAATTAATTAAAGAGTTTAATTAATTATGATCAAATAAAATTGTCCGCGGAACTTTTGAGAAATGTTCTGTAAATTGGACCTAAATGAAATAATGTATTTCATGATTAATTATTATTGTCTTATAAGTGTTATAAGACTACTATAAGTGTTATAGGACTGATATAATAATTAATAGGACCATTGGAGAAATTATAAAGGGCCAAAAGAATGAAGAAGCTGGAGGAAGCCCTCCAGAAGAGGGCTACACGCCAACTCCAAAAAGAAGGGCTTGGAGGGCTTTTTCTTGGACCAAATTAATTTATATATGTTACATAAGTGTTATGGAACTCACATATTTAATTTGGTTGGATTTGGAATCCATTTGGGTGTTTAAATCCAATTAGATGCACAAAGGGCCTAGTTTGTGGATTTTGTGCATGGTCTTTTATGAAAAGATTTAATTAGGATTTAATTAAGCCCAAATGATTATAATTAATTCCAGAGGCCCAATTAATAATTCTCCAGCAATTTTAAAGAGCCCAATCTCATTAAGGAGTTGGAATTTTAACCTAACTATAAAAGGCCAACTAATGAGAATTAGGGTTAAGTGATTAAAACAAAAGGAAAGTCCTTTCTCTAATTCTCTCTCCACTTTTGCGCCACTTCCCAAGCTAGCTCTTGGGAATTTCGGCCAGCCCTAGTTGAACACCAATTTGTTGGTTCAATTTACCCCTCTCTTGTGTGGATTACTCATTGGAGGTGTTCGATTTTGGACACTGTGGTTTGCGACAACCCGGTGCGAAGTAAAATCAACTGTTCAACAAAAATCAAAGGTGATTTTTCTTATTCTCATATAGTTCTATTGTGTATTCATGGCAAGATCAGATCATATGGTTAAAAAATTTTAAAATTCCGCTCATGTATATGATGCATGTAACCGTTAAATTCCAACATTTTGACATTTTTCAAATGGCTCTATACTGTGAGGCATAGGCTACACCATCTCTACCAACTATGAAGTGGATGATTGAGCGAAAGGCTAGTAGGTATGGGGTCTTATCTAGGATTCAGTACCCGGCCAGTAGGTTTATGTCCCGCCAGTTTTTGTAGAGCATGAGCATGTTAGACGAGGTCGACGAACTATTTACTGTAGCAAGGTAGACTCTTTAGTACAGAGGGTTCCAACGACGAAACATAAAGGAAGGTGTCATCATCTTCAGGGTATAAGGCATCGGGTATAGCATCACATGGCACTGATTTACTAAGTCCATAGGGTTGCTCTTTGGAATAGATGTCCTAACCCTAAAGAGGGAAGTAGAGAGGTAACACTGGGCACATATCACATTACCAGGAGCCATGTACCACCTAGACACGGTCAAGAGCACTATGTTAGCTGCCTAAGCCTATAAATAAAACTAAAGGTTTCTCGCCACATCACACCATGGCCATACCAATAGCCTTGGTTTGGTTAATGTAGTTGATATCTTTTTCCTATAGGCCATGCACAATGTATCTATTTCCAGTGCCCTGCCATCGGTTCAAGTGATGCCACCTCTAACAGCACCACCATCAGATGACATCTCCAGGAGGTTGGCCACTATAGAGGATGTCATTTAGTGAAGGGATGAAACCCTATAAACCATCCTAGCCATTATATGATCTATGCAGACTCAACACCAGACTGATTTACATTGCATCCGAATAGACTTAATGGTATCCAGGCAGAGATTCAATGAGACTTTACAATAACTAAAGAAAACTAAAACTAAACTAAGAGTAAAATTCATAATTCTAGCTATCTCCCCTAAGTTCTAGTGCTTTGGCGCTTTTATAGTTGAATTATCTTGCCAAAAGAAGAAGTTTTGCAATTGTATACTTCCTAAACCTAGTTGTAGGATAATTCATCTTAAACAAGAAGTCTTTTATCATGTTTCCTTATTAATCACTCAGGAGAGTGATTTCATCACTCATGAGCATAATCTTTTTGCTTGGGAGAGTGATTGTTTTGCCTTTTGTCTTTTCCTACTCCATAGAGTGAAAAACTCATTCTACCGAGCGGCTTTCTTCTCTTTTCCTCTTTAGGTGACTCGATAGAGTGAGAATCTCACTTCACTAAGTGGCTAGGCTTTGAACTATACGATGAAGTTTGTCTTCATAAAATTCCTTCAAATGATAAAATTACAAATTTGTCCTTATGATTTCTCCTTTTCTTTAATTACACACCTAGAAACACAAAATTAACCAATTAAGCTCAAAAAGTACTTATTAAGAAATTAAACACTAAATTAACCAAATTATCTCTAAATTAACATAATATACACACTAAAAATGCACTAATAATATAGTATAATTCATACTTATCACCCAACCAATCAAGGGTTAACATGTCAATAAGCTGATGATAACTACCCAATAAATCAAAGGTTAACTCATCGACAAACTTATGGTAACTACCCAATCAAGGTTTAACATGTTGATAAGTTGACATTAACTACCCAACCAGAGACTCACCACCTCAAATGGTATGTGTTTTGAATTAATCAACCAAAAATTCACTACCTCAAGTATGGATCTTTTATTCTTTTACTTTGAATTTTGGCTCACTTAGGTACTAGTACACTAGTTCCCCAAAATTAGGGGCAACTGTAGATAGTGTGACCTAAGGCAGCATAGATTAGTGTTACCTAACGATGAGAAACCATTTATACTTTTGGTAGGAAGTATAACTTTTGAGTGTTGGCCTTGATTTTCACAATTTTATAAATTATTTTTATGGGTTTTAAACTTCATTTTTTCCTAGAATTCTAAAAATATTTCAAAAAACCTAAGTCTTGACCTTTGCCAGTGACAGATAATCTTCTGTAATGAAGAGACAACCATCTATGGCTATTTTCCTTCAGTCTAGGTCAAATTCAGGGGTAATTTTGTCAATTTTGGGAAACCATGTGAGAGACGGTCGTCTTTCAACTATAGACGCCTGTCTATGGGGTTATTTCCAGATTCCCCACGCTTTTCAATTTAGAAATTCTAGTGGAAGATCATATTTGATTAAGTGTAGATTTTGGGGGATTTTAACTTCCAATTTTGAAAGGTTTAAAGTTAGAATCAATCTCTAACTCCTCCCTTGGTATTTAAGCAAAAAACTAGGGTTTTGAAAGAGGTGCTCTCACTTTTGAAAGAAAAAAAGGGGAAAAGCTTTTGAGATAGAGAAAGGTAATTCTTTGCTTTTTGGAAGCTTACCGCCTTAAACAAGATTCTCTCATAAAAAAATTCTTACACTTACTTTAATTAAATGTGAAATCAAGGATTGAAGCTTGGATCAAAGCTTTCCAAAGTTAACAGAACCAAATTCCTAAGGGTAATATTCTAGGCTTCAACCTACCTCTACTATTTAATGCCATGATCATATTTTAAATTAATTTGCTTATTATTTTATGATTCCATAATCAATGATTTTTTGTTATTTAATTCATTTTTATGATTTCTATAATAGTATGCTTGCCATGATAATCTGAATATGTTGAATATATGCTAAAATGTATGGTAGGGTTTGCTTTTTTCCATTAATGCATGATGAATACCTTGATTTAATTTTTTTTGGCATATTTTTTCATCGTTTTAGCATGATTATGTGTTTATTCATTGTTATAGGTAGATTTAGTATGTTTAAGGCCTTAAAATTGCATGTTTAGGGGTTTGGGTTAGATTTATTTATTTTGGCTTTGTTTCCTTACATTCTGCCTCTATCTTTGAGTGATAATTAGGAAAAAGGCCCGACAGATGGTCATCAGTCACAGCGACCAATGGGACATCGTAGTGCCTTCTTTTCGCCCTATCTCTACCCCTCCTTTGGGTCGTCTATCCTCTTCCTTTGGGCATCTATGACTCTTTTTTTGGGCCTTTTAGGTTTATTTTTGAGTTATTTTGCAAGTTTTATGTGTTTTGCATGTTTAGATACATTTTAATATTATTTTTGGCTTCTATGCTACACAATTTGCATTCTATCCTTTTAATATCTCTTGAATTTAGTATGTTCTTGTGAAATGTTTTACTATATTATTTAATTCATCTTGATTTATTTGTTAATTAATTTGCCTTCTTGTGCATTCTTTTGACCCATTTGTTTTCAAGCATTTGTGAAGTTTCTTTAGAGATTATAACATTTCAAAGGTTGTTCTTCATATAGTTTTTCTTTCTCTCCCTACCTTTTTATTGCATTTATTATTTTGCATTATTTAGTTATGTTTTATGGTTAGTGTACTTTATACATTTATTTCATTTTTTACTTTAGTTATCATTTATTATGTATTGTAGTTTTGGAGATGTAATAATTTAGTAAAAAAAGGATTTTTAGCTTATTAATTAAATAAAAAGTCACTTAAAATGTCTTTTATTTAACTAATTGGTTTTTTCTTTAACAAAATGGACCAATGTCCAATTTTTAACCCAAATTCACACAATATAATAAAAGCCTTTTTATAACATGCATAAGGGAAACAATGTTCCCAAATCTAACAAACAGCTTGATTTATGTATGTGTTTTACTCTTTTAATTGGACAATTTGCTTATGTAATAATTTAAGTAGTGGATTTAATTATTTGTTTATTTATCACTTTCTTAAATTGATTGATGTGTTTATTATTTCCTTCACAATGCATCGTGCGAGAAGGGAGGTAGTGAATTAATAACAAAAAATATAACTACAAGAAACACCTAATTGAGATGCCAAGTAAGAGTGATGTCTTGAACACTAATTTCTATTTGGGCATCAAAAGGTTGAGATTGATTTCCCAACGTTCTGCCTACCTCTTAAGCCTATATTGGATGCCTTCATAGGTTTACCATCAACAATAACGTGGGGCTTCAATTCCCTCTTTATTGTAAAGTGGCTAGTTTATGAGTTGTAGTGAGCCTTATCCAGTCTTAGACCTTAAAAGCAAGCTTTCGAGAACCTAACCGAAATTGACAGAGCTTCGACGCACGTCACAGCATGTTCGTAAAGAACTATAGACATGGGATGTGCTGTAAGCTATACAGGATATGTGAAAAGGATCATTCACATGTAAATGACTAATTACTCACATGGAATACATGTAAAGAATTATGTATTTGAAATGTGCGCCCTATGTACATGTATGTTTGCAAAAGCTACCTGTGTGAAAACATCTACAAAATTATATGTCCAAAAAAAAATTTTGGGAAGATTATATGTGTGAATAGAATGAGTAAACCACATCTCAGGTGATTATAGGGTCTAGTTATGAATACAACTTGGATATTGTCCTTTCAATGCCTTTTAAAACTCCATTTTCAAGTGGATCATAGGCAAGAATTCTTCAAGATGCTTTCTCCTTAGTTTTTTCTACCTTGCTTTCTTTCTAAACTCTATTATTATTTTCAAAAGAAAAGTCCATTATTGTCATGCCAAAGATAATTTGTCCCTCTACATACTACATATATCACCTAATGCCTCTAATAACCAAGAAGAAATTTGTCTTGGCTTTCATTGTCCATCTTATGGTTTCTCAAGGAGATTAGTCCATTATGTGCTTTCTTTACTAGTTGTATGGTATTGGGTCTTATGGTTCCACACTTTTAATTCATTCATTAAGAATTATACCCCCTACTTGAAAAGTTTACTATTATTAAGGATGCTTCCTTTTACCTCTGAGACTCTACTTTGTGTCTCGAATTGTGAATTGTTTATCTGAAGGGAAATTATTCTATGCATTCTCTTTACTAGCAACCACTTATTTATTTAGTTGCCTATAGTCATTATTTAATGGTAGTGTACTCTCTAAGGGTTTTTACACTAGCTTTTCTCGGCGAAAAATGCATTCTTCTAGGAATTTTCACATAACCTTATGCCTAATTTTTGCCTCAAATGGACCCAATCCATATTACCAACTTTTTATTTATTTTAATTTTTCATGAGAAAAACTACCTATTTCCAAGTTTCACCCCCTTGGCCTAACTTTTGCTCAAAGAGCCCATTACAATTTTTATCTCTAATGACCTTTTTCTTTCTTCTTTTTTTTAAAGGTTTGGTCCCCAAAACTCTCGAAAAGCATTTCTACCTCATCTAGTCCAAATGGCGTAACTTGATTCCTACCAACTAATACTAGATTCCATTTGCAGCATTTATTAAGAACAAACTTCTTAATACTGAGAGGTCGCTTTTCCTCCTAACATATTACTGTCGGCAAAAAGTCTTGGTATAGATGACATGATGTGGATAATAGTAAAAGTCACTATCTTGGAATTAAGCTCACCTATGCATGTGTCCCTTTATATGCCATAGATTTCTCTTCATAGGTTAATTGTACACTCATGACTAGCTTATGCATGCATTCCTATCTACATGCACCATATAGCAACAACAATAATCACAACTAGGCATATAATACAAAAACACAAGTTCCATTCAACCTTAGGGGATAACATTTTGTGTGCTTCCAACTCATGTTATCAATTAGCCCTTATGAGTTTTCTTGATTGAACATTTTCTCTCAATCCTTAACTTTTGCCTAGGGTTCCTTTTTTCAATTTTCACCCTAACGAGGTATCCAATTTTAGCAATGCCATTTTTTTTAATTTTCAACCTGTGAGGCTATTTTTTATTTTTATTTTTTTATTTATTTGTCTTTACCATGAAACCTTCTTCAGTTCGTTAGCATTACTTGGCTTGTTTGAATTTACTTGCATCATTTATGAGTAATAATAGTTGCCCCTTCTATCAGTAGCTTATCTACCATAAAGGGTCTGACTTTAGTCTATGTAACCTAGACCACTTGATTTGAGTTTTTTGAATACCAAGTTACCTACTTTCAAATAATGGCCCTTGATCTTTTTCTCAAAAGATTAAGCTAAACCATCTTTTTGCAAGTTTAACGAAGACGGTGAGCTTCCATTTAGATTGTAAAAACCCATGCTTTGCTCATCCCAACTTTGAGTTAGAGCTCAATTTTAATTAGTTGTATGGTGTTTATCCTAGATGTTTAAGGAGAAGAGGAATGAATTTGAAATTTTGTTTGTTGTCATATCTCTTCATTAATGTTGGTCATGCAAGCTCTTTTGAGAGTTTCTACCACTTTCCTTCTCCTTTCTTAATGAGATTCTATCAACTTATTTCTCGTACAATGCTCCATTTAAAATAATGAGCTAATGTGATAGCTTATGACTCATTCTCCAATCTTCCTAGGTGGCATTTTCTAGAAATTTTGGCACTTCCAAGTAATTTTGAAATATTACAGCTACAATTCCCCATTGGTTCTCATGATGTTCATTACTTGGAATCTTCATCTTGTTTTTTTTTTGCCTTCTTATTTAAATATTTAAATTTGCTGCTTAAGTGGTTTACTCTCAAGATAATGTTTAGGGAACATGTCCGGCAATGTCTTTGTCAATTCCCATCACGTCGCCTTAGGTTTAGGCAAAGAGTTTTTCATTTTTTTATTTTTTTTATTTTTTTCATTCTCTCAAATTTATCTCACTTTAGGAGCCATACTAGATGTAATCAAGATATTTTTCATTCAAGATTAAATAAACCAATGTTTATTAAATTAATGTCTTATGGTTATGATTATTACCATGCATGATGCAATAAAATGGGAAATTGCAGACATAAGAAAAGATCATGCTATAAACATTGTTAGAGAAACATATGCATTATTATAACATAACTTAGGAACATATATTACATTATCATAAAAAGTGGCTTATATCCCCTATTTTTCTATCGTAGGTGCAACTCGCCAAAAGTCTATCAACATCTCAAACTCCGTTTTTTCTAGAAGGCACCCCTAAAATTAGTGACAATATTTACATTTCTCAATTCTCTAGCTATTCCTTACTAACCTCGACGGATGATGGCTAAATATTTACGTGCCATATAAATCCCAAAACATATACCATTTTGATAAACTTGGGCCAATCACAAGCATGAGTGGTTACATAACATTGAAGACTTTCCTTTTCTTACTTCCCCTTTCTAGAGCTAATATTTGATAGTTGTCAATTAGGTTTTAAATGCGGTTTCTCAAAGTTCAACATTAATAAGTTTTGTGTCTTGTATTCTGATAATAATTACAATAACAGTTGGCCCTATCTCCAGGCTTCCCCAGGTTCTCAGCCGGCCCCAGAGGAAAAGGTTGCAATTTTCTTTCATTTATGAGACAAGCAAGACACCAAGATAATGGCCTGCCTAGGTTTAAATAATGTCACTGAATGGCCCCCTATAGCTGAGACTCTTGCAATTCTGCCACCATCACCTCTATTGTTACCATCATTCCCACTACTCTTACTAAAGCCCAAGTTTATGGAGCTAGCCTTCTTCTCTAAATACTTAGCCTTAACTTCAATGGCTATGTCTTTGAGAGATTCCTAATCCTTATAAGCCTTTCATGTTAAGCCTTTTTTTTAAATAGGGGTTGGCATTGCGAATGAAGAGTCTAATATGATATGAGGTATCGATTTTCTCTTCATCTCTATCACCCTATTCCTCTATCAAGTCAAGTACTCATGGAAAGGCTCTTCTAGTTTCTTATGTAGTGACACCAGATCCTTTAAAATTACTTTCATCCTAATACTATAATCATACTACTTCATGAACTCTTCAGTCAATTGAACCTAATTCTTTTGGTTCTTCGATCCAACCTATGATACTAATTAATTGAAGGGCCAATATGACTAACACTGAAGTATTCAACCTTTTATTATTTTGTGAGGGTGGTCCCTTTCATTACCACTGTGTATTTCTTTATGTGAGCAGACAAGTTGGATGTTCCATGAAACTTGGGCCAATCTAACACCCTAAATTGTTAAGGCAACACCTCTTATTGTCAAGATCTTGGTCTCTAAAACCGATTCCCCTGCCATCTAACAATACTCAAGCTATTGCCTTTATTTTCTCTTTTATCCTTCTCAAAGCCAAATCTTCTATTCTTTATACCCTACTCTTTCAGGCTTGCATACAACCATTATTTACGGCATATCCCTCATATTTTCCTTACTCATTTGATGGAACTAGTGGTACCTTACCTGTGGAGTCAGCAATAGGTGGAAGAGCTATAGCTGCTAACATGGGAGTCTTTCCGACCATAGCTGGTTCAACTTGGTTAGTGGAAAGGGATATAGGATACATTTTAGAAGTAGGCCCCATGGGGACAACCCTTTCACTTATCATGGCTATTATTCTCCTTTAAAAATATTCAAATCTCTTACCCATGTCTTGGGGATCAGAAGTACTAGCTGTCTATAGAGGGTTTGCCGTTGCTACCTCTGCTGAGTGTTCTATTGACAGCCTTAATGTTTTGTTCGAGTCTAAATTTAACTTTAAACCCTGACCAATGCTCAGTAAGTGCACTGAATCAATAAGTAATAAAGAGGAATATTTTTAAGATCTCAAAAATATTGTACCTTAAATATTATATTTTGAGACAAAATTTGATTGATTACTAGTATATACAAAGAATCTTCCCAATTGTTTTGTTAATTAGAATTATATCTACTAGACTTAACTAAACAAAATTAACGTAATCAAGAACAATAAAAATAGAGTATAGAAATTGAAATAAGACAAATACTAAAAATGTTACTCAAGGATCCAATCCTCCCCATACCCAATGCAAAACATATTATTAACATAAAATTAATATAATCTAGATGTGAATAACCTAACAATACCCAAGTTTCCCATTTCAAAGCCAACTACTCTAACTATTTAATTTCTCATTCTGAAGTTAATCAAATAGCTAGCTTAAGCACGAGTCTAATAAATCCTAGATATACGTTAATTTCCCATTCTGGAGCCAATTACCCAAATACCCATTCATTTTCCACCTATTTTTGAATCTATAATACAGTAACTCTAGATCTAATAGCCCCCATTCTGGAATTGCTATCAAACATATAGCTAAAACATGTAAAAACATAGCATAATGATATTCAATCTGAAAAAGTACATAACCCATTCAACTTAAATAAAGAATGATGAAATACTTGCATAAAATGAATATCAAAATCATCATAAGGAGAAATGAAATAACTAATCATATATATAAATCAAAATAACTCAGAGTTTTACATGGGTATAGGGATTCATAAATCCCAACAACAAATTCACTACTCACTATACATTGAATAAAATAAAGAGAAAAGAGAGAAAGAAACTCTTAAACCTATTTGATAAGTCTAGATCTAAAATCTGAACAAGCTTCTCTCCTCTAATCCCAATAAGTCTTGATTGAAAATAAGCTAGAACTATGATCAACTAATGAAAATCTAGTGTTTAATCTTTTAAAATTATTTAAACCAATAAAATAAAGTGTTTGCGATGAAAGAGAAAGCTTAAAAACCCTAAAACTACTAAAGACAAATACATAAAAAAAATGAAAATCTATGTCTCTCCCCCTTCTTCCTAAATATACTCCGTTCTTTTATAGTTTTGAGTGAGTTATAGCGGAGACTATTTACTCCCTACCGTGACTAAGTAGTTATATGATTATTTTTAATGGGTTATGGTTGAGACTTAATACTCTCGACGATGGCTAGTGATTTTAGACTGAGCTCTTCGAAAACTACCTTGGTCATGGTGGAGACTGATTACTTTCTATCATAACCATTAGTGAAGTGGTGAGTTTTAGAATTCTTCAAAGGTCACGGCAGAGACTAATTACTCTCTACCATGACCAAATTCAAACTTTTGTACAAAAATCAAAATTTCACCATTAAGCACACTAGCACTCAATAATTATCAAAATAATTCATTTTGGCAAAAAAATAGAGATTTAACACATAAAACACTAAAAATATGAAAAACGAGGTAAAAAAAAGATAAAAATACATTGAAAATAAACATTAAATTAGAGTTATCAAACCCAGTTCTAATTTGTTGGACTCTAAGTGCTCTAAAAGAATTCCTGATAAAGCGACCACCAAGACCTTTAAGCCACCTAGGTGATTAGTCTAAGATGGTTGAAAAGATTATAGGGTTAGAATGATACATGGAGAAAATTTTATACACAAAACAAAATACAGGTGATTTTATTTATTGCAGGGTAAATATTAAAAAGAATTTACATATTTTTTTAGTTATTATTTTTTTAATGTATCTATATGATGCATACATATGTAAAAGATGCATGTGGTGTACAATGAAAGAACAAAAATGGAGCATAACACAACATGATGAATAATGTACATGCATGAATTCACAGCATACATATATACAATGTATAATGAAGGTCTGTGCATAGGATATGACATAGAACAAGAAAGAATAAATGTACATAGTGTATGGCATATATATACACGACATGACTTAAGCATGATGTACATAAAGTATGGAACAATACAAGAATGAATGTATACGATGAATGGCATACATGGTGTATGGAATTTATGTGACATGATAATATATGACAATGGTATGGTTTGAACAACACAAGCTTTTTAAGATGCATGGCACACGGTATGAATGTGAATGGCACAAGTTTCTTGTTATAAACACATAATGTATGGCACATGGTATGATGCGTGACATAGTAATTTACAAATGACAAGATGTATACTCATGGCATACCCTAAATATGGCAACTTCTATGTATAAGGGCATGTGTAAATATGGCATGATGATGTGCACATGGCATGACATATAATTTAACATGGAACATGCATAGTGCTTGTTGTGCATGCATGATTAGACACAAAGTGCGTATGATGTCTACACGTATATGCATATAATAAAATGCATAAGAAATGGTTCGATCCTAGTATGTACATGCTATGACGTGCATTGATATGTACATTGACCAGTGTCTAGCAAGTGTACTAGATCGGCTAGTAATATAGGGAAATATAGATTAAGACCCCAAATATCGTACCCAAGGGAACATGGATTGCTAAGAATAATACCTATGTATGAATTAAATTAATCCGAGATTGTTTCCCAAATGTTTTTGTTTTAAAAGCAAAAATTAAATAAAAGAAACAATTAAACAAAACAAAAGCTAAAACATAAATTAAAAACAAAACAATAACTAGAATTCTCTTGCTAAGGAAACTATCCACCTTAACTTTCATTGTAATGACTTAAATTCAAATAATAACACCAATGATTATGAAGAATTCAAATAAATAAACCCATATAACTTTATTCAAGATTATCATTCCAAGCATTAAACTCCCTTATTCAGAACAATTCAATACTTTGCATAAAAGTCTGAATTAATCCTCCTAGATGTCTATTAAAGCCTTTCTCAAGAGATTCAACTTTCACCTATTCTTAGTTCTTCCTCTCTTAGTATTAACCAATAAAATTCATATATAATCATTTCATATTTCGGATAATAATCATGCATAAATATTAAAGAGTTAACCCAAGAACATGCAAATCATTAACTATGTCAAAACCAATTCTTAGTTATTTATTCAATAAACCAACAACCAATCTCAACACAATCAAAGATAAGAATATGCTTAAAACCAAGAAATAATCAACCGATATTGAAATTAAACTCAAAATAAAGTTATAACAATGAAAATGTAAAGATTTTAAGAATCCATTAGCAAAAGAAGAAAAACTAGTTCCTAAACATAATTGAAAACTAAAGATAAAGTTGAAGAACTAAAACAAAATCAAAAGAAAAACAAAAACAGAAAAACTAGAAAAAAAACAAGTAAAACTAAAACTAAAGCAATTAATCTCTTCTAATCCTTAATTCCTCTTTCTTTGGTGTTAGAGTTGTCTATTTATAAGCAAAATATGTTGTAGAAGCCTTCTAAACTTCCCAAATTGGAGTAGGAGAAGAATCCTTCTTGAATTGGAAAAATCAGAATCCTTCGCTTCATAGGAGTCTTCATCACGTGGCCATGGGATTTCTAGTGTATTTCTACACGTGGCCATGTCCCTTGCTCCTCTTCTTCCACACGTGGCCACGTGTGGATTATCTCTTCCTCACACGTGGTCACGTGTTCCACTTGTTTTCTTCAATTTTCCTTTCACGTGGCCATGGCTTCTTTACACTTTATTTCTTCATTTTACTTCACATGGCCACGGCTTCTCAAGCTTTGTTTTTCACGTGGCCACGTGTGAAGCTCTTCAATAATTCACATGGTCACGTCTCAGGGCTCTGGACTGGACGTCAACTTTTCTTGCATCAATTCTTCATAATTGCACTTTTGGCCCTGAACTTTGCCCTTTTTACACTTTAAGCCCTTTAAGTCAAATTAAACCTGAAAATCAACCAAAACACAGAATTAACCTAAAAATCATAAATATTAAAAATTAACTCTAAATTAACCTAAATAAAACCAAAACAACTAAATAATTTAACTAAAAACATATTAAAATCTACATATATTTCACACTTATCATACATGCTATGATGTATATTGGTATATCATTATGCATATGATATGATAAATGTTTATGCAATGGTAGATATTTTATGTACATGTTATGGTGAATGTTTATCTGTGTATGGTATAATGCATGTCAATATGTACAAACTATGGTATATGTTTACATGTACTAGTTATGAAGCATGATAAAAATATTTTTTTCATGTAAAAATTTTGCACGCAAAATAGTAAAAATTATACTATTCATTAAATGGTAAAAATTATACACACAAAATGAGATATATATATTTTATTCATTATTATTTTTTCAAATATTAATTGATTTTTTCATGTATAAAAAACATATATGCGGTATAAACAAACACATGCAAGAGAAAGAAAAATCCTCCCAACCTTATTGTTTCCCATATAAGAGGTCATGTGGTCTCTTTCCTAGGCAAACTTAGTCCATGGGTTAATGAGGAACCTAATGGACATGTATAGTGTATGGCAAAAAGTCGACAGCGTAACCTCTCTTTATTAAAAAGCACATGCAAATGAATTTTGGCCAAGTGTATGTAAATGATCCAAGTACAATTGAAATATGGCCATCGGGGCATGAAAGCCTTTGATGAACAAACATTTAAATTTATTTGGTTTCATTCAATACATAAAGGCACACATCACAAGTAACACATTATAGAGCATGCTACCTAGTGAAAGTATCTATGCCATTAAATGGGTTTTATTCCGGTAATACGGCTTTAGGACTATCCAAGCGTGGTCCCTGCTGATAGTTCTAACTCATCATAAGAATAACGATCAGTCAGGTCACCATTTGGTATAAGGCTTGGGCTGGTAATGATCCCTAATCACTTTTCCATATTGGGTGAACATAGGGTCGTGCTTCGAGAATGCACTAAGGCAAAAAGAGAGACGCCTAACCTATTATATGGCTCTAGCATGAATGCAATGCAAATTTTAAAAAGAGATAAAACTTCTTAATCTTAAATCTATTTATATTAAATTAACCAAAGGTACTTTCAGAGCAATAATCTCATGGTTCCCTATTGGAGTCGCCATTATGATGTATGTCGAATCCCTAACGATATCTATTTTGTTCTCGAAAGTTCGCTTTTAGGTTTTGAAATCGGATGAAAGTTTATTTAACTCATAAAGGCTGGTCATTTCATAATAGACAGGGATTCAAACTAATTTACTAAGCCTCGAGCTCAAAAAAAGCATGAGATAGTGTCTTGGGGTACCTCTGTTCCATTTTTGGGGATTAACCTATGAGGGCATTTATTGTGCAACACAAAGTAGGTATCACAGAGACGCCATCCAATAAAATATTAGAAAATGAGTTCTAACCTTGTGAGGCCAAAACCAGAGATAAGTCCGAGCCCTCACTTTTATTTATACCCTTGGGTAATGTTGTATAAGTAGGTTTTAGGATTAATTATTTTATCACTTTTCTCAATTAAATAATCATACTAGAAAAAAAAAAGTAAAAGCACACTCAAACATGTTGAAAAGCTATAAAAATGAGTCACAAGGAAAGCCAAAAAAGCATAGCATAGAAAGTAGTAAAATAAAATCATAAACAAATAAATAAATCATACATAAAATAAGAAATTTATTGAATATCATTTTAGGTGGGAACATTGGTTCCTTTATGCATATTATTAAAAAGGGCAATTTTGTATGTTCGTTATTAAAAAAAAACAAGAATGGTTAATCCCATTTTATTAGGAAATAGTCATGTCAATTTGTATAAGATCTTTTACATTATTAAGAAAATGTTATTGCTTTAGGTGTGATTTTTGGGATAAAAATGGGACATTGATCTAACTTTATTAGGAAAATCTCATTTGATTAGTAGAAATCATTTTCATGTGATTTTTAATTTAAGCGTATAAAAATCTTTATTAATACATGCCTTGCTGGAAATAAAGGAATAATAATGCAGAACCAAATAAATGAATAAAGGTTAAAATAAATTCCTAAGCTATTCTCTTTCAAGCTATTTAACCTAACTTAGGGATGCATCTTGTGTCTCCCACAATTGCAGTCATAATAGAAAATAACTTCAATTAATAATGGATTAAATTAAATAATATAATGAACAATTTATTAAATCTAATAATTAAAAAATAGAAATAAAATTAATGAAATTAATAAAATGCATGATGCATTCGGAACAAACACAATAAATAATAAATATATAATAAAATAAATTAAATTACTAAACTAATGACCATTATAGACATAAATGATGCTAAAATAATGATAAAATATGAGATAATGAATAACAACAACGACAACAAAAATAACAATAACAATGATAACAATAGTAAAAGACAACGATGACGACGACGATGATGATGATCATGATCATGATCATGATCATGATCATGATCATGATCATCATAATGATAATAATAATAATAATAATAATAATAATAATAATAATAATAATAATAATAATAATATGCACATAAAATATGGGATAATGAATAACAACAACAACCATAACAACAACAACAATAATGATGATGATGATGATGATGATGATGATGATGATGGTGATGACATATAATAAGCACAAACTAAATTAATTATAATAAATAATATTACAAAATATATTATGTAATAAGAAATAAAAAAATTAATATGATATATAAAATATATGCACAATATAAATAAAAAAAAAGATGAAAATGCAAACAGAATAATAAGATGAAAGGTGTGTAAAATGATGAATATGAAAGAAATAAATTAAAAGAGCAAATTGAAATGCATGAAAAAAAAGGAAGAAAGCCAAAATGATGAAGACATGCAGCATGTGTTTGAGTTGCTAGCTTGATAGGCGAGAGAGCAGGTAAGACACGTGAGAAAGATGGGCGGAAGGAGTTAGACACATAAGTGAGGAAAAGATGAGTGCTAGGCCTTTAGGTCGTGACTCAACCCAGAAACTGACTCCCAACACTAAAATGATGCCAAAATGCACCAAAATCATCCAAAATACAATCTGAAGCCATTTTAATGCATAGAAAGGCCACCAAACTAATTTTTATGTATGAAAAATATGATTTTCATATGAAAAACAAAGATTAAAGTAATATGAAATTCAAAATTTGAACCCAATATTGAAAATGATGAATAATAACTTTTAATTACGTATAAAATCATCAACTCTGTATGATTTTAATAGGTATTTATGGATTAATGAAAAACAATAAACACAAATAGCAAGAAATAACAAGTTAACAAGCTTAAATAAAAGAAATTAAAAATTGAGAAAAATCAGGCAATAATAACGAAAAATAAATATTTATTCTATTAAACCAAAATTAAACACTAAATTTACAAGTTTTGGGGCTCATGAATATTATCTTCAGTGTTAGTTTGCGAAAAGATCAAGGGTCTAGTGCTTTTGGCCTCTCTTCCTTCTTCCTTTATCCTTGGTTTCAAGTTGTAGATAGTTATTTTGTTTGAAAAAGAGAAACCATAAGAGAGAGTGAGAGAAAACCCCTATAAATTATTTTTTATACCTTTTTAAAACATTTTATGATGAGTAATAAATGCTCATACAAGAATAAGATGGAGATTTGGATTTCCCCTATTACCAGCTATAAATTTCCATAAAACAGACAAAAAATTAATTGACTCACTCCCTTGATTTGTGAGACACGGGAATGACTCAAGTTAGGATTATTTTGTCCTTTTGTGGTTTGAGTTGTAATGGCCCAAATTTTACCCTGAAAGATTTTAGGATGTGGTTGGTAATTATAAATTTATTTAAGGTATTTGGCATACTATAAAAGTTAGGAAA
This sequence comes from Excoecaria agallocha, assembly GCA_037975025.1. Lineage (NCBI taxonomy): Eukaryota > Viridiplantae > Streptophyta > Magnoliopsida > Malpighiales > Euphorbiaceae > Excoecaria > Excoecaria agallocha. The sequence goes on from CM075807.1 coordinate 15,873,257, forward strand.
TTGAGTATACATATGCACTTAGGGGCTTTAATTGAAATAGAAATTTGAAGTAACTATTAATAAGGGACTAAAGTAATATTGTGCCAAGATTTTTATGTTACTACCAATAAGAGTTTGACACCTGAATTTTTAAAATGTTTGAAAGTATTTAAAGCAAAAATTTGCCTTTAGAGTGAGGCCGACCATCAACAGGAAAAACCACCATTTTCAGCCATTGTTTTCTTCTCTTTCTTCTTCCTTCTACCTTAAAATCCCAAGATTGCTGGAAATTATCAAGAGAAAATGGGGGAAGAGTGCTAATTAGGGAAACAAGGTTGGTAACTGAAGATAAATAAACTTTTTTTCTTTTGCTTCCTTTGTTCTATTAATTCGTGATTAACTTCTAAAATGGAAATTCTTGAGTGATTATTGATTAGAATTTCTATGATTAGATGAAGAATAAGGCAAAAATTAAAGGAAGGGAGCAGGTATAGAAGCTCGGCTATCATCCTTTCTATAGGTAAGTGGAAGATTAAATTTTTGCTTAACTAAAGTTTCAAGCTGTTGAACTTTCATATTAATGGTGTCGGTCTATAAATAAATTGGGAAGTAAGAATTAATGCAATGAAATTCTATTTCAAATTCTCTAACCTTGTTGGAATGAGTGTTGAGCAATCCATTGGGATTGCTCTCTTTACATTGGAAGTTAGAAGTGGATTAGGTGGAATATAACTACTGGAAACCTTTTTATAGGGAACTAGTCTACAATTTGATGATTAGTTCTTAAGTTAATCATATAAATGGATGTTTGTTAGTTATTGGTATTGACTAAATATTGAGGTATATGACCAACTTAAGGAAATCAATTAAGAGTGGATGAATTTTAAATGCAAAACTGGAGCCATATTGAAAATTAAGTAAATGGAATGTATGTTATGTTTATGCAATGGATGTGGGTTAAATGTTTCTAGTTGAGCATAAAACTGATTTTTAGGGGATTTGAAACGTTCAATGAACCTAGCTGAGATAGGAGTTAACTCAGCCAAGTCACTAGTGTATTGTCTATAACACCCTAATTCCTTAACCATAGATAATCAGCAAAATCATCATCAATCATAAACCTAGTAAAGATCATGCAGAAATAATAATAATAATAAGATAGGCCATCATTACATGCCATAATAAGATAATTAAACTTATAGATAAGATAAACATAACATAAATGGCCTTCAAGTATCTTGTTATCCTCAAGGCAACTTCATCAAGATTGATCCTCTGGAGCTTATCCTGAAACCTACACAGATAAATAAACCCATGCTAAGCTATAAAACTTAGTGGGGAACCAATTTTCTACGGATAATTCATAATAATTATCATAAAGTCAACACAACTTCATTATTGAAAAACATATAAACTTTCGATATTAATTATTAATATAGCACTTGGGAGGAGTGTTCAACCTTAACTAACTTTATTATTCTTACCAACTTAAAGAAATTCATTAACTCGTCTAGTTCCTTAAAATCTTTCATAAAACATTTAGTACATTAATTCTTTCCTTATTACTCTAACATCATACATTTGCTTCATAATCCTTTCATTATTGACTCCTGACATGGATTACGAAGGAGGTAAGCTTCAATCATACACAATTCAGTGTTTATTCAAAGCACAAGAAGTGTGTGACCCATAACACCTATAATAAATACTATTTAGCATAACTTACTTCTCATATATCATGTACTTCTTAACGTTATCTTATCATGGCAACTAACTGTCACACAACATCACATTATATCCTACACTGGCCTTTGCTTATGTCTGAATTATTATTATGATCAAGCATGTGTAACATTGATATGTAGTGTTGAATCGATCTTACATGCAATTACATAGAGAATGTCATTACATAACACGAGTACTCGAGAAGGTCCAATGGTCATATGAATAGATTTCATGATTATCAAAGCATATGAGACCCAATCGGGTATATTATAGCATAACTAGTTCTTATTATAACATTGTATGCATTCCATCATAGCATGGCAAAGGGAATCTCATGGGTATACATTCCAATAATTTACTTTCATAGAAACGGCGTATAGAAAAAGAATTATGATAAAGAAATATAATAAGCACACATCATGCTCCCATTATATAAGCAAAACAATCGATACATGAATTCCTTTATTTCATGCTCTTTCTTAATCTTTAATCATTGAAATGGTTTATAGCCAAAAGAAATCATGATAAGCAATGTAATAAGCCATTCATCATGCTTACTTACATTAATGAGCCCGTTAATGCATGTTTTACTTTATCTTGTGCACATTTTATCATCTTTAATAGCCGGCCTAAATACTAGTTCAAAAGGTGGATAACGGGAGCAATGGATACCCGAAGGTATCAAATTATGGATATCCAAAGATATCAAACAATGGACCCAAACAGGGTCAAGCAATGGTTCCAACAAGGAACAAACTATGGACCCAAACGGGGTCAAACGATGGTTCCATTAAGGAACAAAATCCACAACTATGATAGCTGCGACTGTATCCCTCTAGGCATGCCTATCTAATCCACAACTGAACTAAGACCCACAGGCTTAACTTTTTAAGACATCTTTGATTAACATATTCTTCTTTACTTAGCACATTATTCAGCTTAAAGCCACTTTTCATAGAAGAATGCATATCATTCCTTTCATCAAAGAATACATCAATCTTTGGTTCAACATAGTTTTCTTTACTTAATACAACATATTTGCTTAATGCCATCATGCATATAAAAGTGCACATTATTCTCATCATGCTTCAAACATTGAGCTCTAGGCTTCAATACACATGTAGGCTATCATATGATCATATAGTTGCATCACTTTCTTTCATTCATATCGTGATGGTTTCAGGTTAGATAAATAATAATATGTAATCTTTCATAACTAGCATTACATATAAATATATATGCAGCTTAAATCATAAAAATACATGTTTTCATTACTTATATCAACTATAAAACATATGGTACTTACATACCTCATGGATAGTTTTCGATGACGTACCTTGTTACTGCTTGCCATGAATAACTTTCTATTTTCATAACCATTCACATTGTGACGTATATATATATGTCAACACTCGAGCATTTATGGTCCACACACTAAAATAAATGAGTTCTCTTACCGCTTAAGGTCAATACATGTTCATATTCAATCACTTGATTCTCTTTTAGGGTCTATCAGATTATAGACAATAGGTTATACACCTTAACATTTTAAGATGTATATATATATATATATACATACTTCAATCGTCTTACATGCATTTTCATCTTGTGACATTTTATGCTTATTTGAGGCAGATGTGATCATATCATCTTAGTCGTTAATACACTATGGATGCTCTTGTGCTAATCATAATGTATTATAGGCATGAGCAACCCAATGAGCAGGTTATTACACATTATAGCTAATTCTTAACTCCTTGTGTGACTTGGAGTATAACCAAGCTTTTATGATTTCATAATTTAACATAAAATGCGATGTCCCGCTTCTTTTAACTCGGACATGCAACCTTACGACTATTCTTTTATTACCACTAGGTTAAATCATAGCATTTTTTGACAAAACCATTCCTTAACCTAGTGTATACCTTATTTTGATTTTATGAAACACATTGTATAACATATCCTTAAAATTCCTATATTGCCTCGTGTTATTCTCAATTCGATGCTCATTAGGCCTTAACATACCTTTTTGCAACATAATTCATATTAACCTTGCCATGTGCAAGCCCCTCTAATTTAAAGTTCAAGTGAACCATCATTACTTAACTTAATGAGCTTGATTATCATAAAACTTGTGGAGATTCCTTCTATTAAGTGATCATATTTTATGTACCTCACAGGTGTCTTTGGATAACTTATAGCTTAATTCATTCTTCTTCCTCTTATTATAACATTGACGCCTTTTAAATTTTCATAATAATTTATGTTATATTCAGGCCTTTTTAAAAGGTATCTTTGTAGACTTTAGCATTAGAAAGACTTTCATAGTATATTGCTCCAATCAAATAACATATCAAACTTTACTTGATATCTATTTGTCCTCAATCTTACTTATTACTAGACAATTTATCTCAATTCTTGCTCTCTTAATAATTTTATGGACTACATAATACGGTGTTCCATATCTAGTTACATGGCTTAAATATTAGGTGAGAATATACTGTGGAGGGGAGAAAATATGTTGGGCAGTTCCTTTAAGGAATGCAGTGTATAAATGGTCGTGCATTCTCAAAGAGAAAGAGTGAGTGGCCATGTACACCAAGGGGAAAATGCATGCCTGGCCGTGTATGAAGAAAAGAACAAGACCAATGGCCATGTGCAAGGAGAAGAGAGACATCACGTGGCCGTGCATCTTTAAAGGGCAATCAAGGCATGGCCATGTGCAGGAAAGAAAGTAAATATGCGTGGCCATGTGCAAGAAGGGGAACAAACATGCGTGGCCACGAGTGGGAAGAGGAAAAGAATCACGTGGCCGTGTGTTATGAAGAACAAACACATGTGGCCACGAGTTAGGAAGAGCAAGATCACACGTGGCCATGGGGTTGCACAAGAAAGTGAGTGAGTGGCCACGCATTCTCAAGGAGAAAAGCATGCGTGGCCACGGGTTAGGAAGAAAAGGAGAAAAACCAAAATCCCGATCATGCAAAACATGGATTTAAACCCCAAATATCACTTCCCCTCTTGTTTATATGATCATTTAAGTTTTCAAGCATGCTATACTCATCAAGCTTACTAGATTTATCCTTTAAAAACTCTTCAAGAAGGACACATACTAGAAAAGAGTGAAAAACCCTAGATCATTCACTTGAACAGTACCAAAAACTAAATTCCCATACCTGGCTTTTGAAGCTTCAAATCTTCCTTCATCTAATTTCTTTACTCATGATTTCTTCTTCTCTTTTCACTGAATTTGTTTGCTTCTTTCTCCATTCCTCATACATGGTGACAACAACAGCATCTTGTAATCTCTCATCACCAGAAATCATAAATAACAAGAAGAGAAAGAAGAGATCTTCAAGGGAAAAACATTACCTTTCATGTTAACTCAGAAACCCTAGCATCCTTCTCCAAACCATGACCATAGAGAGAGAGAGAGAGAACTCTCCCAAATGCCGATCCAACCACTCCCAAATGCTTGAGTAAGATAAATATCTAACAAGGAGAAATTCCCAAAATGTCCTTATACATTTTAACCCCTAAAAACTCATTTTCTTAACATTTAACCCCAAACTTTTTATTTAATTCAATTGCATCCTTGCTTACTATTTTAGGTACACTCCAATACATATGAGCCTAATTACCATTATACCTTTAATATGACTTAACTTTATTAATACAAAATAATCTAGTTTTGCCTCATTAAACCTTAATCCTAATTAATTAACTATAATCCTGTTAGGGCCATGATTGGGTCCTTATATTGTCAGTCCAGAAGACAAAAACCTAACTAAGACAAAATCCAGTTCAGCCAAGTCATTTGGTTAGCTTTAGACCAGAAGCATATAACCTGGCAGAGCTAAAATTCATCCCAGCCGAGTCACCTCATGTTGCTTATGTATTTTGTGACTATTACTTCTCTTCTCTAAATTTATTTTAATGCTTCTAAAGCTATGTAAATTTATTAGTAATCTAATTATATGATTTATAATGGTTATCAATGGATGTTTTAACCTTAAATGCAATTAAAATTCAATGTAAGGGTTTTAATGACATGTTATTACTAATGATTATAGTAAGCAAATGTATTTCTTTTGAATTCAAACTCCAGGTCTATAAGATTAATAATTATTAAAAAACGGTTTGTAAGTCTTGTTCTTAGATAACTGAACATGCTCGAACAAGATGACCAAGATAAGATGATTTTGACTCAGTCAGTTGGCTGTGTGTTTCTAATACAGAGATGGGTCACCCAGCTGAGATGATTGTCAATCTAGCTAGGTTTTTTAACTACTCTGAGTAGCATAATTTAAAGTTTCATGTTTAAATTTCAAAATTATTTAAATGCTTCATATGTTATTTGTATGTATTGGTAACTCAACATTACTTGTTAATATATTATTCCATCTGAAACTTCAGCCTGAAATTTAACAAAAGGCACTGTGAAAGTTTAAATGAATGCTCTCTAGCTCTAATAAGTTAGCAAACCAATATATATATATTCTTTTTTTCTGAATTTTTGATAATTTGGGGGTTGGACACTAGGGTGGTCTTCTAATGTTAAGTTAATTAGGCATGTCTAAAACCTATTGCAACTGCTTCTATGTGACATTAGTGTCTTCTGAATTTGTATAATACCTTCTAAATCATGAATTGTGAGGTGAATACCTTTTATGTTTGATAATCATTAAGGGTGTTTTTTGTTCTGTATTTGTTCCTCAATAACTTAAGTACAAGTAGGCTCTTTATATATATATATATATATATATATATATATATATATATATATATATATATATATATATATATATATATATATATATATATATATATATATATATATATATCATTATAGTGTATTACCAGCACGTCACTTCTATTTTTGATACCTATGATATCTTTTGTGTAAAATTTCTTTAGCTACCACCTAAGATAACAGCGGGAAATGTGATAATACTTCTTTTGATCATTTCCATTATGACCTATTGATACTTCATTCAAGAGTCATTAATGTTAGTAAAAATTTGGAGAATTACTTTCTTCGAATTATTTTACGTTATCCCCTAAACTATGCATTGCAAGCATTTGTTGATTTTTAAGTTGTTCCACATAAAGCTTCTTTATATTATATGTTAATTTATATTGAGTGGAGACTTAACCCATAATAAGCTTTACACTTAGCATTAGATTTACATCTGTGCAGGTGATTACTTGTTTGAAATAGAAACTAGAGCCAGGACAATAGCAATTAGCAAACTTAGATGTTTAGAATACAAATTTTAAATTGTTCTTTCATGTACTTAACAAGTGTATTTTGTAAAAAACTTATTAATTATAATTAAGTGAGTAATTTGAAATAATCTTGATAACTTTATTTTAATAGTTTAGTTCTAAAACCCCTGCAACCCCCAAAGGGTTAACAGGGTGTGACAATTTACTGGTATCAAAGTTTAGGTTTAGGCAATTTAAACCTAAATTGAGCTTTAATAATCTATACATGAATAAGTCAATCATGTAGTTGGCTAGCAATGGTTGTCCGTGTCTTAATAGATTTTGATTATAAAAGTTCTTACAGGAGAGTTTGAGCATTTAGTTGCAAATATTTTAGTAAATTAGACCCATTTTATCTATTTTTTATCTTTTTCTCATGCTAGGATAGAATATTTCTAAACCTTTAGGGGAAATTATATTTGAAAACCTTATTTAAGATGATTTCTACTACAATATCAGCTTTGTGGCACCTGATTTTGATAGTGTTTAAGATTTTGACTAATTTTCAGAAAGGTGATGTATGTTATGCAAGTTATGGGAAGTAAGATACCCACAAGTTATTAACAGTGTATATGCTTACTTGACAATAATGTGTTAGTGTAAGCCCTAGCCCCAATGCATTGTTATAAAACACTTAAGTTAATAAATGAGGCATTTGTTTTATCTATTGTATTCCTGTGCATATCAAATGATAGAACTATCCAAGAATGTTGTTTCATTTTAAGTTATCATGTGTGAGGCACATGGTTGTAAGACCTTGAAACAATTGAGACTTCATTCTAAATATCCCTAGTCAGTCATAGTTATGGGAATAACAAATAAATTAAGACTAGTATGCTCTCTCTGATAAGTTGAGTTCTTAGACCTAAAATCTCTATGAAACTTTTTATAAATTACTGTGTACTTTGACATACACCTAACATACTCGTAACAGGGTGACAAGTATGGGAATGCTTGGGTATGCACTAATTCACATTAAAGAGCATGAGAGAAGTGAAGGGATTACTCCTCTCAAAAAGAGAGAAAATATCATCAGCCACTTGATCAGTGAACTTAGAAGTGTATGGCCATACCAAGATGAAATAATGAGAAATTGTTATTTATCTGAGAGTTCAGTGTCACTGAAATATCAAGAAAGGAATTAGTACTTATAAGGATGACTAGTTCCATGCCTTATATTAATTCTAATATTTATGGGTAAGGGACTATGCAAAATTGCATTAGGTCACTAAATATCATTTACATTTTCATTTAATTTGGAATTCTATAATATCTTGCTAGAGAATATATATAGCCTTTGAATTAATTTATTAATTCATTGCCAATATTAAATGGACCTATAGAATCACACACAAAGCATTGGACTTAAAATATTTAAATAGTGTATTGGAATTTTGGCTTTTATTTAAAGTCAAATTAATGTATGTAATGGGTATTAAAATTGCTTAATGGACCTTAGTCCATAAGAGAGAGAAATTCGGCTCACAAGGTTTAATTTCAATTAATTAATTATCTTGGATTAATTAAATTAATTGAGCATTAAATCCTAAATTATATTTGAATCAAAATAAAATGCTTAAGAGGGAATTAATGTGGCCGAAATTCAAGCTAGGTACCCTAGTTGAATTCGGCAACCACTTACCCTAAAGAAGTAAGTTTGTTTTGATTAAATGTCTTATGTCATTTTAAATTAATTTGAATTTAAAACCTAAGAGAATTTGAATCAATTTAAATTACTTAATTATGAAGTGATGGAGGCTAAAAATATTCCTAATTCTAAGGGATTTCGGCATTACCTATCTTTCCTAAATTAATGATATAAATTGATTAATTCTTTTTGACCTAAGAGTGACAATTTCTCTCTCTAATGCCACCACTCTCAAGAGAAATAATTTTTTCTTCATCTCTTGTGTTCTTAGGTAGCAATAGCAACCTAAAAGAAGAACAAGATCAGATCTTGTGGCTTCAAACTAATCCCATTACCAAATACTAAAAGATTGAGCTAGCACTCTTGTTTTAAGCCATCCTTGCTAGTGTGTGTGTGAGCATAGAGAGGAGTGGCGTAAAGGCAGCTCTTTTGGCATTGGTGATCAAGATCTAAGGCATATAAGTCCATCTTATTTGCTGGTCATCTTCAAAATCAAGTTTTGAAGTGCATCTAAACTTGTAAGTTTTCAAAAACCCTAAAATTACATGTTTCAATTCTTTGTTGTATATTGCGTGGCATATATGATCTAAATTTTTAATTTTTTCGCTATGTGATCGTCATGTATATTCCATGTGATATCCCTTCAGCGGTATCAGAGCCTAACCATGCTTATTTTAGTGCTTTAGATGCATTAAATATTGATTCAAAAATCGTTATTGCATAAAACCACAATGCTGAAATTTTCTGTTTTGAGTTTTTTGCATTGTTTTAGTGTAAAAACAATTTTAAATGATTAGTTAGGTATTATAATTATTATGACATGTTAATATAATTTTCTAAGATATTCTTAGAGCTATTCATGGTCGGTTTTAATTATAAATACCTGATTGTACATGTTAATCTTGAAACTAGGTGCTAGTTTGCATGTTTTGTGTTTGTAAACAACTAGTTTCTCAAAATTAAATGTAAAAACGTGTTTGGAATGTTTGTAAGTGATTTTTAAATATTAATAACAGGTCTGAACATGTTTTAAAAATGGTTTTAATTCTGTTCCATGACAATTTAATTGATTAATTTTAAAATCACTTAAAACTATGACTAGTTTGTGTTTATTGCATGTTTAATCAACATTGTTTGTTATGTTTTGATTAAAATGGAAAAATTACATTTAGATCAGATCTGAAAAGAACCTTGACTAAATTTTTATGACCTTATTTAAATTATTAAATAGCTCATAAAATCATTTTAAGTATTTGTGCAATGTTTGTGGCATTATATGAGCATTAAACAACTAGTTTCATTGTTGTTTGTTTGTTTTAGTATATATGTCGTGTATGACATATGTTCTTCATGAATTTTTATGTTTAATTCATGTTGATTCATATTATATGTATTTTAATATTTATGGGCTGTATGATATAATATTAAAAATGGAAAAATTAAAAATTATACTAGAGTTGATTTATAGCACAAATCTAACTAGTTTGTGTTTTGGGCTTTTAAGAGAACTTATTCAATAAGGGGATTTAGTCCATTAGGCTTTGGCCCATGCCCATCGTGGGGTCTTCTCTTAAAAATTCAAGTACACAATTTCCATTAATGGGCTTGGCTAAATTAATTAAAATTGGACTTTGTTTTATCCATGAATGTTATGTATATTTATTTGCTCGTTTTGTGTGATGAATGGATATGCATGGTGCATTCATGGGCCCTGGGTTTTTGTAACTAAATATGGCCTACGAGCCATTATGTATTATTGTAAAATTTTCATTTATTTCTTAGTATAGAATTTATTTGAAGATTTTGTAAAACAAGACGAAGCCCACCGGAGTAGAGAAGCCTAACTCGAAGATTCTTATGTAATAGTATAGAATCTTAGTTGTAGGTTTTTGGGCCCATGTTTGTCATGCTTTATTTTATGCAATTATATATATATGCATGCTATGAATGGATGACAAAGCGTATGCCATGTAAGCCATAATAAAATGAATCCCTAAAATAGTAAGTCACAAAGTTGCCTTCCTAAATTCGAAACATGTCAAAGCATCGATCATCGGTCACGTAGACTAGGAGTCCTAGATGCACCCGATTATCTTTGTGAGGCATGGGTTGTGAATGTAGGTTGGACTTAACATGAAAAGGGATGCTCAGACCTAGGTAACTAATAAATGGGTTTGTGTTATAGCATGTTAAGATGTTAGCCCATTTGATCCAAGAATCATGTACGAGACATGATTGGAGTTTTCCTACCTAAGTAACTTAACTTGTTAGGTGTACAAGCTCAATTTGACTAATAAGTTGTTGTGAAAAGTGGATCTTGGCCCACATTAAATCACTAATGTGAATTATTTAAAGGGATATTAATTCCGTTTATGGGATTATAATATGACCTCATTTAATCTTGTTAAGTTTTATTATTGTAGATTGAAAAATGGCATCTTCAAACAATAACTTTTCATTGCAATCGGTCCTAGAAAAGAACAAAATAAATGGCACCAATTTCATAGACTGGTCTCAAAACTTGAAAATAGTTCTCAAGCAAGAGAAGAAGTCATATGTTTTGGATGCACCCTTGCCCGAAGAACCTGCTAGGAACACCTCTACGGTTCAAAAGGAAACTTTTGAGACTAAGAAGAGCGACTCCAATGATATGACCTGTCTGATGCTGGCCACTATGGTGCTTAATTTGCAAAAGCAATTCATGGACTAAGAGGTTTATGCGATCTTGGTTCACCTTAAGGAGATGTTCGAAGAGCAAGCTCGTCACGAGAGGTTCGTGACAACAAAGGCCTTGATTTCTTGTAAGATGGCTGCGGGTACTCCTATTAGTACTCATGTACTCAAGATGAAAGGGTATCTTGATACTCTTGAGAAACTTGAGGTACAAGTCCCGAAGGAATTGGCCACTAACTTGATCTTGGGTTCATTGACTGATGATTATAATCCATTTGCCATGAATTATAACATGCATGCAATGAACAAGACAGTCATCGAGCTTTATGAGATGCTTAAGAATGCTGAAGAGAACATTCGAAAGACTAATCCCATACTCATGGTTCAAGGGGACATTAAGAAGGGACCCACTAAGGGAAAGGGAAAAAGAAAGGCAAAACCCAAGTATGACTTGGCTCGGCCTAAGTCTAGTAGGAGTGCACCTCAGGCCCAACCCAAGCCGAAGGTGCAATAGCTCAGGGAGAGCGAGAGCACATGCTTCCATTACAACAAGTTAGGGCATTGGAGGAAGAATTACGCTCTCTTCAAGGAAGAACAAAAGAATAATGGAGCCAAGGCGTCTAGTTCTGGTATTTTTGTTATTGAAATTAACCTTTCTATTTTTACCACTTGGCTATTGGATATCGGTTGTAGTTCTCACATTTGTTCAAATGTGCAGGGATTAAGAAATAGGCGGTTACTTGGGAAGAATGAAGTGGACCTCCATGTGGAGAATGGAGCACGAGTTGCTGTCATGGAGATAGGTGACTATCAACTCACTGTACCTTCTGAACTTTGTTTAGATTTGAAAAATTGTTATTATGTACCTACTATGAGCAGAAACATTATTTCAGTTCTTGTTTAGATATGGATGGATTTGATTTTGTTATTAATAATGGCAATATTCATATTTGTCGTCAAGGCATTTCATATGGAAATGCCATGTTACAAAATGGCCTTTATATCCTGGATCTACAAAACAAAAAGTCCATATACAACATTAATACAAAGAGGGTTAAATCAAATGAATTAAACCCTACTTACATCTAGTATTGTCGTTTAGGAAATGTAAATGAAAAATGCATTTCAAGACTCCATAAATCTGGAGTGCTTAGGTCATCTGACTTAGAATCTTATGATACGTGCGATGTAATGACTATACTAGATAATCTGGATTACTGTTACTAATTACATTCATTTAATCCTGTTAATCATATAAGTTATCTGTTACCGATGCATATATAAGCATACATACTTTCATATTATACTAGTCATGTTTGGTGGAGGGTGATACTTCTCATGTTGTTTACTATTCTTTACATAACTTAATAATTACATGCCTTTAAATACAAGTATATTGGGTGTAACCAAAGAGATGTAAAATTTAATTTTCATACATCAAAATGCTACTCTTATTTTGATGTTGACTTGGAAGATTGTTGGCTTTGTCCCTGAACAAGAGTTCTACCCTGCGAACCTACACGGATAAACGCCCGTGCTAAGCTATAAAGCTTAGTAGGGAACAAACTAATATGTTGATAACCACTCACAGTGGTTATCACCAAGCATGCAATAAAAGTATATAACAAGTTCATATATATATATATATCTATATATATATATATATATATATCTCACAAATATAAAATAACCAAATGCACTATTGGAAGGAATAACTTGTTTCATTAAATCATAGAATGAAAAATTATAAACCGTATATGCATATCATTTATCTTATAAATTGTGCCTGCCTCAATTTCCTGTGGGTGTGGATAACGGGTGCTGTGGATACCATAAGGTATCAAATCTGTAAATACCCGAAGGTATTAGTACTATGGATACCCGAAGGCATCAAATCTGTGGACCTATTGGGCCAGAACTATGGTCTCATGTAGAGACAATTATAGACTCATAAGAGTCAGACTATAGCAGCTGCAACTATAACCATATAGGCATGCCTATCTATCCACAACCAAGTCTTTATGTGTAGGCACAAATCAATCATATTTCATATCTTGTGAAATTGTATTCACATAATCCACTATAGTACTAATGAATGTAAAGTATTTTAATATTATGCATTGATAGTCTCATAGTATAAAAATAATCATATACTGTCATGGCAAAGAAATAATTCATGCATATTCTATTTCGAGGTAATAAAATCTCACCTGACAATTATTAAGCAAATCTTGCAATTAAGGGGATACATCGCCGTTAAATTACAACTTAGGATGATTTATAAGTTTAGGAATGCTTAGGCAAGCTTAGACCTCAATTGGGGTCTAAAAAAAAGAACAAGTATCAAAAATAGAAGACAAATGCTTATTGTCGCGCTCGCGACAATAGTCGCGCTCGCGACGAGTGTCGCGCCCGCGGTATTAATCGCGCTCGCGACAGTCAGCAATTGCCTAAAAGAGTATTCTTAATGTCGCACTCACGAAAAAATTTGTGCTCGTGACACAAAGCGACGGCTTGATATCGCGCTCGCGGCATAAGTCGCTCGCGACACAGGGCGTCGGTTTACAAGCTTCAACGCTTGATACACAAAAATCCTGTAAATCAATTTCAAAACTCAAATTGTATCTCAATTTCAACCTACCAAACGGCTTTTTATGAAAATACTATCTTGTACAAAGTTTTAGGCTAATATTCTAGTTTTCAAAACACTAAAAATCTCTTCAAGAGGACCTGTAAATATTTAGATATACAAGAAAAACTACAGACTGTTCATGAAGACAAAATAACCATCACAATCAGATTTCAAGACCGATTTTCACCATCAAGAAGTAAAAATCAGATTTCGGTTTCTTCTAACAAAATCAATATTTACAAGTCTAGTTTCTATGCCAACTGTAATTTCATCATTTGGACAACTATAGCTCAAGATATGAGCAAAAATGTACAGACTGGTCCAGTAAACCTTAAAACCGATTTTCATGTTTTTCAACCAAACTTGCATATTTTTAACTCTAAACCCTTCTAAACTTGAAATCATCCATAAATTATATAAGAGAGACATTCAAGGTCTCCCTCTCTCATGGCCAAACATCAAACACGCACACATAAACCTAAGTTCCCATACCTTACTAAGCTCCAAGTCTTCTTCAACCTTAGAGAGCCTCTTTCCCTTTCCTTTTGCTTGATTCTCCTTCTATAATATAAAACACTTCCATAAATATTACTCAAGCTAAACAAAGAACAATACATATTAAAGAAGAATCAATATTACCTTAATATTAAACTAAGATAAATCTTTCTTTTTCCTTTCCCTAATTTAAAGAAATCTAAAGAGAGAGAGGATGAGAGAGAGTTTAGAGGTATAGAGAAGATAAAGATGGAGATGAAGACCCTTGTTTGGCCGGCCAACCTCCACCAAATATCTCCCTCTCTTTTCTCTCTAATAGGTCCACATGTCACTTGAAAGAAGATCTTACCCTTAAATCCCTTAATTTCTCTTATTTCCACTTTTACCCCAAAACTTACCCTTTAGCTATGCAATTGGGTCCTTCTTTATATATTTATATTTAATTAAATATAAACACTCATAATTAATTAGTGATATTTCTACTAGGGTATACTGAGGGTCATTACATGCGAGCCATGTTTGCATGGAAAGATGACAAAGAGTCCTTTTAATAAGAAAGGTGAAAGGACTAGTGACTTATTAGAACTAATACACATCGATGTATGTAGACCATTAAGTACACAAGCTAGAGGTGGTTTTAATTACTTCTTGACATTCACAGATGACTTGAGTAGATATGGCTACATCTATCTAATGAAGTACAAGTATGAAACTTTTGAAAAATTCAAAGAGTTTAAGAATGAAGTAGAAAACCAACTTGACAAAAGTATAAAAGCCATTCGATCAGATCGAGGTGGTGAATACTTAAGCCAAGAGTTTGAAGGTCATCTGAAAGAGTGTGAAATTATTTCCCAGCTCACTCCTCCTGGAACACCACAATGGAATGGTGTGTTCGAAAGGAGAAATCGAACTCTATTGGACATGGTTCGATTGATGATGAGTCAAGCTAATCTTTTTGTCTCTTTTTGGGATTATGCATTAGAAACTGTTGCAATTCTACTCAACCGTACTCCAACTAAAATAGTTGAGAAGACACCATATGAGGTATGGACTAGGAAAGAACCCAATATGTCATTTCTCAGGATTTGGGGCTGTGAACCCAATATCTGCTTATTTATGGGTTATCCCAAAGAAATAAAGGGATACTACTTTTACTCATAAGCTAAGAATAAAGCGTTTATTTCTCGCAAGGCTGTTTTCTTGGAAAAGGAATTCCTTCTCAAGAAAGACAGTGGGAGTAAAGTAGAACTTGGAGAAATTCAAGTGCCACGAACTCCTGTAGAGGATGAGTTAGAAATGGAATCAAGTTCACAACCAGTTATGGAACAAAAACCCATTGCACAAGAACCTAAAAGGTCGGTAGGGTGTGTCGGGAGAATGAGAGATACAAATTTCTAATCACCGATAGTGACACTATTGAGTTAGTGCATCATTATGATCCATCTACCTATTGAGAAGCTATTGAGAGCCCTGACTCGAAAAATTGGCTTAAAGCAATGAAATTCGAGATGCAATCAATGTACGGTAACTAGGTTTGGACCTTGGTTGATCCACCAGAAGGTGTTAAGGTAATTGAATACAAGTGGCTATTTAAACTCAAAGCTGATGAGACCTACAAAGGTAGACTAGTAGCAAAAGGTTTTCGGCAAACTCATAATGTAGACTATGATGAGACCTTTTCGCCTATAGTCATGCTCAAATCCATTAGGATCTTGCTTACCATAGTTGCATATCATGACTATGAGATATGGCAAACTCATAGTGTACCCTTACCTTTGTATTAATGCTCATGAACATTAGATCAGGTGCCTTTTTTCAACCGTTGAAGGAAAATGCCTTAAAAATATTTGTACTAACTAATTGAGATTTTGTTAATAAAACTAGACTAATGTCCTGGCTTTCGCTCTAAACCTCACATGTAAATATCAGCCTTTAAGGTGTAAAATATTTTGCATATAATTAAATAATGTGCGATGTTTATTAATAAAACTTAGACTGATAATCCCTTTCTTTAAAAAAACTTGCAATAAAATGGCCTTCACGAATTTCTATACGAGAACCAATATCCATGTCAAAAAGTGATCATAATGAACTACTCGATTTATGGATGCTTATTAAATATCTTGTGGATTTCCTATGTTTATATCATGATTTACCGTTTTTCTATATGCTTAGGTGTGCCTTTAATTTATTATGCTATAATTTTGCATGTAAGAAAAGATAACCTAATTATTTTGAAAACCATTATGTCATATTCATTAAAGGAATAAATAAGTGTGAACTTTCGAACTCTTTTTGGTTTTTGGCCTCATAAGGCCAGAACACCATTTCCCAATATTTTATTAGGTAGAGACTCTGTATACCAACCTTTTGGTACCCAACAAATGCCTTCTAATGGTTGATCACCGACAATGTAATCAAGGTATCCCAAGACATTGTCTTATGCCTTTTTAAGGCTTAAGACTTGGTGAAATAGGTTGAATCCCTTGACCATTATGAAGCGACAAATCAGCTCGGGTATGGAAACCTTAATCTATTCAAGCCCTAAAGTGGAACCGATTTACCAAAGTGAAGGTGAAGTGATCTGTGACCCAAAGATCACTTAGGAAAACAGATACGAGTCTCTACTTTGTTGTTAGATGAACAAAAAGACAAAAGGCTTTTCTTCCTTTTTCTAAACATGAAAAGTAAGCTAAGAAAAAGCAACACGCGTCACATTCACCCTTACCTTTGTATTAATGCTCATGAACATTAGATCAAGTGAAAATTTGAACTCTCTTTCCTCAATGATTATGCCTCTAGCATAAAGTTTGACTCTTCCTTTTTCTCACTTTATGTTTTCTATCTCAAAATCCCTCATTAAGGGCCAATGGTTTTTTTTCCTTCCTTTTTGGACCTATTGAATAATCTTGCCCTATAACTTATGACCAAAACCTTTCATTAGCATTTTTAAATCTTTATAGTCACAGGGGTGGAGTCATCTAGTTGATCATCAGTACTGTAAGGAGCCTCATCATCGAAAGTAGGTAAGAGATTTTTAGCATTCTTTCTCTACTAACAGTAAATTGCATTTGTTGAGTACCTTAATTTTCAAGACATTACGATGGTCTTAAGGCATCTTTCATAATAAGCTCTCAATGAGAGTATCAAATGATAATCTCAAGAAGATTAAAGAAAGATAAGTCCACTAAAAGAGAGTTTAAAGGGCACGAAGAGCCCCATTAGTGAAAGACCTACCAAGATAACAAGAAAAAGGCTTAACCCTAACTTATAGGGGTAAGCACTTTGAAACTTAAGTCAAGCTAAGCTTATATAGATTAAATATTTGAAAGAAAGTTTCAATAGTATGTAGAAAGTTTACTATTGAAATGAGTGGACTATATAATGTTTCAAAGATAGCTTGCTAGTACAATTAACATTGAGTGTTTATACAACCTATATAAGTAGTATCATGGTTAGCTTTAATATTATGTTAGGATTAGGTAAGGCTTAGTGACAAATTGACTAATCTTACAACAAAATGGCTTTTTAGCTAGCTGAATGCAATTGGGCTTCAAGCTGCTTAGGCTAATTTCCATAAGACTTTTGGCTTGGCAACTAAACTTCTTTGAATATGATATGTTGAGCATTATCAAGCAAGAGTTTTATGATTCACATAGACAGAACAACTCTAATATTGAGAGACTGCCCTCCTCCTATTTTGCTTTCAAAGTCAACCTTAGAAAAATATTCTTTGGTATTTGAAATTTTTTTCTTACATATTCCCCTCCAAATTTTTTAAACCCTTCATATTATACATGTACCCCCATCCCTTGCTCTTAGAACCCTCCTTGGTGATTCACATGAGTTAATGTGGAAGGGGTTTTTTTTTGGAAAAATATATTATAGGGTCCCTGAACTATTCAAAATTTCTACATTTGATCTTTTAACTAAAATTTTTATGCATTGTGTTTTTGACTTTGATTTTAAGTCTTATTAATTCTTTAAAGACTACTCTAAGCTTTTCCTATTTCTTGTCACCATACATACTATTTTGCATGCAATTAATCATACGATATTCCATTTGCATAAACATTATGTTATTCTGAGTAACTTATAATTGTATCATCACATTGAAAGAGACTATATAAGAGAAAACCCTTTAATGCATTATAATTATAACTATTCTATTCTTTATATTACACTTTACTTAGTATAATATAAGATTTACAATGACAAAAAAAAAATAAAAAGACAACATCTTCATACTTTACTCTTCCTACTGCCAGTGTTGGCTTTGTCGCTATTGACTTTATCCCAACTGGAGGGTCATAGATTTAGTACCCACATGAATAAACACCCATGCTAATCTATACAGCTTAGTGGTGAATAGTATATATGTGAATAACCACTCACAGTGGTCATTCTCAAGCACACAGTATGAAACAATAATGAGATACATTTATATTTGTTAGAAACCATATCACAATTAATTGGGTAATCGTTACCATATATAATATTTACAGCATTAAGTATTTAATATTCACTTTAACCATCCATTATTCCCTATAAATGCCTGCTTAAGTTCTGTGAGTGTGGATAACGGGTGATGTGAATACCCATAGGTATCAATCATGTGAATACCCAAAGATATTATTCTTGTGGATACCCGAAGGTATCAAACCTGTCAACCGAAATGGGGTCAAGACTTTGGTCCCAAACGGGAACAAACTATAGACCCAAATGGGGTCAAGACTGGGACAGTTGCATCTGTACCTTATAGACATGCTTATCTATCCATAACCAAGCTCTATATGTAGGAATTGATTCATTTTCCACATCTTTCATTCATCAAGTTTAACTGATTATAATACCTATGTGTGCATATGCAAGTGTCCATAAGTTTTCATGCCAGTATGCATCACTAATAATTCCCAGGTAATCATAGTAATATAACTTTAATCCTTAATGCATTTTCTTAAGAATATAAATATTAATATCCATCTGCATCATCTAATTAAAGCATTATTGGTCTTATAAATAATCATGTATATATTTTTGTATGTCCACACATGCATCTTCAAGCTCCTATTTATCAATTTAGGTCTACTTTGTATTCTTGTATATTACATATATTTCATGTCATTTATGTTCCTTAATTTCATGTTTAAGGTGTTCTAATTAACTTCAAGAATAATTTAGATGAGTTTTAGTGGTACCACAGTAGGGATGAAAAGTATCCCTATTGAGTTGTTTGCTTCTGTCCCTTCCAAGAACATTTGACTCGGTTGGGAAGGTTAGGATCTAGCTAGGGATGAGTGGGATCTCAATAGGGATGATGGGTATCCCAACCGAGTTATTTTATTCTGTCCAATCCAGTAGCTTATGTCTAGATAGGGATGGTAATCATCCCAACCGAGTTGATTTAAGCAACATTTTTTACCCTACTGTGTGGTGAGTTTTTGATGTAGCAAATGACTTTTTTGAGCCAAATGGTTATCGACAAATTTTTTTCCTATGTGTTTCTAATTTCCAGATTTAAAATCACTCCATTTACATTTATAAATCTAAAGATATTCACAAAATATTGTAGGCTGATCCCCATGTTAGGTAGCAAATATAGATAGGGTTCAAGCTATTTTTTGACACTATTAGAGGGGTAACTAGGCTTTATCCTCTCATCATAAATATAGACTAGGATGTCTAGTTTTTATTGCAACTAGAATCATTCAATTTAAAGCATTATAACTCAAGATATAGGCAAAATAGTCCTGTTGGGTCATATAAACCTTAAGACACAATTTTGTCTCCTTTAGAGTAACTTCAGTTATTTTGGTTCCTTTACACATTTAGACATCTTATTCATTTTTTAATCTTATTAATACATGTATATTACCATCTTTATGAAGTAAATATAGTCAAATACATACACATAAGGCTAAAGGTTCCCATACCTTTAATGAGATTCCAAGGTCACCTCTTAAGTCTTTCACTATCTCCTTTCCTTTACTCTTGTTGGATTCACCTTCTATAGAGAATAATTCCATACATAAATACCCAGCCTTCCTCTTCAATGCAATTCCATCATATAAACAAAGAAGAAGATAAGGGAGAAGAGAATGAAGAACTCATTACCTTAGAAATACCCAATCCTCAAATCTTTCTCTCCTCTCAAAAGTTTTAACGGAACTTAGATGAAAGAGAGAGAATATCTAGTTTTTCTTAGAGAGAGGAAAATGTTTGCATTTATTTTCATTTGGGTGACTGACCTACATGCTCTACTCCCTCATATACTTTGTGTTTCTTCTTTTCACGTGAGAATTCATGAAAGGTTAAATGAATTGTGGGCCCCAAACAAAACTCCTTTTACTCCTTCCTTTTCCTTCAATTTTATTTGTACCCCATCATCTTTTGCTCTAATATCAATTATAACCCTTCTTATATTATATTTTAACTATACACATGTGTATTAGAATATAAAATGACCAGTGTACCCCTTTAGGCCCTAACTTGTAATTCATCAATTTATTTAGCATTTGTTAACTATAACTACCATTTAATCATACATATAATCTCCTAGGACCTACACTAGGGCCTCATATTTCTCTTCCCCTTAAAAGAACATTTTTTGTAAAATTCATACCTAATTTGAATAGTTATGGAAACTGTGCTCTCATAACTGATTTGAGTTCTCAAGTGGCCTTTTGTATGCCATGATGTTGCCACAATACTTTAACTAAGGGAATATGTTTGTTTCGTAACTTTCTAACTTTCCTGGACAAGATTTCCTTTGGTTTTTGGTCATATGTGTAGTCAAATTAAACCCTTATCTTCT
This sequence comes from Excoecaria agallocha, assembly GCA_037975025.1. Lineage (NCBI taxonomy): Eukaryota > Viridiplantae > Streptophyta > Magnoliopsida > Malpighiales > Euphorbiaceae > Excoecaria > Excoecaria agallocha. Next base: position 15,894,491 of record CM075807.1, read on the forward strand.
GTAATGGCACTATATGAGACTCATCTTATCGATATCATTAAAGCATGGAAGACATCGTGTAACTTTGATAATTTTGATGGAAGAGCCAATTTGTAGGCCACAGGTCCAACCCATTTTACAATTTCATAAGGATTGATAAACCTTAGGCTGAGTTTCCCTTTCTTTCCAAATCGTAACACCTTCCTCCACGGTAACACTTTTAAAAACACTTTATCTCCAACTTGATATTCAATATCTTTTCTCTTTAAGTCCGTATATGACTTCTGTCAGTCGCTTACTTCCTTCAATCTTTGCTCAATAGTTTGTATCTTCTCCTTGGTATCTTTGATTATTCTCAGATAATTCTATCCAACAAAGTGGAGTTCTATGCTTACAAACATATAAAGCCTCGTAAGGTGGCATGCCAATGCTAGCTTGACAATTGTTGTTGTATGTGAACTGCATCAAGGCCAAATATTTATCCCAACTTCTTCAGTAGTCTAGGACACAGCCTCTTAACATATCCTCCAACCCCTATATAATCCACTCAAATTGACCATCTGTTTGCGGGTGAAATGCTATGCTGTAGTGTAGTTTTGTGCCTAAAGCCTGCTGTAAACTTTTTCAAAATTTGGAGGTAAACCTTAGATCCCGATCTAAAATTACTGATAGTGGTATCTCGTGCAGTCGAACAATTTTATTTACATATAATTCATCCAATTTATCCCTTTGGTAGTTTTGATCGTATCGGTATAAAATGAGTTGTCTTAGTCAATATATTCACAATCACTCATACTGCATCGTGCTTCCTTTGTGTAAGGGGTAAGCCTATAACAAAGTCCACGATGATGTTATCCCATTTCCACTGTAGAATTGGAATAAGATTCAATAATCCCAAAGAAAATTGATGTTCAGCTTTCACTTGTTGACAAAGACATTTGGAAACACATTTAACTACATCCTTTTTCATCTTCAGCCACCAATAAAACTACTTCAAGTCTTGGTACATCTTATTACTACAAAGATGCATAGTGAAAATCATGTTATGTGATTTTTGCAATAAAGTTTTGTTCAACTCTTTACCATCTAGCACACACAATCTATTCCGGTAGTACACACTACCATCATCACCTATTGAATACTCTGATAGGTCTTTTTCATATATCGATTGAGTTATTTGTTGTAGTTTTTCATCACTTCTTTGGGCATCAATGATTGCTTGCCTTATATTGGGTCGTGCTTTTAGTTAAGCTATCAATGCCCCATCTAATGCAATTCTCCATCTACATTGCTGCAACATCAAGATTGCCACCATTTTTTGATTCAAAGCATTAGCTAATACATATGCTTTACCTAGGTGATAATCAACTATGCAATCATAATCTTTCAATAATTCTAACCACATATGATATCTCAAGCTGAGGTCTTTATGTGTAAGCAGATACTTGAGACTTTTATGGTCCATATAGATCCTACATCTTTTTTCATATAAATAATGGCACCATATTTTCAAAGAAAGTACCACTGCTACTTACTCCAAGTCATAAGTAGGATAATTCTGTTCATGAGACTTTAACTACCTTGATATGTATGCACCTACCTTACCATCCTACATCAACACACAATCCAATCCATTCCTAGAGATGTCATTATACATAGAATATTCTTTACCCAATGTTGGTTGTGTAAGGACTTGAGCCTCTATTAATATTTTCTTTAACCGTACAAAGTTTGCTTGGCTTCTGTCTGTCTACTCGAACTTGACACCTTTCTGAAGCAATCTAGTAAGTGGAGAGGCAATAACTGAAAATCCTTTCACAAATCAATGATAATAACTTGCTAGGTTGCTCTTTGTAGTAAAGACACAACACAAGGTACTTTCTGATTGACTGGGTATTGAATCTCCTCAAAGACTCATTTAATCTTCTCCAGCCAAAATTTTGCCTTTTTTTATTCCTCCAAACTAGTGCCTAAAAATTTTGCCACTCTGTGCTTTCTGATTTATGTAATAGGAGCTTGACCAGTGTCTAGCAAGTGTACTAGATCGGCTAAGTAATATAGGAAAATATAATTATAACCCAAAATATCGAACCCAAGGGAAACTTGTGTTTGTATGTGCTATTTCAATTTCAAAACCAATTTTGTGTCGAAGAGAGAAGAGAAATCCCAAAGTTATGATGATTGAAGATTTAAAACTAAAAGCAGTAATTGAAAACTAAAATAAAAACAATTTAAAGACAAGCAAATCAATAATCAACTTAAACCAATTACTTAACCAATGTTAATCAAGTTAAAAATCAATTTAAAATTGAATAAAGACAAGACTATGTTTAAGAACTAAGAAATAATCAACTTGCATTAAATTGAAGATCAAACTTAAGTCATAACAATACAAGTTAAGGATTTAAGTATCCTTTAGCAAAATTTAAAGAAAACTACTCACAAGACATACTTAAAATCAAAACAAAGCTTTGAAGAAAAACAATGAAAACAAACAACGTAAAACAAACTAAAGAGAAAATTTGCTTAATTCTAAGATCGATTTTTCTCTTGTGTTTCATACTGCTATTTATAGGCCAAAGATGTCGTGGATCCCTTCTCAAACTCCAAAATCAAATAGGAAGCAAATTCTGCCCAAAACAGGAAGCTAAAGAAAATCTTTCATGGAATGGGAGTCTTCAGCACGTGGCCACACCTCTCCCAGCACATTGCCACACGTGGTCACGTGTTTCTTAGTTGTTCCTCACGTGTGGTCACGTGTGGTCTTCCTTTGTTTCACACGTGGTCACGTGTTCCTTTTATTCTTCACTCAATTGCCTTTCACGTGGCCATAGGTCTTTTAGCTTCAATCTTCATGTGGCCATGTCTTTCAAGCTGCAACCCTTCACATGGCCACGGATAGATTTCTTTATTGATTTCACGTGGTCACGTGAAAAGCTTCTGGACTGGACGCTCATTTTTCTTGCATCAATTCCTTAAATTTGCAATTTTGGCCCTAATCTTTGCCTTTTTTTAAATTTAAGCCCTTTTTGGCAATTTTAACCTGAAAAACAACCAAATCTTTGGATTAACCTCAAAAACATAAAAATTGACAATTTAACTCTAATTTAACCTAAATTACATCAAATTAACTAAATAATAATGCTTAAACATATTAAAAACTATATATAATTCACACTTATCAAATACCCCACACTTAAACCTTGCTTGCCCTCAAGCAAATTAGAACAATCCAACCTTCAAAACTATCAAACTTGTACAAAGACATACAATTTCAAAACCAAGCTTAGCATTTTAACAAAAGCACTCAATATAATCCCCAAATAGATCAACTTCGAACAAGATAATATAAGTTAATTTCCTTGGGTGTGTGCAAGACCAAAACATTTTAAGCAGTTTTAAAGATCAAAACATCAATACAACTAGGTAATGAAGTATAGAATAAATGAATGCATAAGCATACACTCGGTTTCGCATTTGAAACTCTAGAAACACAATCGGCCTCTCCTTTAGCACTGAAACCCGAAGGTCATCTCTGCTAAACAACTCAAAACAAACTTAAAATCACATAGGTCTTTTAAGGGTTGTAATGGGGCTAAGGATATGGTTATCAAAGAATGGATAAAAGATAATCAAAATGAATAGCCACTCTAAGACAAAATAGATTACTAATCCCAATAACTTAAACAATGTATATTTTGCTCATTCTTGCCTCAATTTCAAACTTTCTTCCAAGAGAAATTATGCATTTTTCCAAGAAGTCATCACAATTTTGTTTCTCCTTGTACTACCCCACACTTATATTTTTTTCATATTTTGCTAGCTCTTTTTCTTTTTCTTTTCTCAAACGTACTTTTTTTTGCTAGCATTCACAAAAGTACTTGAATAAACTCAAGGTAATACAAGGTAAATTTTTCACTTGACTTCATCAATAACTTTGCTAAGATTTTCTTACTACACCCAATAGAACTTTAATCTCTCAAAAATCCATTTAGTCCTAAAGTGGCCAATTCCATATGGTAAGATAAAGGCTTTTTAGGTTATATGGCACAATATTGAGTGTAACAAGAAAATATTAATGGTACGCATTAAGCATACCCTTTTAGGCTTAATTTGGCTTTTCAAAGGATAATTTCTCCAAGGTAAGTAAAAAGTCTTTTAAGAAAGTTTATCAAGAAAATTATTGCCTAGATCATTTTCTAAGTTGTTTGAGTTGCTCATATGCTCTGAAGGGTGATGAGGAAGGTTCTAGTGCTCTAAATTTCCTTACTTTACTACTTCATTGTATTGGATTTTTCTAAGTTAAAAACTGGTCTAAGTGCTTTCAAGGATTTGGAAACTAACAAATATTTATCAAGCTGAAGATTAAACTATCTAAAGATTTAACAAACAACATATTTGTTCTCTTGCTAAGCAAAGGCTCTAAACATGCATATTCCTATATCCAAGTTCAATTTGTTCAAAGTTTTGAAAGCAACCGAGGCAAAATAAGTTCTCATGCAAACTAAATGAAAAAGTGAATTACATAAGTATTCAACATGTTTTACAAACTTAAGAAAGCAAACAAAACAAAAACAAAACAAAATAACAAAAAACAAAACACAAAACACAAAATAATAAAAATCGATTCATGAAAAAGATAAGGAAAGGTAGAAGACAATCTCCCTAAAAGGAAGCTACCCCCTCCTCAAAATTTTGTTGTCTGCAGCAAATGAAGAACTATTCCGGTGGAGATGGAGGTGGAGGATACCGCTGCCAAAACTGGTGTATAAAGCACTCAACAGTCCTATTACCTTCCATCACCGTATCCCGTAATGTATCTAGTCGTCCTTGCATTTGATCTAGCCGAATTTGCTAAGCATCCAAACGACTACTTAACTGATTAAACGGACCTTCCCATTCAGGTTTTGTAGGCTCATTGATTGGAGAAGGTGCAGCTGGTGCAACATACTCCTCATTTGGCTCATCCTCCTACTCCTCAATCCAAATGTTGTTCTCTCTTAAGTATTCCTCTCGATTTGCCCAATGACCACGAGGCCTAGGAATCAGAATTTTCATCCGCTTGAGCATCTTATTATCAATGCAAGGTAGATCTCCTGGAAGTGGTTCTCCATAACCCGGATGTTCAACTGCAATTGCCAACACTGTAGCTATCCACCCAATGGAAATATTATCAATATGTCTTGGCATTTTTTGCAATTCCTTAATCCGAGCTGCTATAATTCCTTCTCCATTGATTGTTATGCCATCCATCATGCATTGGAGGACCATAGCTTGAGAAACACTAATAGTGATTGAATTTTTCAAATTGTTATACATGCTCTTAACCAAAAAATGATGAATGATCCTTAAAGCATGATTTCTTAAAGCATGTACCTTACATTGTCCTCCTAACCATGGCTCATCTAGCCCAAGATCTTTGATTCTTTCCCAATTTTTCACAGGAGATGCATCCTCTAATTCCGTTAGGGCATTGGGCACAAATCCTAAAATTTCTGAAAATTGACTAAAAGTCAAGGAGTAACCTTTCTTGCCAAACTTGAAACCTATTGTTCCGTCCTCTGCATCTCTCTTAAAGTAGCATTCAAAAGAGTATAGAAAGTCCCGTGCCATATCCGGATATACCTTAGGCTTCTTTTCAATGAATTTTATCCATCCAATATTTTGAAGTAATGGTTCTATCTCATGATCCCACAGATTTCCAGCTGGACTATTGAGGAAGTATTGACTTAACTAGGCGGGCTGGACATACGTACACTTACTGAAGTAATCAAACTTATTAACCTTAGCCCTATCCACATATGATGGGATGCGTACACCGAAAGAGCTTGCCACATTAGGATACTTGGTCCTTCTAGGTGCCATTAAGAGTGAGAACCAAACCAAATGGCAACACAAAGTTGAAGTGGTATGTGTGAGTTGTGAAAACCCTAAAATAATGGAGAAAAATATGGAGAAGGAGGAGAAGATGGGTAGAAAAGAGAGAAAAAGGGCAAGGAGAGGGAGAACGGTGGTTGGAGATGGTGATGAAAGGTGGTGGTTGGAAACCCGTGGCCATGGGTAAATTTACTGATGGTGAGGCGTGGGCGCATGGGATAGCAAAAATAAAACGAAGAAGAAGAATAAAAAGACATGAGAAGACGTGAGAGTGCTTATAAGGGGCAGCATCAATTGGCGTGGCCACGTGATTTCAAGGAAGGAACCACACGTGGTCATGTGTCCTTATGTACATGAGGTATGCGTGGCCACGTGAGCTTTCTTCTTTGAATTCACGTGGTCACGTGTTTGTGTGGGTAGTGTAGACAGTGAGTGTGTGCGTGACCACGTGTGTGATAGAGTGGGTGTGTGCGTGGTCATGTGTGCGTGTAAGGGGACAGTGAGTTTGTGCATGACCACGTGATGGCAAAGGAGAAACCACACGTGGTCACATGTGTGGAAGTGAAATAGAGCAGTGAGGCTAGACGTGGCCACGTGATGGTAAAGGGAAAACCACACATGGTCACGTGTTGGGGTATTTATGTGCACCTTTTAAAACACTTACGTGCAATAATCCTTTTTAGCCTTCCTTAATTTTAATTTTTTTCCATTATAAACATTTAAAACACGATGAAAAACCTTTTTACCCACTTTTTTCATGAATCAAAACACACAAAACACAAAATACAAAAAAAAACACAAAATTGAACTGTAAAAATAAAAGAGAGAAAGATTAAAAGTTCTGAGTTTTTTAAAGTCTCCAGCTATACTTTCCAAACCATTTCTTAGGTATCTTAAAGAACCATGGTTGCTTCAGCAACCTCTTGTTGTCCTAGTTGTTATGGTTTGAGCCAATGACTATTTACTGTAAATTCATGACCGTCTTTTAAGCTTTTGATTTTTACTACGCCAAGGTTATTGCTTGACACCATTTGGTATGGTCCGAGCCACTTCGATTTCAGTTTTCCTGGAAACAAACGAAGACGACTATTATAAAGAAGCACTAACCTACCTTGAACAAAATCTTTTACCCTTAAATGCTTATCATGCCATCGTTTGGTCTTTTCTTTATAAAGTGCAGCATTACCGTATGACCATTGTTGAATTTCATCGAGTTCATTGAGCTACAATTTCCTCTTTTCTCCTGCATTTCTCAAATCAAAGTTAAGAAATTTTGTAGCCCAATAAGCTTTATGCTCTAATTCTACTAGAAGATGACATACTTTTCCAAACACAATTCTAAAGGGAGACATACCTATAGGGGTTTTAAATGCAGTTCGATAAGCCCATAGAGCCTCATCTAACCTAAGAGACCAATCTTTTCTAGAGTTGTTAACAGTTTTCTCTAAGATTGATTTCAACTCCCTATTAGACACTTCTACTTGCCCATTTGCTTGAGGATGGTAAGGGGTGGTAATCTTATGCTTGACTCCAAATTTCTTAAGCAAGGTTTTGAATTGATGGTTGACAAAATGTTTGCCTCCATCACTTATTATAGCTCTTGGTGCTCTGAACCTAGTAAAAATGTTCTTTCTAATGAATTCAAGTACAATGCGAGCATCACAAGTCCTAGTAGCTATGGCTTTAACCCATTTGCTAACATAATCCACAGCTACTAAAATATATTCGAAACCAAAAGAATTTGGAAATGGTCCCATAAAAGCTATTCCCCAAACATCAAAAATTTCAACTTCAAGTACATTGTTCATAGGCATTTCATCCCTTTTAGAAATATTCCCAACCCTTTGACATTTATCACACATTTCAATGAAAGTTTTGACATCTTGAAATAAGGTTGGCCAGAAAAAACCTGATTGGAAAACCTTTTGTACAGTTCAATTAGGTCCATGATGGCCTCCAACTTCTCCTCTATGGCATTGTTGCATGATGGCTCCTTGTTTCGATTCCGGTACACATCATCTTAGCACTTGATCCGAACAAATTTTTATGAGATACGGATCATCCCAAAGGTAGTGCTTGGCATTCGCTTTTAGCTTTTTCTTTTGTTGCCAAGTAAACTCCTTAGGAAGATGGCCACCTGCAAGAAAATTAGCAATATTAGCGTACCATGGAACTGAATTTTCATAAGTATAACAAGCACAAATATGTTCATCGGGAAATAAGTTAGAAATTTCTCCCTTTTCGATGCTAGCATGATCCAATCTAGATAAATGGTCAGCTACGAAATTTTCCGCTCTTTTCTTATCCTTAATATCAACATCAAATTCTTGTAGTAGTAACACCCATCGGATAAGTCTCGATTTGGAATCCTTCTTTGTAAAAAGGTGCCTCAATGCTACATGGTCCAATCACACCGTAATTTTGGATCCTAAAAGGTAAGATCTGAATTTTTTGAATGAAAAGACTATTGCCAAGAGTTATTTCTCCGTAGTGGTGTAATTAAGTTGGGCTCCGATGAGTGTATGGCTTGCATAGTAGATGGTGTAGAAAATCTTCTCCTTTCGCTGTCCTAAGACTGCTCCTAAGACTGCTCCAACTGCATAATCACTTGTATCACACATAATTTCAAATGGTAAGCTCCAATCGGGTGATGCAATGATTGGTGCACTAATTAACTTTTGCTTCAATAGGTTAAAAGCCTGCAAACACTCAGCATCAAAGTTAAATGCAGCATCTTTAAGCAATAAATTAGAAAGTGGTTTGGCAATTTTAGAAAAATCCTTAATAAATCGACGATAAAATCCGGCATGACCAAGGAAACTTCTAATGCCCTTAACACTAGTTGGTAGGGGTAGTTTTTCTATCACATCAATTTTGGCTTTATCTACCTCAATGCCTTTTTTAGAAATTTTATGTCCTAAGACAATTCCTTCTCTAACCATGAAATGACATTTTTCCCAATTTAGAACAAGGTTAGTTTCTTGACACCTTTTTAAGACCAATGCAAGATTATTCAAACAAGATTCAAAGTCATGACCATAAATAGTGAAATCATCCATGAAAACCTCCATAAATTTCTCAATAAAATCATGAAATATGGCCATCATGCATCGTTGAAATGTGGCAGGTGCATTACAAAGACCAAAAGGCATTCTCCTATATACAAATTTTCCATATGGACATGTAAATGTGGTCTTTCCTTGGTCTTCTAGGGCTATAAGTATTTGCATATACCCCGAATATCCATCTAAGAAACAATAAAATCTATTTCCTACCAATCTTTCTAACATTTGGTCAATAAAGGGCAATGGAAAGTGGTCTTTTCTAGTGGCATTGTTCAACCTTCTATAGTCAATGCATACTCTCCATCCCATTACAGTGCGTGTAGGAATTAATTCATTATTTTCGTTGATCACTACAGTCATTTCCCCCTTTTTAGGCACACATTGAACAGGACTTACCCAATTACTATCAAAAATAGGATAGATAATACCTGCATCAAGTAATTTCAATACTTCCTTTTTCATTACTTCTTGCATAGTTGGGTTGAGCCTACATTGAGGTTGCACCACCGGCTTAAAGTTATCCTCCTTGGGTATACGATGTGTACAATAGCTGGGACTAATCCCTTTTAAGTTGGATGTTGCCCAACCAATTGCTCCCTTGTGCTTCTTGAGGACTTCAATGAGCTTTTCCTCTTCCAAACCTGTCAATAAAGATGAAATAATTACTGGCTCAGCATTATCTTTTAAAAATACATATTTTAAATGAGATGGAAGTGTTTTAAGTTCAGAACCTCCCTTAGGAGGGGATGGTTCATCCTCCATTTCATCATGTTCACTGTGCTCTTTTTCCAGATTTTGTACCAACTTCATCTCTTTTACTTCCAACTCTTCCATTCCCTTGGGATGCATTAAACAACTTTGAAGCTCATCATTGAGAATGATTTCCTCTTGCTTTATGTTGGCACAATCTTGAATTTCATCAACAAAATAAATGGACTCTTCAAAATCATATGAGGGGTGTTTTAAAATTTTATTGACATTGAAAATCATTTCCTCCTCGTTGAATCTCAAAGTGACCGTTTGTCTATGAACATCAATTAAGGCTCTTGCCGTATTTAAGAATGGCCTACCCACTATTAGTGGTACCTTTCTATCTTCCTCCATGTCCATGACCACAAAATCAACTGGAAATATGAAATTTCCTACTTTCACCAATAGATCCTCAATAATTCCCTTTGGTTTCTTCACCAATCTATCCGCCAATTGAAGTGTCATTCGGGTCTCCTTTAGATCACCTAAGTTCAATTTCCTACAAATCGAATAAGGCATCAAGTTAATACTAGCACCTAAATCACATAGAGCATGTCCAACAAAATTTCCTCCTAATTCACTTAGCAATGTAAAACTACCAGGATCTTCTAATTTTTTAGGAATTTTATTTGTTAATATAGCACTATAATTACTGGATAATTGAACATTTCCTATGCCTTCTAGCTTTTTCTTATTAGTGCATAATTCCTTCATTAATTTAGCATATTTAGGCATGTGTAATAAAGCTTCAGCAAATGGTAAATTTATATGTAGCTTCTTAAACATTTCTAAAAATCTACTTAATTGTTCATTTTGTCTTTCTTTTCTAGCTAGAACAAGAAAAGGTAATTGAGATTCATCAAAAACGGTAGAAATAAGTTTTTCTTTACCTTTACCCTTCTCAACCTTAGGAGGCACTTTCTCATTATTTTCAAAGTTAGAAACATTTACCTTCGTTGTTGGTTCCACTCTTGGGGAAGAATTCTTACCAATATCAGTCTTTTCTAACTCTTTCCCACTCCTTAAGGTGATTACTTTAGCTTCTTCTTTTGGATTTCTGTCCACGTTAGATGGAAATGTCCCTTGAGTTCGGTTGGATAATGAACTAGCAAGTTGCCCCATTTGGTTCTCTAAATTCCTAATGGATGGCTCTTGGTTCCTCATCCAAATATCTTGTGATTTCCATCTAGCATCTTGACTTGCCAAAATTGAGTTTTGGGAGGCCATAAAGTTTGCAATCATTTCTTCAATGTTGGATTTCTTTTCTTGAGGAGGGGGAGGTTGAGACTTTTGAAAACTGGGTGGTTGGTGGTATGATTGTGATGGGTGTTGGTTTGGATAATGTGGTGGAGCTTGATTTTGGTATGGAAGATGGTTATTAGGAGGTTGACTATGGTTAAATTTAGGTCTAGGATTAGGGTTAAAAAAAGAACCTTGATTACCTTCCCTCCATGAAAAATTTGGATGGTTTCTCCATCCCGCATTGTAAGTGTTGCTATATGGGTTCAAGGCATTTACTTCTTCTACCAATCCTTCATTAGGCTTCACTCTTGAATGTCCTGGAATTCCTACATAAGCATTAACTTCATTAGATAACATAGAAATATTTCTAGCTTTAAGCTTATTTATTTCTTTTAAATGCTTCTTTTCCATTAATTCTAATTGAGCTTTTAACATAGCTACTTCATCAATATTATGAACTCCCTGTTTCTTTTGAGCAGCTCTAGAGGTTGCCCGTTGAGCATCATTGGTAGCCATCTCATCAAGAAGCAAAAATGCATCTTCCGAAATTTGGTTCATGAAACTACCATTTAAGGCTGCATCCAACAAAGATCTTGTTGATGGGTTGGCACCTGCATAGAAAATGTGCATTAGTTGATAAACAGGAACCTCATGATGAGGACGGCTTTTTAAAAGTCTCCTAAATCTTTCCCGTGCTTTATGAAATGGCTCCTTATAAAATTGCTGGAAATCACTTATTTGTTTTCTAATGAGGGAAGTCTTAGTAGGTGGAAAGAAATTGCACAGGAATTTTTCTTGCATTTGTTGCCAATAATGGATGGATTGATTTGGTAGCATTTGTAGCCAATCCCTAGTTTTTCCTATGAGGGTGTTTTTCCTATGAGGGTGAATGGAAAGAGTTTCAACCTAATTGCATTAGTCGATACATTAGGAATTTGCACAGTGTCACTAACTTCTAAGAACATATCTAAATGTTGCGCGGGATCCTTTATGTCCGAACCCGAAAATTGATTTCTTTGTACCATCGTGATGGTAGCGGGTTTAATCTCAAAGGGCTAGTGGTGAGGAATCCTAATTGTTCTATATTCTTCATTCCACCTAGGAATAGCATAATCTCTAATGGTCCTATGTCTATACCCATTCCCGGGAGCTTGGTGGGGTATGTTTTGCTCTTCAATCCTAGGTGGTGGAGGATCATTCATAGGTTGCTCTATTATTGGATCATCCATATTGCCTCTTGTCCTTCTATTCCTATGCAATGTCCTCTCAATTTCAGGGTCTATGGGTAGAATGGGGTTGTTTCTCACCATAAACCACTAGTTGCAAAAAAAAGCAAAATTAGAAAATAGGTGAAGAAGAGAAGAAGAGCACACAAAAATCACTTTAAAATCAAAATAAATAAACAAACTCCAATGTATCCCCAGCAATGGTGCCAAAAACTTAACCGGTGTCTAGCAAGTGTATTAGATCGGCTAAGTAATATAGGAAAATATAATTATGACCCAAAATATCGAACCCAAGGGAAACTTGTGTTTGTATGTGCTATTTCAATTTCAAAACCAATTTTGTGTGGAAGAGAGAAGACAAATCCCAAAGTTATGATGATTGAAGATTTAAAACTAAAAGTAGTAATTGAAAACTAAAATAAAAATAATTTAAAGAGTTGAAATAAATAACGATCAAAAGAAAGCAAGTAAATTGAATGAAGTAAAATCAATATTAAAAGCAACTTTTACTAAAGGACTATCCACCTTAACCAATATTGCTATGACTTAATCAAAAGAAAACACATAAGTGATTATGGAGAATTTAGATTAATAAACCTAGATAACTTTATTCAAGATTATCATTCGAAGCATTACAATTCCCTTATTCAGAACAATTCAATACTAAGCATAAATACCTGAATTAATTCTCCTAGATGTCTATTAAAGTCTTTTTCAAGAGATTTAACTTCCACCTATTCTTAGTTACACTTTTTTCAATCTTAACTTACTCAAATCAACACACAATTATAGCTTATTCAGATTATAATCATGCATTAACCTTAATAAATTAACCCAAGAACATGCAAATCAATAATCAACTTAAACCAATTACTTAACCAATGTTAATCAAGTTAAAAATCAATTTAAAATTGAATAAAGACTATTTTTAAGAACTAAGAAATAATCAACTTGCATTAAATTGAAGATCAAACTTAAGTCATAACAATACAAGTTATGGATTCAAGTATCTTTTAGCAAAAGTTAAAGAAAACTACTCATAAGATATGCTTAAAATCAAAACAAATCTTTGAAGAAAAACAATGAAAACAAAAAACGTAAAACAAACTAAAGAGAAAATTTGCTTAATTCTAAGATCGATTTTTCTCTTGTGTTTCAGACTACTATTTGTAGGCCAGAGATGTCGTGGATCCCTTCTCAAACTCCAAAATCAAATAGGAAGCAAATTCTGCCCAAAACAGGAAGCTCGAGAAAATCCTTCGTCGAATAGGAGTCTTCAGCACGTGGCCACGCCTCTCCCAGCACATTGCCACACGTGGTCATGTGTTTCTTAGTTGTTCCTCACACGTGATCACGTGTGGTCTTCCTTTATTTCACACGTGGTCATGTGTTCCTTTTATTCTTTACTCAATTGCCTTTCACGTGGCCATAGGTCTTTTAGCTTCAATCATCACGTGGCCATGTCTTCCAAGCTGCAACCCTTCACGTGGCCACGGATAGATTTCTTTATTGATTTCACATGGTCACGTGAAAAGCTTCTGGACTGGACGCTCATTTTTCTCGCATCAATTCCTTAAATTTGCAATTTTGGCCCTAATCTTTGCCTTTTTTGCAATTTAAGCCCTTTTTGGCAATTTTAACCTGAAAAACAACCAAATCTTTGGATTAACCTCAAAAACATACAAATTGATAATTTAACTCTAATTTAACCTAAATTACATCAAATTAACTAAATAATAATGCTTAAAACATATTAAAAACTATATATAATTCACACTTATCAGAGCTTTTGGTGCCGTCATCCTCTATAGAATTTGGGTCATATCCTATGAAATCTTCATCAATGCCTCCCCTGAAATTATAGCAGGTGCACTACCCGGAGTAGATGCTAAGGATTTTAGGTTGAAGGGATTTGATCTGGCTGGCAAGTTATTTTCAGTAGTCTCTTCTATCGCTTCCCTACTTCCCTCCATAATTTACTATCTAAAAAAAATAAGGACATCAGCATTAGGCTAACACTAGTTACATTCTATACATTTATATTCTTAAACTCCTATCAGTCAGAACCGCCTAAACCATGCTCTGATACCAAAGATGTAAAGATTACTCTAAACTTTTCCTATTTCTTGTCACCATATGTACTATTTTGCATGCAATTAATTGTATTATATTCCTTTTGCATAAACATTATGTTATTCTAAGTAACTTATAATTATATCATCACATTGGAAAAAGCTATATGAGAGAAAACCTTTTCATTAATTATAATTATAACTATTTTATTCTTTACATTGCACTTTACTTAGTACAATATAAGATTTACAATGACAGAACAAAAAGACAACATCTTCATACTTGAGTCTTCCTATTGCTGGTGTTGGCTTTGTTACGGTTGGCTTTGTCCCTACTGGAGGGTCCTAGCTTGAGTACCTACATGGATAAACACCTGTGCTAAGCTATACAGCTTAGTAGGGAATAGTAAATATGTGAACAACCACTCACAATGGTCATTCTCAAACACGCAGTAGGTAACAATAATGAGATACATTTATATTAGTCAGAAACCATATCACCATTAATTAGGTAATCCTTACGATATACAATATTTGTAGTGCAAAGTCAATCACCTATAGCATATCATTATTTAGCATTAAGTATTTAACATTCACTTTAACCATTTATTATTCCTTGTGAATGCCTACTTAAGTTATGTGGGTGTGGATAATGAGTGCTATTGATACCCCTAGGTATCAATCATGTAAATACCCAAAGTTATTATTCCTATGGATACCCAAAGGTATCAAACTTATGGATCCAAACAGGATCAGAACTGTGGTCCTAAATGGGGACAAACTATGGACCTAAACGGGATCAAGACTGTGGCAACTGCATTTGTACCTTATAGGCATGTCTATCTATCCATAACCAAGCTCTATATGCAGGCATTGATTCATTTTTCACATCTTTCATTCATCAATTTTAACTCATTATAATACCCGTGTGTGCATATGCAAGTGTCTATAAGTTTTCGTGTAAGTATACATCACTAATAATTCCTAGGTAATCATAGTAGTATAACTTTGATCCTCAATACATGTCCTTAAGAATATAAATATTCATATACATGTGCATCATCTAATTGAAGCATTGTTGGTCTTATAAATAATCATGTATATATTTTTTTATGTCCACACATGCATCCCCAAGCACCCATGTATGAATTTATGCCTTCTTTGTATTCTTGTACATTATATATATATCATGTCATTTATTTTCCTTAATTTCATATTTAAGATGTTCTAATTAAGTTCAATAATAATTTAGATGAGTTTTGGTGGTGTTCTAAAGCATAAAACTCAAAGTAGTTCTACATAAGAGGTGTCCCAATAAGGATGAAAAGTATCCCTACTGAGTTGTTTGCTTCTGTCCCTTTTAGGAACATTTGACCCGATTGGGAAGGTTAGGATCTAGGTAGGGATGAGGGGGATCTTGGTAGGGATGATAGGTATCCCAACCGAGTTTTTCTTTTCAATTCAGTCCAGTAGCTTATGTCTAGGTAGGGAGGGTAATTGTCCCAATCGAGTTTATTTAAGCAGCTTTTTCCACGCAACAGCAAATGACTTTTTTGAGCCAAATGGTCTTTTATAAAGTTATTGCTATGTATTTTTAGCTTCTAAATCATTAAAAATCACTCTATTTTCATTTATAAATATCAAGATTTTCACAAAATACTGCAGGCTACTCCTAATGATAGGGCAGCAAACATAGTCAGGGTTTAAGCTAGTTTTTGACACTCTTAGAAGGAAAACCAGGCTTCACCTTCTCATAATAAATATATGTTAGAATGTCTAGTTTCTATCCCAACTGGAATCATTTAATTTGAACCATTATAACTCAAGATATAGGCAAAATAGTCCTGTTGGGTCATATGAACCTTAAGATAGAATTTTGTCTTATTTAGAGTAACTTCAGTTATTTCGGTTCCTTTACACATTCAGACATCTTATTCATGTTTTCATCTCATTAATACATGTAGATTACCATCTTTATGCATTAAATAGAGTCAAACATATACACATGAGGCTAAAGCTTCCTATACCTTTAATGAGATTCCAAGGGCACCTCTTAAGTCTTTCACTATTCCTTTCCTTTACTCTTATTGGCTTCACCTTCTACAGAGAATAATTCCATACATAAATACCCAACCTTATTCTTCAATACAATTCCATTATATAAACAGAGAAGAAGATAAGGGAGAAGAAATTGAAGAACTTGTTACCTTAGAAATACCCAATCCTCAAATCTTTCTCTTCCCTCAAAAGTTTTAACAGAACTTAGATGAAAGAGAGAGAATATCTAGTTTTTTTAAGAGAAAGGAAAATGTTTGCATTAGTTTTCTTTTGGGTGATTGACCTACATGCTCTACTCCCTCGTATACTTTGTGTTTCTTCTCCTTTTCACGTGAGAATTCAAGAAAGGTTAAGTGAATAGTGGGCCCCAGACAAAACTCCTTTAACTCCTTCCTTTTCCTTCAATTTTATCCCATCATCTTTTGCTCTAATATCAATTATACCCCTTCTTATATTATATTTTAATTACACAAATGTATATTAGAATATAAAATGACCAGTGTACCTCTTTAGGCCCTAACTTGTAATTCATCAATTAATTTAGCATTTGTTAACTATAATTACCATTTAACCATGCATATAATCTCCTAGTGCCTATGTTGGGACCTCACAAAATCCCCACCTTTTTCTTAAATATTTTATATTTCTAATTTGACCTCAATTCACTTTATTTTTTTTTTCTAAAACTTATTTTTCTTTTAAAATATGTTCAAAACCTATAAACTTACTTCAAAATTTTCTACCCAAGGCTCTGATGCCAATTAAAGTGAGCCTTAATAAGATTTTAGAGTAATTTTATAGGTTTTCGATAAAAAAAATAAGTTATGGAAAAAAAGTGAATTAGGTTAAAATTAGCAATTTTAAAAATTTAAATAAAAGTTGGAAACTTAATAAGATTTAAAATAAAATTTTAATAAGCCAATGCATAAAATTTTTAGTTAAGATCCAATATAGAAAAATCAAATAGTTAACAAATCCAATAATGTGTTCTTTTATTTATTTATTTATTTTTGAAAAAGTTGATGTGGAGATTGGAGTGAAAGGAATGGAATTCTTGACATTTTCTTTAATTTTGATCTTTATTTTTATTTTTATTTTTTTTGGATGCATGCTTGACTGGTAGGAAAATGCAAGTTGTTGTTATGGACACGTGTCCATCTATATAACACCAACTGCCACGCCATTGCATTTGACCTTCACGAGCCATTCCTGAACTGTAGTGTTAAAGAGAGAGTCGAGGTGTTTAAATAAAATTTCACGTAAAGTTTAAGTGTTTATTGATGTATTAAGTCTTAAATGTGTTTATTGATGTATTAAGCCTTGAATAAATGTAAAAAAAAGGCCTGCTTAATTTTGCCTAAAAATCTCTTCATAGCAAAAACCTAGCATGTCTTTCAATGTATGTGCACTTAGTTAAAGCTTATGCACGAAACATATATTTAAACGAGCGCTTAATGTCCCCAGCAAATCCATGCGACCAAATTGAACCAACCGAAAAATTGAAATTATTGGTTTCTTCCTTTATACAGCTCAAGAATAATTTTCATAGTTTATATATCCATCCGAATAAGATCTAGAATAATGTCTTCTATTTTGACAACTTTCCTCGTCATAAAAGATGTTACCAGTTTATACCTACTAGCTATTACAACGATTCTACAAGGTTAATCTCTATTATTCAAGTTACTACAGAATCCCTCAACCCAAGCATTCCAGGGTTGGAAAAATATCATGAGATTCCCCTCCATCATCTGGATTCGACTGCTCGAGTTTCTGAAACTCTTAAGAATGATCGACGCCACCAAATTTGAAATGCTTTGCTGAGGTTGGGGCATTCAGCGCCATGCTTGGAGAACCACCTAAACCATTCCATGAACAATGTGTACTGCTGCTTCAGAGGAAGCGTCAACAGAGTTTGACCCAGGGCTTCTTCCAACACCTTCATGTCCAAGCCTTTTTTGCATCTTTGCAGCCAACCAAAATCCAATAGCATTGGATGAAACCAAGCCTGGAGAAGCCCTGCTCTTGCTTCTGCACGGCAATGCATTTTTCTGGTCCCCATTGCGATAAATAAAGTTGCAGAAACCCGGCTAATCTCATATCTCACCATTGGAGATGCACTTTCATGCATTTTGATCAATTCCTCTTGATCTGCCCACATATCTACAAATTCCTCACACATCTGCCGATCTATAAGTATTTCTAGCAACCAATTGATGTTATCAACCTGCCTGGAGATTCGTTCAATTAAAGGTTTACCTATTTCGCTTTTTCCTGCTCGTCCTTTGGGTGAAGTGTCAGAGGTCTCCTCCAATAGGGTGCGTAGTGAACTTAGACAGGACTGACAAACAACATAGAGATCCTCCTTGTTGAGTTCAGGTTGTTCCTTCTCATAAATGGAGCTTTTGCACAAAAGACCCTTAACCAATGACTTCAATTCATTTCTTGCATTAGTATCTGAACAGGTGATGATGGACCAAACAAGCTGTCTTGATAAGTTTTGCTGGGAATCTGATGAGCTATGCAAGTAGAGTCTTGCTAAAATGTCTTGAGTCGCTGACTCATCAAACTTAAACACAGAAAACAGGCCTCTCAGTTTTTCCTCTTCTTCCTCAGACCAAGGAACAGCCTCAAGGTATTTCAAACAGGAAGAAACACCTTTGGTAAACATGATGCCAACTGATACCTAAAATTGATTTGGCAGTTGTTAGAAAAGGATAGACAATTCTTCAATACATGGCACACCATACTAGACAAAGTTGATATCAGTATCTCCAATTTTTAGCCCTTTTTCCTTGCCAGAAGTTGTTAAATATTACAATCATTCCTCTACTGGTTGATGCTCAAGTAACTAGAGAAAATATATGCTCAACAAATCACCAAAGACTTATCCAATTATTTTCAAGAATGTGATAGAATCAACATAAACTACAAGCTTCTTCTTTGTAGGTTGTCCACATCAATATTCATGATGTGGACAAATTGCCATTGCATAGATAATGCCACTCCATATTCATTGAGATCATTTTAACAATCTACCAATGAAAATATTACAAAATATTTTATAGACCTAATCTTCATTTAGTAGTTACCAATTTGATACGTCAGTGCCTAAAATTTGAGAGTAAATTTTGCTATTTAAAAATCAGCTAAGCTACATGCTACAAAGATTTACACAATCTAAAATCCACATGCCATCAATGATGATATAATTGTCACACAAGACCATCCTTAAAAGGAATTAGTGATTCATCAAATCTGTTTCCGCTGTGTACCACAGCTTATTAGTGCACTACTAATATCCAATGATGAATTTACAATTATTATCAGAATAGAGCTACAATAGCTTTAATTTAAGAGACTAAAGGTGCGTTTACTTACAGAAAATAGTTTTCTGTTTTCTATTTTCTATTTTCTTAGAAAATTGGAGTATTTATTTTCTATACAAAATTTAGAAAACGCGTTTATTTATCAACAAATGAAAAACTGCAGTGTTTATTTTTTTGTATATATATATATATATATGCGTACATACATACATATATATATATATATATATATATATATATATATATATATATATATATATATATACTTACATATGTATATGTATATGCATATGTATGTGAATATATACACATACATATGTACATGTATGTGTATATATGTACATACATATATATACATATCCATATGTATACATATGTATGTATGCACATACAGATATATGTATATGAATATGTATGTATATGTATGTGCATATGTATATATGTATATGTAGGTGCATGCATAAATACATATTTATGTGTATAAGTATGTATATAGGCATACATGTATGTATGTATGTATATGCACATGTATGTGTATATATGCACATATATATATATATACATATACATATGTATGTATACATATGCATATGCATATGTATGTGTGGGTGTGTGTGTGTGTGTGTGTGTATATATATATATATATATATCCATATGTATATATGTATGCAAGTACTACATATACATATACATGCACATGCATATATTTATGTATATATGCACATACAAAAACTTACATATACATGTATATGCATATGTATATGTATGTATGTATGTATGTATATACACATATATGTGTGTATTAATATTATTTAGAAAATTTGAAAAATATTTTTATTAGTTTTTCAATTTTTTCTTTATTTTGGAAAACTGAAAAATTCATTTTCTGTTTTCTATTTTAGAAAACTGACGAAAATAAACATGATTTTCATTTTCTGTTTTCAGTAAAAAATTTTTCTGAAAAACTGGAGCAGTTTTTTATAAGTAAACAGGTCCTAAAATTGCCTGGTAAATTAGAGGTTTATATATCTTTTTTTTTAATTGAGAATCAAAAATTATATTTAGATTTCTTATTTTGGATTTATTAAAACACTATTTATTATTTTGCATATTCACAAAAATTTGAGATTAAAAAAAATGTTGACAATGTATTACTAAATGGATACAAATATATCAGTAATTTGATTTTAGTTGAGTTGCAAATATAGATTTTTCTTTACAAACTTATATAATATGAAACCTGAGATGACAAAAAAAATAATTAGACAAAAATTTGGGGGACTTTTACATAGAAAATGTGAATGTGAAAAATATTTATAAAAGTGGTGTGTTTTTAGTAATTATTATTGGGGTGGGGTGTTGTTTCAAACCCGTAGGTAGTACCTACGGGATCCGTAGGTAGGGCCCACCATTTGTCCCTTTCCTTTCTCCTCTTATTTCAGTTATGAAACTTCATTGAATTACATAGTCCACATTATTTGAACTTTATACAATTATTTACCATATTCAATCGTTGTATTGCTTTAGTTTCAACATAATTATTACCATTGCTAGTTAAATTATCTTCAATATTATATGTCGTTGTATTGTAATTATCTTTTCAACATAATTATTACTATTTTATAATCCATTCCTCATATCTTTATACCCAAAATATCCATTCACGTATTATTTTATTTTCAACATAATTATTACTATTACTAGTTAAATTATATTTAATATTATATGTCATTGTATTGTAATTATCTTTTCAACATGATTATTACTATGTTATAATCCATTCCCCATATCTTTATATCCAAAATATCCATTCACGTCTGTTAAAGAAATAATTACAAACGTGAATGGATATTTTAGGTATAAAGATATAGGGAATGGATTATAACATAGTAATAATCATGTTGAAATGATAATTACAATACAACGACATATAAGATTGAAGATAATTTAACTGACAATAGTAATAATTATGTTGAAAATAAAGCAATACAACGATTAAATATGGTAAATAATTGTATAAAGTTCAAATGAGAATAATGATCTGGACTATGTAATTCAATGAAGTTTCATAGCTGAAACACGAGGAGAAAGGAAAGGGACAAACGGCAGGCCCCACCTACCGATCCCGTAGGTACTACCTACAGTTTCAATAAAGAGATTTGGTCCACCGGTGGGTCCCACCTACCAATCCCATAGGTACTACCTATGGGTTTGAAACAACACCCCACCCCAATAATCATTCCTAAAAACACACAACTTTTATAAATATTTTTCACATTCACATTTTTTATATAAAATTCCCAAAATTTGGATTCATAGAAGACATAAAAAAACGGAAAAAGTAATAGTTATGCTATCTCTGGTAAAAAGGATATGAATTGTGAACAGAAGAGAAATGTAACAGTGTATTTGTTCAACAGTTAAAAATTTTGAAAAAAAAAATTTGCAACTCATGTTTTTAGGTTCTCCAAAATAGTTATAAATGAAAAAAAAAAAAGAAGTAAAACACTTTTAACAAATAACTTTTGTTCATTTTTGTTTCGTGAAAATTTAAATAAAAAGCAGAAACAAAAAGAGAAAAGCAATAATAAACAGCACCCAAGTTATCAATTCTTGAAAAGGTGAGGATTTTCACCAAGTTCATAAAATAATCTTCATTTGTAAAGACATGGAAAAAATAACATCATTGTCACATTTATCATCTGAGTAAAGAAATTTTAGCATGCATGTAGCAATACTCTGTCGACCTATGCACATGAATGCAAACATGCACATTAATATAATAAAACTTTTGAATGGAAAAATGAAAAGACAGTGAAGTTAATTCTACAAAGATATTGGCATCACTCAGTTTTATTTTGGTGAATGCTAGCAAGTTTAAGATTTCACATGTTTTAATATATAAACTCCTAATTACTCATAAAATGAAAAGCATCAATGTTCTATAATGTGGTAACTGCAAAGTAGCTTTTTAGCCAGAACAATTGTGCTCTACACTGTGCCCTTACTCTCATATTCAAAAAATAAATTCTTGATTTTTTTTTCTTTGTCCAAAAAATACACGAGTTTAAAAAAAAAATCATGTGTAATCACTTACAAGAATGAGTATTATACATGTGCATCCAAAAGCTCAGCTGCATGAACAATAACATATTTGTCTAATGCAATAATTTTCACCTCAATCCTACCAAAATCTTAATCCCAAACTGATTGGATGTTTGTAATAACAGGTCCTCTTCTTCCTTCTGATTATTTCCATCATTCATTATTTAAGATTCCTTCACTCATAATACATACAGGCCAAAGACTATCTATCAGAAAAACCTGGGTCCATTTTATTTAGTAATGCCACCCTAGAAAACATATAATACTTTGTAATTCTTCCCCAATAAAAGAAAACTGATGGACCTTAAGCCATCTTTGAAAATGAAACTCCAATGTCATTAAGCCATCTTTGACAATGAAATGCATCAGTTAACAACCACTGTTAAGTACTGCAAAATAAATACTCTGTCAAGCATTCTGACAAAGAGGTAGAAATTCCACCAAAACATGTCTAGATAAGGTCCCAAAATGTACCCAAACTACAGAAAAAATTTCCAGCAAAATCCTGAAATCACTGATAATATAAAAACAGAGAGAAATAATATAAAACACTAACCTCAAGTATATCAATGGCTCTATAGACCCCAATCTTCAAAAGTCTTTGAGTAATGTCATCCTCAAACATTAGCTCAATTGTGTCCCTAAAAACCCCCAAATTCTCTACATCAGGCACCTCTATTCTGCATACCTTGGAGGAGTCATTGTTAATGTTATTATTACTAGTTGAACCCAGACCTTTCCGATATTCGCAAATCAACCCCGCAAAAGTCTCAGAATTTGCAATCAGGACCTCCGAGCTCGTTTCCAGCACCAAGGCCCCTCCTTTCTTCCCTCTCAAGTTCAGCCTCACATCGAAGTCGCCCCCGCACTGCTCCGACCCGGAAACCGAATGACATAAAGAAACGTCATTCTTGACGCGGAAAGACTCGGATCTTGATTTGGGCACTGAGTCGAGGGCTGGAGAGGTGTGAGTCACAATTTCTTGGAAGGAATCGGAAGTTGGGTCTGAGTCAATGGGTGAGACACGGCCGGGGGAGAGGATCCTGCGGGGATCGATCCTACCCACGAAGTTTAACCCGGATTTAGAATTTAGCGGTGAGTTAGTTACTGAGAGTGAACTGAGTTTAGAGACCGATTCAGACTTTTTATGCAAGCTTTTAGAAATAATTACAGGGTTCTCCGGGCTAGGGGGATTTCCATTTAAGGAACAACACCAGGAAAACATTCGCGCCTGGGAACTGGGCTTCCGGCGGGTGGAATCTCCCATGGAATCGGGCGAGTCAATTACCAAGTTCAAAAGAACCAAAAAATGCAACAGAGCATAGCCTAGAAAAAGAGTAAAAACCAGTAAGAAAGAAAGAGAAGGGTATGCATTGCATTGTAGGGAATAGATTCTTTATAATAATTAAGACAAAAGTTGTGTTTGTTTCATGACTTTCTTGAAAATCGTGAACTCTTTTTAATTTATTTTTTTGCTTCTTTAAGGGTTATTCCGTTATGTTAGTTTTGTTGTTTACAAGGTTTAGAAGTATGGTTTTTAATTTACTTTTTTTCCTATTTATAATAGTTTGTGGTTGCTTGAGCTCTGGATCTTTTGTTATTCGAGTACTTTTTATTATTTTCAGTTGTCTTTTCCTTTGGCGGCAAGGGATGGAAATGGATATAGAATGAAGTGAGGGATGAATATACATCTGTTAGTCGCTACATTAGTAATTTTATTATACAATTTATTTTAATTCAGTTTTTATAATTTAATTAATTTGTATAATTTTTTTGATTAATTAATAAAAAATTGATATATAAACATAATAAAACTATATAAATTATAAAATTCATTCGGATTGCTAAAAGTTAGATGTGGCAATTTTTGAACCGATCAAAAAATTTAATTTAAATATATCCTAAAATAGTGATCTGAACTAAAAAAATTACAAATAATCTAAAAATTTTACTAAGGCTTGGAATATACAAATGTTTGACTGATTGTGTTGTCCAAGCAATCGGTGTTAAGAGTAATGTTTTTAAATCATTCATTTATACGAAGGATGCAATCGATGGTTTAAACAACTTTTTAAATGGAAAAAAAGAGGGGAGTGGAGAATTAGCAAGCGCTGTGGGTGCTCAAAATTTAATTGAAGGACCACAAACAAGCAACAAAGCTTCCAAAGAGGTTGATGAAGCAGATATGCTGGTGAAAAAGATCTACAAAGCTCTTGTTTATGTATTCTTAGCAAGATTTTTTTCTTGGTATTGATTTTGGAAGACTCAAAGGATTCTTCCAATATACCATTTCTGGTCCAATGGAATTTATAGGTATAAAAAGAAGTCTTGTCAAATAGAGATTTTTTTTTCTTTTGACTGTGAATATAATATATAAGAACAACTACTACAAAGAGTACTACACTCTTAATCGTGAAATATCGATTGCTTATTGAATCCTATGAATTGCATGAAAGTAAGATACTTTAAATTCAGGAGTCCAAGAGTTTTATAAAATGTTCTTTAAAAAACAGGCCTCTTCTGATGAAAAATTGAAAATATTATCTTTGTTGATTTATGTCAATGTCATTTTTATGCATGATTTCAACCAGAAAAAATCTATGTAAATTCATTATCCAAGCATTCTCTCAACTTTTTGGGCTATCTTTCAAAGGTACAAATAAATCTTTTGCTAGTATGGAGTCAAATGCTAGAAAAATTATTTATAATACATAAAGATAATATTATAAAGAAACTCATTACAATGGTCCCAATTATTCCTTTAATTGAATAATTGACAAAAATAAAATTATGTAACGCAGTAAGAAATTCTATTAGTAAACCGAGCTCAAATAAACCAAATTGCATTTAGATTGGATTTTAAATATTGTCTTCATATATACTTGGATTATTGGATTATTTTTTTGTTACGTTTATGAATTTAATGTATAAGATTGGTGTTAACAGATGAATAAATTATTGATTAGAAGGAAATGCAAATTCATGTTTGCTTTTTATTTACATGTGTAACTTTGAAAACACTACACATTGTACCTCTTTTACATTTAACTAGCCAAGTTTTAAAAGTAACCATTTGTGCCTACCTAAAAAAAATCCAAATTATTTGTGCATGTGTTATATTTTCTTCTATTTAGCATCATAACATACTATCATTCCTAGCGTGAATATGGTAGCTGTTGTTTGTTTGAACCTTAAAGTGGTTGTTCTTTGGTAAATATGGATTTGATGTAGTTTGATGTTAGGTAAATGTGTATCCCCATATATTATAAAGATAATAGTGGGATTTTTTATAATTAATTCATTTGGTAAAAATAATTAGAAATTTGGATTGTTTTGGAAAATATTTGGGGAAATGGGGTTTAGCTTGATTCCACAACAAGTAACTGCAAAATCTAATGGCTTGGGGGCCCACAAAACAGTACAAAATTACAAGGGGAGGAATATGGCTATTTTGATGCCACAAACCATGGTTGTGGATATTAATGGAGTAATTGGACCCACATTAAAGTAGGAAAAATGGAATAATTTTAGACCTAAAGCCATAAGATAAAGTTGCGAAATTAGGTTTGAAAAAAACACTGATTCTGCAACTTTGTCTTGAGATTTAAGGCTGTAAAATAGCTTTTCCTACTTCGAAAATCATCAAATGCATTGAAAAATATTTTGAAACTAACTGTAAAAAGCCCTTAAAGTAGCAGATTCATTGTTTGAAACTTATAATTGTTAGTGTTAAAATTTTGTGCAAGAAGAGGAAGAAAAAATTATAATCAAACATTAGTGTGTTGTGTAAAAGATAGTGATCGATATTTTTACAGTTTCATTACGAGTATCCAGTAAGATTTTTTATTTTAAATATTCGTAATTTAATTCATTTAAATGTAATTTGTGTGTATAAATATTAATCTAATTATTTATTTGATTTTCTAAGTTGCAGATAAATACTAGTCTTAAAAAAGATATTATTTCAATTACAATATGTCTTTTATTTGTGATTTTGTATTAGATAATTATTAGAAAATTAAAATAAATATATTCTTTTGTTATAATGTAATATAATGAAATTTTTATAAAATAATATAATAAATTTTACTTTAATAAAATAAATTAACATGTAAAATAAAAAAATTACAAAATTAATTTAATATAATATTTAATTTTATTAATTTGATACGATAGATGGTGTACACATATTTAACTTCAAGAGACATGATGAGTGATATTTCAAAGAAAATTGTCAAGCAAAAATGGGATGATTTGTACAACAGCCAAATTGAAAAAGGTATGACAATATACGATCATATTATTAAAATAAGTAAAAAATGGCAAGATATTATGATGGAAGGATATCCCATGACAAGAGTAAAGATGGTTGAAATGCTTTGAATGACAGTTACAATATTATACTTGCAGTCTCTAATGAAAATTTGGAATAGCAAGCATATAACAAAATACAAACAATTGGTTATGATATTTTTAAGAGATATAATAAAAATTAGTAGCGAAATTTTTTTTAAAATTAGAGATACAATGCCAGTTGAGTAAAAAATTTATTGTAAGTGGTACAATTACAATAAATAGCCTAAATATTATGTTTATTAGAACACAACAAAAAATTAAGAGCATGTATCAATGAAAATGTAAACATATTTTGTACAAATATTGTATAATAATATTATATAATTTAAGCATGTGTCGTAATAATGTGTAATGATATATAATTGGTGATTTGTGTAACAAGTGTCAATTATTACCCTTTTTATTTATTATTAATTGTTTTACTATTTATAATTTTGAAAATTTTATTACTATTATTGTAGTTGTTTTATAATGCTAATGACATAAATTATTATTTAAATACCAATTTTATCAGCTTTATATGGATACAATATATAACTCTGAAAAAATTATAATTAAAAATAATATAGTTGTATTTTAACTTATAAATAATTTGAAGATGTTAGCATATAACAACTTTTTTTTTTGCACACGAGTGAGCAAATAAGTTATGGAGTTTCAAGTTTTCAATATGACATTTAGGGTCCACATGCCATTATAAGGAGATTGAAACTTAGAAATAAGCCTATTCTTCCTAAATTGATTTATAAAATTCACGTTAAATTAGGTTTAGGTATCAATGGCATGGTTTCAAGAATTATATAAAGTTTTCTAATTTACAACCGAGGATCGTTATGTTATACGCCAGTGGATTTTGTAGATGACGATGACATAGAGAGGATTTATAAAAAATTCAGAGACTATGATAATTATACCTTTGTGGAATTAATTATTGTAATGGATTGGGGGGGGTCTAGGAGCTAATATACCTATGTATGGAACTGGTGATTAGGATAGAAATGATGCATTGCATATGGAAAATATCGAGGCAAGTTAACAATTATTTATAAATAATGTTGGTCCTCGTCAGCCCAGGCATTCAGTAAGTGATCAAGATATTGAAATTTTCCCCCAATCAAAATTTTGTGATCATTTTATTGGAGTTAGAGTAGAAAATGTGGATAATAGTCAACAATGACGATCGGTTAGCCATTGAGGAGAAGCCGGTCCCAATCAGCCTAGGTAGTCTGTTAGTCGACGTGATGGTAACTTACTTAGAAGGAAGGCAAGTGTCAGCTCGGGACAAAGGATACATCTGTACCATTAGCCATGTGCCCAATGCTGCTATAAGTCAACCTTGGCAGTCAATTAGCCAAATGCCTAATTCTAGTATAAGTCATCCCAGGCAGTCAGTTAGCCATATGTCTGATCACCATATGAGTCATTCTAAGCGATCAATAAGCTAGATGTTTGATGCTTGTATTAGTCAGCCTAGCTAATTTTCTGATTAAATCCAAATTTGGCAACAAATCAAGCAATCATTAAAACGACAAGAATTTTGTACAATCAGTAAGTGCTAATATAAGTCAAAGTACATTATACAACTATCAGTGACAATTAGTTGGCCATAGGCCAGATTCAGGTCCTGGTCAGGCAAGACAATTTGTTGATTGATAGGATGGAGTCAAAGTATAGAATATAACTATTAGCGACAAGCAGTTGGCCATAGGCCATATTCAGGTTCTAGTCAAGCAAGATAGTTTGTTGATCGATGGGATGGTGATTTACTCGGAGATTCCATATCTTGTAGCACTTTAAACATTTCTACAAATAAGGAGGGTCCTTTTTATAATGATGTTGGTAAAGATATTGAAAATGAACCTTTAATTAATTTGGGAGGCCTGGATTATTCTAAAGATAGGGCAGTGAACTATGATTATCTCTCACCTAATGATGATGCTGAGGCTAATACTGCAAACATGAGTACGAAAAGTGAAGACTCTAACTTTGGTGATGGTTATGAGTCTTCTAATGCATCGTATGTTAGTCCATTAGCATCATTCTATATCAGAGGTGAGACAAATGAGGCAATCTTTAACTTTACATCGAAACACTATACTGCCATTGACTCTGATGCATCACAAGTTAATATGTCACGAGGTGTGTAATTTAAGAATTGGGATGGTGCCTCTGAGTTATCAATAGGTTTGGTTTTTAACAGCAAGGATGAGATCAAATCTTGTGTGAAAAAGTACTCTATAATGAGAAATGTTAACTTTAGAGTTGTTGAGTCTAAGCCAAAATACTAGGTTTTGAGTTGTGCAAAGGCTAAAATTGGATGCAAATGGAGGTTAAGAGCCATGAAAAATGAGAGAAATTCTTTTTGGACTATCACAAGGTTTGAAGGATCCCATTCATGCCTCTCTATTGGTAATTTGTCCAAAGATCATAGACAATTGGGATCACAAATTATTCGCAACTGCATCATGGGGATGGTAAGTAAAAATACAACCCTGGCTATTGATGTGGTTATTCCGCTATTAAGGAGCGATTTCATTATGAGGTATTGTACTATAAGGCTTAATATGCAAAGATGAACGACATAGAGTCTATATTTGGGAATTATATTGAATCATTTGATAGGTTGTTGGGTTTTTTATATGCTTTACAAAATTACAATCCTGGAATTGTTTATGAGTTTATACTGCAAAAAACTCACATCCTTACTATAAAGGAATTTTAAAGGGTTTTTTGGATTTATAAACTAATAATTGATGGCTTAAACCATTGTAAATCGATTTTGTTGATCGATGGAACATTCTTAACAAAAAAATTCCAACAGACACTTATAGTAGCAAGCTCTATGGATGGTAACAATATGTTGTTCCTAGTTGCATTTGCTGTCATTGAGTCTACGAATAATTCCAATAGGGCTTGGTCTATGAGTTTAATTCAAAAACATGTGACTTAATGTGTTGGCATTACTATTATTTCTAATTGTCACACTAGAATAATGGCATTGTTTGGAGGTGAGAGGAGGGGTTGGAAGGAACCTCTTCCTTTTCACAGGATATGTCTGCGCCACTTTGCCAGTAGTTACAACATGTATCATAGAAACCCAGTAATAAAAAATTTACTTTACAAGGCTAATATGTAAACACATCTTTACTATAAATTTAAAAAATATTTTATTTCTTAGTAGTGTTGTTTGGAGTATAATAATATTGTAATTGTGAAACCATACCGGTTTAGGGAATAACTATCAAAAGCATAATTTCACGAAGTAGATGGATGAAATAAAGTAGCTTAACAAGAATTCATACAATTGGGTAATGAGGATGCCATTAGATCATTAGACATTATCTAAAGATGGTGGGTATCGTTATCGCCATGCCACTGCCAACATTACAGAGAGTGTCGATAGTGCTTTTAAAGGTATTTGTATAATGCCTATAACTGCTATCGTTGAACATATCTTCGATCGATTGTTCAATTTTTATTATCAAAAAAGAGGTTTGTTCAAGACTAAAATGGCTGAAGGATTGCGTTTCACACCAAAATGAGTTCAAGTTATGAACAAATGTGCTATTAAGGCATGAGAACACATGGTTCTTGATTATAATGGTATAAATTATTCAGGATAATAACATTATGTGCACCTGAGGATAACATAGAAATAAACACTTACATAGTGAGTCTGGACAATCTCAAATGTGAGTGTGCTAAGTTTCAAGAAACAAAAATGCCATGTTCACATGTAATTGTAGCATAAATGCACAAATATCTCAATATGTTCACATTTGTTGATTCGTGTTATCGCATCATCGAGGCACTAAAATGCTATGAAGGGGAATTCAGACTGATGGCTCACAGAGCCCATTGGCCCAAGTATTATGGTCCAAAATTTATACCTCATATGGCTCTACAAAGAAAGAAAAGTCAACCTAAAACAACAAGAATTTGAAATAAGAAGGATTGGCGAGAACATGGAAACATTACACACTGCAACAATTACATAAGTGTTGGGCATCATAAAAAGACATGTCCTAGTTGAGTTAGACCATCCAATCAAGCCTTTAGAAGTTGATTTATTTCATTACTATTATACTCATCTTTTATATTGTTAGATGCAATTGTACATAATATAATTGATATGTGTAGAAATGAGTTGGTATAAAATGAAATATTTATTTACTTGTAATAAATGTTGATAAATCATACAGTACAATTATTAATGATGTTTGAAATTCGGTTCAGGCATTGATTCATTGAAATTGCTACTATATACTGGTTGATCCAAAAAAACCTAACTTGGCATGACATTAAGATCGAATAAAAGTTCATCCAAAAGTTCATCTCACTGAACGTTATCATATTTTCCTCCATGTATATTGTATGGTAAAAGTGCAATTGTGTACCCTATTTGATCTAGTTCAAAGAGACTGACATTTAAATCAACGTTTAATCTTGATGGACAGGCTTTTGTATCATAAAATGCATGTTGACTAAATAGAGGCATTCTAAATGAAATAGAACTATCATGATAATAATATGGACATGACATGGTTTGAGGGACCTAGCTGACCCTTAATGGAATAAGAATAGAGGCCACTGTTGTCCGTCTTTCAACCATGCCTCTTCTGCTCCTCTTGATTGATGAAAATCTTCATATGGTATGGATAGTGGTGGAATCCATACGAGACATAGTACAGGATGATGTGGATAATCAATTGATGTTCTATCAAATGCTCCAACTGCTACTAAAATCCCTTCTGATGTCAATTGAACCTCACCGCCTTAAATTGATGATGATGATAATGATGCCATATCGCTATGGTAAATACGTTCAGCACCATCGGCCTCTATTCAATTAAATTAAATATTGACAATAGATAAATAGTCATCCTAAATATTGATACGATTAATGTTAATTAAATAATAAAAAATAAAATATGTCAATCACACCAATGTTCTTAATGGCACTCCAATAGGGGTTATCCACCGTCTCATTCTTAATAGATACCACTGCATGTATTGTGACCTTATATGTAATGGTACCCTAAGGAAAGGAGTATTGACAACCTAATTCAGTCGATTATTCCACTCATAAATGAAATTAGAAAATTTAATTTCCCAATTTTACTTATGATGCCCTCTCAAATCGACATAATGCACTCTATCAACAATTAATGGTGGACTAAGAATGGGTTGGTCTATTCCAAATTACCTAAGACAATGATCCGATTAATGCCACTCAATGATATACAAGCATATTAAAGGCATAAATCATATCCAAAAATGTTGTCCATTTGTACAAAAAGATGGTAAAAGAAACATCAATGCCACTGTATGGATGACAATCCATCTAAATTAAAAAAATGCAATATGATGAGAAAATTTGATCAATGTTTCCATTTTTCAAACTGCATAAGAATTTTTCGAATTAAATTTCATTTTTAATATAATTATCTGATCACCATGTTAAGTGTTTAAATCTACTCGATATGTATGTATATCTTTACTATCATTATTGCTTAAATTAATAGGAGAACGCCACCTAATATAAAATAATTAATCTTGTTAATAGAGTATTGTATGCACATTTATAAAGAAAACACATCTCAATTTGATAATAAATAAATAAATAAAATTTACTTATATCCATACGACATACTCTAATCTAACACAAATCCATGTACAAAAGGAGTTTGAAATTGAGGTAGTCTTTCCTATGTCCATATCTGCAATAGCTGTAAATAATCACCAACCCCATGAGCACTTAGATGTGTAGCATGACACAGCTCCCTATAAAGCCATGCCAAGCAAGCCAAACCCTAACTATAATTTTCAATCTCTTCTAAATTCTCTAATAGGGGTAGCCGCATCAAATGTATATAATTGTTCGATTGAAAAAGATACAATAACCCACCGATACAATGCAGAAACCATGCATGAGTGAAGCATTGGACTCGGTACTTAGTAGAATCAGTTGGTAAAGAATGAAAATTCCTTGATAACCAAGTCATTTTAATTGCGTGTCTTTTGATAACAGTCTCAGGTGGCATTTGTCCTAAAAGCTAGTTATAGAGAATTTCCTAATTATATTGCAAGTGACTAGTTATCGAATGCCCTTTGATGGGTAAACTAATCAATATCTCAATATTTTGCAGTGTGATGGTGCTTTCACCAACTAGCAGGTAAAAAGTGTATGTGTTTGGCCTCCATCTCTCTACAAGTGCAATTATCAAATTCATATTAACATGCATTGCTCCAATCTTGGACACTCCATAAAATCCTACCAATCTCAAATATGATATAATTCTCTGATCTATGTTTAGGTAGTGAGACTTCACACTAGCTCTTCGACCAAATAATACGCTATGTGTAACCTGACAAATAGAAAAAATCATCATATAAATTTATGTGTTTTTTCGTGTGTCTATATATAGATGCATATAAAAAAATCTATATTAATTAAATAGTAAAAATATAATTATGTTATTTGACCACACTACATTTGCTCGATATTTTTATTTCAATGTTAGAAGATCATCTATGCATGATCCTAGATTTATGTATTGTTGATTCTAGACCAAATAACCTATACTTATACAATAAATTAATATAATCTGGCATTTTTTTTAATAACAATGCGATACAATACAATGCATAAAATAAAATCACTATATTTTAATAATAATAAATTACACTAATTAGTACTACTTCAAGTATAGTAACAAACAAACAATAATTTTAACTATATAAAATATTAAATTAATTAAATTATATGTGTATAATAAACCACACCAAATACTAGAGTAAAATAGCAAACAATAAATATAACTACATATGTATTAAAATAAAAATTTAATGACATAAAACGTAATTTAAACGTGGTAACAAATAAATAAAAATTCTAACTACATAAAATATTAAAATAATCATATTATATGCATTAAATATTTTATTACATATAATATTGAAATATAATATAATAAACAAAAACTTAACCACATTTGTATTAAAATAAAAAGTTGTATTAAAATAAAAAAGTTGACTACATAAAAAACTAATTTAAATATTATAACATATAAACAAAAAAATTTAACTACATAAAATATTAAAATAAAATATTTTAGCCGCATATAAAATAAATTATTGCCAAAAAAGCTAATGCAAATTTCACTCTATAAAATTAACTATACTTATATTATTTTCAATTAATTCATGCTATTACTAATCATTGATATTATACAAAGTTTTCTATTTTACCATCAATACTTAAATAATTTTTGGATGTTTACATAAAAATTGCAATTAACAACTAACTTTATTTTCTTCAAGTTACTGAATTACTGAACAAATTATATCTACAATTGCACAACAATACATTAAAATATTGTATTGTAATATATTTTCAGAATTTTATATATAAATTATTATATAACTTATTAAATAAATAAATTTAGTCATACATCTATAATTTTTATTTACTCTTAATTTCTACAAATGATTAAATAATACCTCAAACTACTACTTATATTTAAAAACTTAAAAAATATCTCGAGTATGTATTCAAAACACTGGAGAAGAAAGCTTTAAAATGCTAAAAAATAAGGCTTCAAAATGAGGGACTTGCTCACTTTCTTTAGAAATGGGAAGGGAAAAATAGGAAGGCATGTAGGGCAAGTATGTTTATAAGGGATTTGAAAATGCAAGAGAAGAAAGGGGACTGCTCACACATGGGAAGGAGGTCAGTTGCAATGTTGTTGGGTAGTAGGAGATTGCCATTTTCGCAGCCGAACATTGAAAATCAGAGTATGATTCCATAGAGGCCATATGCAAAAATGGTGGTCTTCTGACCACCCCTTGATTCTTACACCAACATGTCTTATCCCATCTTCCTTTATCTTGGTGGAAGTACCAAATCAGATTTCGCAGGTTCTGGTTGCGAAAATGTGTCAAAACACCCTAAATTCCCAAATCTTTTCCAAACCACACCAGATTTCCAATTTATTTTGCCAAATGTATTAATTATAAAAAAGTCCTTATAACAGCTCATATAGCAAAAATATTGCTTATAATAGTTTCTCAGTTCCCAATTGCATGACAAAAGGCATAATTAAGGCACTGTGATGCATGTCGAACCCTATAGGTATCCGATTTGCTCTCGAAAGCCCACCTTTAAGGCTTGAGACCGGATAAAGATTCATTCAACTCATGATTTTTTCCAATTATCATGTAAAAATCTATTTTTTACTAGCTATTACAACCAATTATGTAAAAAAACAAAAGAAAACAATAATACAAGCCCCTAAATGATGGACAAATAAGGAAATAAATCCTAAGCTAAGCCGCTATGCCTTATTCCCCAATCTAACTCGGGATACATGACATGTATTAAAGTAAGGCTAAAAAAATAATATTAATTAATTAATAAATTAAGTCAAATAATAAATGATAAATAATCATTAAACCGAGCGATTTAAACAAGTAATTAATCTAAAATAATAAAATAGATGAAATAGATAAAATACATGATCATCCGGAATTCATGCATTAACACGCATATGCTAAAACAATAAACAAGCACAATAAATAATTATTATATAATAAAATGAAATGAATTGATAAATAATTAATTAACTCAAACAAATTAGATAAATAATTAATTTAAGATATTAAAAATAAATTAAAAAATATATATATAAAATGCATGATGCATTTCAAAATTCAGGCATCATATGTAGGTAGGGGTGAGTAAAAACCGAACCAAATCGAAAAATCAAACCGATCGATTTTTTTGTTTGATTTTCGATTTTTAATTTTAAGAAAGTTCTGTTTTTCGGTTTGATTTTTGAAGGAAAAAAACCGCATAGAAATCGAACCAAACCAAATCGAAATTTATATAATTATATAATTTTTTTAATTTTTTTATTGAATAATTATTTTATACATGTAAATTATTTTATTTTTAGTTGTAAATTATATGAGCACATTTATCAATTATTAATATCTATTTTTTAGGTGATAATTTAGAATTTTGACAATTAAATTAAAAATCGATTAAATAAAAAAAATTTATTTAATGGTTTTGTTGTATTATTTATTATATATTTTGGGATTATTTCTTTAATTTGAACTTTTATTTGTACAATTTAAATGTTTTTACTTTAGTATATTATGATTTATAATTTTTTATAATTTTTAGACACAATATTTTTTATTTTTTAAAAAAATAATTTTAAATTTTAGTTTTTCGGTTAACCAAACCAAACCAATAAAAAATTTTGGTTCGGTTTAAATTCGGTTATTTTAAAACTTTGATTCGGTTCGATTGATAAAAATAATAAAATTTTAGTTTTCAGTTATTTTGATTTGGTTCGATTATTGAACCAAACCGACCGTTGCTCTCCCCTATATGTAGGCACGCGTATACTAAAGCGATAAATCAAGACAATAATTAAATGAATATATAGACAAATAAGAAAAAATTAATTAAAAGCATATAACATATTTAATGTAGTAATAATAATAATAATAATAATAATAATAATAATATATAATATATAATTAATTAATTAATTTAAGTAACTATAATAAATTAAACTAATAAGAAATAATGCATAAATAGATTATAATAAAATAAACAAATAAGGCATAAGTATTACTTAATTAGGCTAAATAAACAAACAAATATATAAAAAGAACACAATTAATAAGCTGTAATAGAAGAATATTAATAACAATATAAAAATAAAATATTAATAAAATAAACAATATTATAAATTAAGAGTAAAACAACAAACAAATAAATAAACTATAATAAATTAAAATAATTAATTAACAAATAAATAATAAAATTATAATTATAACATAACATAACATAACATATACCGTAAATTGCAAGCAAAGTGGTAAATTAATATAATAAAGTAATAAGCAAATGTAATAAAGCTAAATAAATAAAACAAGATTAAATGAATATAACAAAATGGAAGATGCAGGCCCATAGTTATTAAAATCGGACCAGATCGTTCGAATCGATTTAACTGTGAACCGACAGACTAATCGATTGATTCAACTACTGAAAATCGGATTGGCAAAAAATTGAATTGAACCGAAAAAAATCGGGTAGAATCAAAGTCCGAGTTTTTTGCTAAAAAATGTAAAAAATCAATTTTTTTGAATTTTTTCACCCACCCACATATATATTTATTTATTTATTTGAAAAAATTAGTATTTTAAATTTTATGTATATCACTTAATAATTTAATATACTTATTATATTTTTGATTCATTGTAATAAAATATATATATATATATATTATTTGAAAAAATTAGTATTTTAAATTCTAAATATACGTCATTTAATAATTTAATATACTTATTATCTATTTGGATCATTATAATAGTATATTAAATTATTAAGTAATATCTTTAGAATTTAAAATACTATTTTTTTTTTCAAATAAATAAATAATGAAAATTTAAAATATATATATATATATTAAATTTTTATTATTTATTTATTTGAAAAATTAGTATTTTAAATTCTAAAAATGTCACTTAATAATTTAATATACTTATTATATATTTGAATTTATTGTAATTAAATATAATTATATTCATATATGCAAGGTTAATATTTTTTATGTTTACTTTATTAATACTTCATCTAAACATGAAATTATTTTCATGATATGATTGTACTTTTATGTTTCTAACATATGATATTCAAAAATTCATAATTAATCACTTGTAATAATAAAATTAAAATTATATTTTGTAACTTATTATTAGAATATTTGTGACATATATTTAATATTTGATGAATATTTTTTTTTTAATTTTTATACAATAGTATTCAAAAAATATAATAATTATAATATTTTAAAAATAGAAAAAAATTCGGTTGAACCCAGTCGAACCAATCGAACCACGAACCTCCAGCCTTACCGGTTCTTTATTCGGTTCGTTTTTAATAACATTGTGCAGGCCAAAGTAATAAAAGTGAAACAAATGAATGGAAAGCAACTGAATTGAATTTAAATGTATGTGGCCAAAGAAGAGTGAAATAAGGGCACTAAAAGACAAAAAAATACAGATGAATAATGAGTGACGCGAAAAGCGCGCGAGAGAGAAGCTTTAGCTAGACCGAGTCACACCTGGTTCAAAGCCCAGTATGGTCGAGTCACTAGCGGAGGGCATGACTTGCTCCAACTCAAGGCCGTGACTTAGCTTTGAATCAAATTCTAGCCCCTAAAATGACGTTAGAAGCCATGGCAATAAATCAAAATTACAATTTTAACTATTTTAATGCTCCAAAAGGCCAAAAAAAACTCATTAAAATACATGAATAACATGATTTAAATAAAGACAATTAAGATTAAACTAAGAAATATGAAAATCAAAACTTGAACCAAAGGAGGAAGACAATGAATAGTTAATTCTAATATGCATAAAACCTCCATTTTTACATGGTTTTAATTGTTTAAAATGAATTAGTGAATGAAACAAGCATAAAGATCAATTAACAACAAGTTTACATGATTAAATTCAACAAATCAAATGAATAAAAAGTCAAAGAAATTAAAGAATAAATGAATTTTTACTATGAATCTAATTCTAATGCTGGATTTAAGTAATTTTAAGACTCAAGAATATTGTCTTCATTGTTGGTTCCATTAAAGAACAAGAGAACAAGTGCTTTTGGCCCATTCCCTTTTTTCCTTTCTCTGTAACTTGAAAACAGAGAACCAAAAGGAGAAGAGAAAGAGAGAGAGAGAGAGAGAGATGTGACCAAGAGAGCCCCCCCTTTTTCTTTGTGTTTTCTTGGTTAAATATCCCTTCAAAAAATCAGTTTTGGATGAGGATTAAAATTAAAAATCTTCTCCCATTTTTCTCCTATTTTACTACTCAAAATAAGCTTTAGGAGTGAGTCATGGACTTGACCCGTGAATCAAGATTGTGACTCACGCCCTTTGACTTTGATCATTGACTTTAATTTTCACTTTTTTAACCCCTAAAACCTATTTTGACCTTACTGATAGAGGAAAAAAAGGGAAAAAAACTCCCAAAAAAGATTTTTAAACATTAAAAACCAGCAAGAGAGCTCAAAAAGCATTTTGAAAAGACAAAATTTGAGAGAAAGCCTGGTACTTCCATTCCTTGTCTATTTATGAGGACCACTTTCCTCATTAGGTAACCTAATCATGAGCTACCTCAGGACCCAATGTCTATAAGCATTGTCCTAAATCAAGTAAGGATTATGGCTTTCCAGCAAGACACTACGACATCCATTTCATTAGGAATTAATGATCTTTAGACAATACCTTATAAGGCATGACTAGTCCAAGATGTTGAACACAAAAAATTGATTTAAGAAATTAAATTCAACACTATTTGTAATACCCTTACTATATCTTCGACTGTTGACTAAAGCGTTAAGCTGGAATTTTTTTTTCAACCAATTAATTCCTTAACTACCAATTCTTTTCTATTAATAATAATAATTATAATTTAAACTTGTCGATTGACCTATAACTGTCCAATTTACTTTTTACTAATTAAAATTTCGGCAATATAATGTCTTAAAAACTTGCCTACCCAACCTGAAAAGCAAACAATCCAAAACCCTTCAGGGGCACAAAAAATTATAAACAATATATACATACAATCCAAATATCCATTCTCATCACAATATACACTCATATAACATCCATTTTTTTCTCAAGGTACATATTTAGAAAATATATATATATATACATGCTAATACAAAAATAATTCTTAACTATCTCTTTTTCCTTCAAAATTTGCTCCGTTGTGTACTATTGCTCCACTTTTTCTCCAAAACTTATATGCAGCAATAACTATGTGTTGAGTATTAAATATGCTCAGTGGTGACTATAAATCAAATAATTTTTCAAACATGCACAATTACATTAATTATGATAAATTCATTAAATTTCTATCAAAACACAGTTATCCATGTACTTTACATTCAATGCAGATTAAAACCATTACTTTGAAAAAACTTTTTAATTTAGTCCTTAATTCTTCACTTAATTATAAAATTACCACTAGTTACTTATGTTCCATTTTTAATCAATTAATTAGCATACAATTTACCAATTGACCCTTATTTTATCCTTCTCATGCAAAAATTCATTTTAGTCCTCCCACTTCACCCAAGTTTATTTTTAGGCTGTTTGTTCCCTAAATTACCATTTTACCCTTTTTAATCATTACTTTATCATTTACTCATTAATCTCAACATTTGGGAAAATTACTGTTTTGGCTCTAAACTTTTCATTTCTTTTCAATTAGGTCCTTTCTCATTCTAAACTTCATTTTTACATTCCTTTTTGCACTTTTAGTTCATTTTTACATTTATGCCCCTAGTGCAATCCCAACAAAAGTCATCAGATCGGATATATCGGAATGTGGACCCCACAGGATCACAATATAGACTGAAAAATAACCATGAAGGACCATTTCTCATAGAACATAATACAAAACAAATCAGATACTATGGGAGATCATATGATCCTACCATATCAAAACAAGTCGCCAT
Organism: Excoecaria agallocha; assembly: GCA_037975025.1. Lineage (NCBI taxonomy): Eukaryota > Viridiplantae > Streptophyta > Magnoliopsida > Malpighiales > Euphorbiaceae > Excoecaria > Excoecaria agallocha. The sequence continues at coordinate 15,935,105 of CM075807.1, forward strand.
GACTTGCACCGCGATATAGGTATCCCTATGGCTAGCTAATCATATCTAGAGCTAGATTTTGATCGCCCGACCACTACTAAAGACAAAATTTATTTATTTCTTATTTCACTTTTTATATTTTTGACAATTTTAGTAACTTTTTCATTTCACTAAATCAGTCGGTAAACTTTTTTACTACTTTTGCACAATTTGTGAACTATTTTACAATAATTCACCATTTTCCACTTAATTAAGGAATTATTTCTCAATAATTCAAAAAATTCACGTATTACATAATCTAATTTCCTTTTCAAAAATATTCAAATAATTTTCATAAATTTTACAAAAATTTATGGACATAATATTTCATCACTAAAGTTATTTCATGGCATAAATCATAAAAAATATACAAAATATACTTTGATTTCCCTTAGGGTATCATTCATCCATAAAGGGATAATCACTTTACACGTCATTTTAAATCAAATTAAGCATTCTATTAGTCATATTTAAGGTCTTAAATCATTATTCTAAGCTCAATTTCAATTATACATACATTTTCCCTAAATTTTCCTAAGTTACATAAAGGAAAATCCTGCCAATTCAAGGGAAATAAATGGATTTAATAGTCACTAACCTTCCTCGCTTTACCCTCCGGCTTCCTTTTCTTCACCCTCAGCCTTAGAAGATTGTCCACCACTTTGAAAATCTACATAGGGCCGAATTATCTAACATAAGGAACACCACTTTTTTTTAATCTCAAATGCTCAAATTTATCACATAAATGAACTCTAGGTAGCTAAAAACACTTGTAGACACCTTTAAACAAAATTAAAACCTTGATTTTTCCTTGCCTCAATTTGTCCCTTCTCACTTTCACACTTGATTTTTCCCATCTTTCTTACTCTAATCAAAGAGTAGAGGTCTTGAAAGTCTTCTAGGGAGATAGAACTCCACCGAGGATACTTGAATTTGGGTGAGAAAGAGAGAGAAAGCTTAAAGAAATTTAAGAGAAAATGGCTATGGTTGTTCGACCAAAGGGAAAATAAGAGAGGGCTGAGGAGATAAGGTTAGCATCCCAAAAAATCTACTCCCACTTGGCTTTTATAGTGGGTAAGTGAGTTGGACTTTGGTTCAACCAAAGCCCACTCACTTAAGGCCTAAAAGCCCAAATTACGCCTATTATGCCATTTTTCTATAATTGTCTCACTTTCAAAATTCAAATAATCCCAAATTTAATTCCATCATCCTTATCATATCAAAAATAGGTTGTACACAAAATTTCAACCCAATCAGAGTCCATTTTTGGTTCGATTCAATAATTACCGTTATCACCGAAAAATTAACTTTTTACAGTCAAAATATTCTACACATCATTTTAAGAAGATCTAAAACTTTTAGAACTCATTTGCTATTTTTAAAGGTCCAATCAAACTTAGGTCAACCTAGTTAACTCTTGAACTGAATCGCTTCATTTTTCGTATTTTTGACTTTTAGAGGCCTATTTAACATCGATTTCACTTCAAATTTCAACCCTGTTCTAACCAAGATCAATATTTTTCGATGATCAAATAAAAGATTTTTCACCTTTAGGTGTACTTGTCACCCTTGGAAGCATTGTTCCCTATCGAAAAATACTACTCACGGCTGATCTGGTGTTGAAACCATTATAATTCTCCCCTACTAAAATAATTTTGTCCTCAAAATTTACCTGTATCGAAGAGCAGAGGATACTGTTATCTCATCGCAGCTTCTAGCTTCCATGTAGCTTCCTCCACGTTGTGATGGTGCCAAAGTACCTTTACTAGTGGAACATGCTTATTCATGAGCTGTCTAATTTCTCTAGCTAGGATTTGCATCGGTCTTTCTTCATAGGTCAGATCGATCTGCACTTGGATTTCTTCTAGAGTGATCGTATGGCTAGGATTAGATCTGTACCTTTGGAGCATTAACACGTGAAACACGTCATAAATCTTTTCTAACTCTGATGTTAGCTTCAACTGGTAAGCTACATGACCCACTCGCTAAAGTATCTCATAAAGGCCAATAAATCTTAGACTAAGCTTGCCCTTCTTGCCAAATCTCATAACTTTCTTCCACGGAGATACTTTCAGGAAAACTCTGTCTCCAACTTGGAACTCTATGTCTTTTCTTTTTTGGTCTACACAGGATTTTTGGCAATCCATGGCTTCTTTCAATCAACCTTTGATGACTTGCACTTTTTCTTCTGATTCACGGATCAAATCAGACCTTACAAACTTCTTTTCACTCAATTCTGTCTAACACAAAGGGGTTCTTCATTTCCTTCCATACAGTTCCTCAAGAGGAGCCATCTTTATGCTGGACTGGTAGCTGTTGTTGTAGGCAAACTCTGCTAAAGACAAATACTTTTTCCAACTGCTACCGTACTCTAGCACATAGCATCGCAACATATCTTCCAATATATGAATCACTCGCTCTGACTGATCATCTGTTTAAGGGTGAAATGCTATGCTGAAGTGGAGCCTTATAGCCAGTGCTTTTTGTAGACTTCTCCAAAAATAAGATGTGTATCTAGGGTCTCTGTCAAAAATAATGGATGATGGCACTCCATACAACCTCACTACTTTATTAATGTAGATTTCTGCTAGCTTGATCAAAGGAAAATCCAATTATATTGGCAAGAAATAAGCAGATTTGGTGAGTATCAATGATCACCCATATTGCATCATGTTTCCTTTGTGTCATAGGCAATCTAGTAACAAAATCCATGGTCACTTTGTCCCATTTCCACTCAAGTATCAAAATAGGATGGAGCAATCCTGAGGGAACCTGGTGCTTTGGTTTTACTTATTCACATATCAAGCATTTACTTACAAACTCTATCACATCTCGCTTCATACCTGGCCACTAATAATAAACTTTCAAATCTTGGTACATCTTGTTACCTCCAGGATGTATTGTATAGCTACTATGGTGAGCTTCTGTAAGAATGCTTTTCTTCGGTTCCTTCAGATTTGGAACACAAAGTCATTTTTTATAGTAAAGGCTACCACATCGCTCAAGGAATAGTCTCTATCAGCACTATCCTTGAGCTTATTCATAATGGCTACCAATCAATCATCTTGCTTTTGAGCCATTTTTACCTGATACACAAAGTCAAGCTTCACTTGCATTTCAGCTAACATTGCTCCATCTGGTGTCAAACTTAAATTGACATTCATAGCCCGAAGAGCTGCAAACACTATCATTAGTCATTTACACTTATCAATGACTTAAATATATTCATTTAAAAGCATTTACATCACCTGACATAAAATTCTTGTTGAGTGCATTAGCCACTACATTAGCTTTTCCTAGATGCTAGTTGATAAAGCAATCATAATCTTCGATCAACTCCAACCAGCATCTTTGTCTAAGGTTGAGCTCCCTTTGAGTGAGCAAGTATTTCAAACGTTTATAATCTGAGTAGATGTAGCATCTCTCTCCATATAGATAATGCCTCCAAATCTTTAAAGCAAAAATAATAGCTTTTAGCTCCATATCATAGTAGGATAGTTCTTTTCATAAGTCTTAAGCTGTCGGGAGGCATAAGTAATCACCTTGCCCTCCTGTATCAATACACAACCTAAACCATTTCTGGAGGCATCACTGTAGACCACAAAATCCTTGCCTAACTCGGATTGAGCAAGAATAGGAGCTTTTGTTAGCATACCTTGGAGCCTCTCAAAACATTCTTGGCATCTATCAGTCCATAAAAACTTAGTATGCTTTTGTAGTAATCGAGTCAAAAGAACTGTAATGATGGAGAAACCCTTTATAAATCTCCTATAGTACCCAACTAAACCCAGGAAACTCCTCACTTCTATAACATTCTTAGGTGGCTTCCATTGAAGAATCACTTCAATCTTTGAAGGATCCACTTTTATGCCCTCTACAGACACTACATGACCTAAAAAGGATACCTAATTTAGCCAAAAATCACATTTACTGAACTTAGCATATAATTATTTTTCCCTCAGGGTTTGTAGTACAATTCTCAGATGCTTGTCATGCTCTTCCAGTGTTTTGAAATACACCAGGATATCATCAATAAAGATCACCACAAACTGGTCCAAATAATGGTGAAAAACCCTATTCATCAAGTCTATGAAGGCGGCTGGTGCATTTGTAAGCCCAAATGGTATGACCAAGAACTTATAATGCCTATATCTGGTGCGAAAAGTAGTTTTGGGTACATCAATTTCTTTTACTGCCATCTAGTAGTAGCCCAATCTCAAATCAATCTTTGAAAATACATTCGCTCCCTTCAACTGATCAAACAAGTCTTATATACGAGGAAGAGGGTATTTATTCTTAATAGTCACCTTATTTAGCTATCGATAGCCAGTACACAACCTGAGTGTCCCATCTTTCTTTTTCACAAACAAGACTAGTGCTCCCTAAGGAGACACACTGGGTCTAATAAACCCCTTGTCAAGTAATTCTTATAGCAGAATTTTCAATTCTTTTAGTTCTACATGTGCCATTCTATAAGGAGCAATGGAGATTGGAGTAATACCTCGGGCAACATCAATAGAAAATTCTACTTCCCTATCAAGTGGCAAACCTGGAAACTCATCAGGAAACACATCTTGAAACTCTATGACTGTAGGCACTTTTGATAGCTTTGGACTTTCTCTTTTTGCCTCCACTACATAACACAAGTAAGCTATGCATCCTTTTCTAATCAGTCTTTTAGCAGCTGTAGCAGAATCACATTAGATAAGAAGTTGGTCCTCACACCTATAACTGTAATCTCCCGACCTCCTTCAAGTTTCAAGGTAACTCTCTTTCTTTTGCAGTCCATTATCGCTTGGTGGGCAAATAACCAATCCATTCCCAAAATCATATCAAATTTATGGAAGTGCAATTCAATCAAGTTTGCTAGGAATACGTGGCCTTAGGCATTAATAGGTTATTCTCTGTACACTTTGTTCACCACAACACTATGCCGTAGAGGATTACTCATAGGGATATCTGATTGAATATGACATGATATGTACATGGTAATCGTGCAGCAAAAAAATGATAAAATCGATCATACATGCCAAACAATTCCATGACAAGAATCGAAACATGCAATTTTTAGGGTTTTTAAAACTTACAACTTTAGATGCCTTTTAAAACTTGAATTTGGTGATGACCAGCAACTAAGATGAATTTATCCGCCTTAGATCTTGATCACTAATGCCAAGGAACAGCCTTTATGCCACTCCTTTCTATTCTCACACACACACTTGCAAAGATGGCTTAAAATTGAGATTGCTAGCTCTCTTTTAAAGTATTGTGTAATGGCAATGGTTTGAAGCTACAAGACTTGATCTTGCACTTCTTTTAGGTGCTATTAATGCCCAAGAACACAAGAGAATGAGGAACAATCCTTTCTCCTTGTGAAAATTGGCCAAAAAATTTTTGTGTGAGAGAGAGAGAAGTTCACACCAAAACTATAAAAAACTAAGGTTTCATGTTTTTTTCTTCTATCAATATATATCACCTAATTATGTAAGTGATTAATCTAAAATCCACTACCTCAAGATAATTTATTTTAGCCTTAATCATTTCCTCAAAAATAAGTAATATATATTGATTCAAAATCTTTTAAAATTCAAATTAATTTGAAATAAAACATAAGACATTTTAATCAAATTAATCACTTAATAAAGAAATCAACATGTGCCGAAATTCCCTTGGTTTTATCTTGGAATTTCGGCTAGGTTATTTATATATTAAGTGTTTTAATTTGATTTAAATATCATTAGGATTTAATACTCAATTAAATTAATTAATACAAGATAATTAATTAATTGAAATTAAACCATATGGGCTGAATTTCTCTCTCTCATGGGCCAAGGTCCAATAACATTTATAATGCCCATTACATATATTAATTTGACTTTAATTAAAAGCCCAAATTAATGCCCAATACATTATTTAAATATTTTAAGCCTAATGCTTTGTGTACGATCCTATAGGTCTATTTAATGTTGGCAATGAATTAATAAATTAATTCAAAGGCTATATATATTCTCTAGCAAGATATTATAGCATTCCAAATTAAATAAAAATGCATATGGCATTTAGTGACCTAATGAAATTTTGTATAGTCCTTTACCCATAAATATCAGAATTAATATAAGGCATGGAACTAGTCATCCTTAGATATATTAATTCCTTTCTTGATATTCCAGTGACACTGAACTCTCAGATAAATAATGATTACTCATTATTTCATCTCGATATGGCCATACACTTCTCAGTTCACTAATCAAGTGGCCGATGATATTTTCTCTCTTATAGAGAGGGGTAATCCCCTCACTTCTCTCATGCTCTCTAACATGAATCAATGTATACCCAAGCATACCCGTACTTGTCACTCTGTTACGAGCACGTTAGGTGTATGTCAAAGCACACAGTAATTCATAAAGAGTTTCATAGAGATTTTAGGTCTAAGAACTCTGAAACAAAACTTGAATATGAGAAACACTTATGACTTGTACCATGTAGTGTTCTCATGAATGGATCGAATCCAGATACCATGTTCTAAACATATATCTATGATCTCTTATTGACACTCTTGTCCTTATGATCCGTAAGACAGAACTCAACTTATCAGAGAGGGCATACTAGTCTTAATTCACTTGTTATTCCCATAACAATGACTGACTAGGGATATTTAGAATGAAGTCTCATTTGTTTCAAGGTCTTACAACCATGTGCCTCACACATGATAACTTAAACTGAAACAACATTCTTGGATAGTTCTATTAATTAATATGCACAGGAATACAATAGATAAAACAAATGCCTCATTTATTAACTAAAGTATTTTATTACAATGTATTGGGGCTAGGGCTTACACTAACAATCTCCCACTAGCACTAGTCCCAATTGGGCATAGCCCTAAGACCGAATGCTCTCAAATAAGCTTCGTGCAGATTTGGACGCAACTTACTTCATGAAACTTTGAGTTAAACATCAAACTTTTCTTAACTTTGGTATAAAGCCTGCACTATTCTAAAGAGGTGGATAACGGGTTATACGGTAGCATCCGAAGGCACAAAATTGTTGATTATAACGGTTGCATCGAAGGTACAAATAAGATACCCGAAGGTATTAAACGGTGATCCCTTGTAGGGACAAAACTGTATGGTAAATTAGTAAAGCAAACCCAAACGAGATTGGCTACAACCTAAATGGGGTTGTATATGATCCAAATGGGACCATGTCTATTTAGTCACCCAAATAAGGTTGACTACAACCCAAACAAGGTTGAAATTATTGCAGCTGCAAGGTACCCTTATAGGCATGCTTATCTATCCACTTCCTAGACTCAATGCAGGCAGTATAATCTCTTTTCTTTATTCATTCATATTCTTATATGCACATGTATACTCTTGTGTAACTATGAACAATGTACTCATATACACACTTATGTGTAACTTTCTGTAAACCTGTGAACATGCTCACTGTTGGGTATTACTATTCTATACTTCTAATCCTATTCAATCATGTAACTATTTTGTATATCAAGACTATACTTATATAATGGATTATGTATCCATACATAATCATGTAAAAATATATACATTCCCTAGTGCATAAACATATATGCACAATTCATCAAACAATTTATACAATTTGCTCATGTAACAATCACATGACAAGATACTCCCTCTCTAATGCATATATTTGTATACATAGTCTCATATAACATTGCCATCATATACTTTAATAAGATTTCTATAATTAAGTCTATAGCACTGTAGATCTATATTTTAGCATGTTAAAATGTGACATCACATATGCTTGATCATGCCATTTCAATTAAGTAAAAACATATTTATACATTTCACTTTAAACTTATTCTTTGAATAATTACACTAAAGCATCTTTCAAGATTTAAACCCAATCATGTAAGATCATATTATATATATATATATATATATATACACACACACACACATATATTCTATTAATCACATTACTTCTTTATACAAGCAAAGTTAACATTTCAAACTATAAGTGTCATAGTAACTTCAAGAAATCAATAAGAATCATTTATAATCATTTAAACATTTATAAATATATATGCCCATTTAAGGACAAGTCATACAACTAAATCTAGTAGCTTTAGATTCATCGTTATGTATACAACTAGGTACCATCATCTTTAAATATAAATATATATAACATGACATATTTTAATTTTCTTGGTTCATATACCCCAACATAAAATGAACATTCATGGGTAGCATCTTTAATATTAACTATCATGTATGTATTTATATCCACATTTAAGTATGTTCGTATACGTATGCGTCTTTAAGCAATCACATGTGTATATATATATGTATATATACTTGCCTTTTAATATTAGTGTTCATTAATAACTATAATCTCATATCCATTGCTATAATTCTTTACTTCTCTATCATTTTGACCTATTTCAATTATACATTATCTGTTTATAAGATTGATTATCATGGCAACTTCCATTTCCATTCTTATATTATTCTAAAGTCATCTCTTTCTATACCTTTACATGTAAGAGAATTATCCTTAGTTTAAAGTAACCTATCTTAATTAAGCAATATTCCTTATTCATAATCCTATACACTTCAAAGGAAACATATAATTACTTGTTTTCATACCTTTAATTATGATGTTCATATGTTAATCTTGCTTAAAAACCTTGTTTTCATGCTTTTATTGCACTAATAGTGTTTAGATAGGCCTAAATAAGCTTTAGCATCAATTTATAGGCTTAAAAGGGTCAAATGGGATGGATAACATGACTTGGACAGATGGGAGTCACGACTTGTGTCCTCTATCTGAGTTAGACAGAGAGTACACTGTCACGAGTCGTGACAGTTGTCCGAGTCGTGATAAGGCAGCAACTGGTTTCCAGGTTCAACTTGTGAGCAATTTTTGACCATCAAAACGGAATTTTCAACAAAAATGGTCTTCTACAACGTTGTTCCCCTATGTTTTCAGTTTTCAGAACATTATGAATAATCTCAATATCACTTCTAGATTGAAAGATATTGTCCAAATACTGAAGACTGTTCATGAGTACAGGACTGCACACTTATTTGATTTTCAAGCTAGGTTATGACCCATTTAGAGCCAGAATTAGAATGTGGTTTCTTCTTATGAAATCTTTGTATGGAAGTCTATTTTAAAACTCAATTGGAATCATCTAATTATATTTTCTATAACTCAAGATATTACCAAAAGAATACAACTAGGTCCAGTGAACCCAAACCCATAATTTTGAATCTTACATGCATGTCCATTTAAACATAAAAGATTGATGTTTTATTTCAAGTCAATCACTTATTTCACTCAAGGAAAAACATGTGCATTAAGAATAAGTTCCCAAACCTGAACATGAGACTCAAATATTCTTCGAAATCCTCCTATTTCATTCTATTCCTTTTTCTTCCAATCTTCTAATTCTCTTCTCTTGTAAGCCTCTTTCCTTTGTTCTTCCTACCTCCTTCTCCTTCTACATAAAAATTATTTCGTGTAAACATACATTTCAAATTTCTTCCTCCAACCAATTATTGAATAAAAGAAGAAAAAGAAGAAGAAGATGATGATGATGAAAGAAAATCAATTCACCATTACCTTAATAATACTCATTAACTTGTTCTTTAAAAGTCAACATACAAGAATTTCTTCAAGGATTTCTTAGAGAGATTCATCAAAGAATGAAAGATTGAGAAGAAAGGAAATTCAATAACTCACTCAAGAAATGCCATCCCCTTCTCCTATCTCTTCTCTCTCTAACTTATGTAATTTATTATTTATAATAGCAAGGTAAAATTCGCTTTTTGATCCTTCCACAATTTGCATATCCCACTTAGACCTCTCATCTTCTTGCATGTTTAACATTGACCTATATATTTTATACTTCTCTTAAATCAAACTCTTAATTCATTCTTTTATTCATATTTAACCCTTAAAATGCCATATTTACAAATTGACCCCATATTTTTATTCTACACTTCAATTGTACCCTTAATTATGTTTTATTCCATTAATACACATGGTATAATATTTATTCTACCCTCCTTCACTTAAAGACAATAATTATAAATGTATTAACTATAATAAGTCATCTAAATAAGCTTGATTAGACATTAATAAAATAATAATGCCCTTGAATTCTACTAGGGCCTAATTTAGGTCCTTACAGAGATGCTGGTTGGAGTTGATTAAAGATTATGATTGCTTCATCAACTACCATCCAGGAAAAGTAAATGTAGTGGCTGATGCACTCAGCAGGAAGTTTATGTTAGGTAATCTGAATGTTTTTAAAAGAATGTGTTTAAGTGACTAATGTATGTGAATAGCTAATAATAGTGTTTACAGCTCTTCGAGCTATGAACGTTAGTTTGAGCTTGGCTAGAGATGGAGCATTGATAGTTGAAATGCAAGTGAAACCTGATTTTATACAGCAGGTAAAGGCAGCTCAGAAGCAAGATGATCGATTAATGGCCATTGCAAATAAAGTTAGGGATGGCAGTGGTACTAATTATTCTTTGAATGAAGATGATAGCCTTTACTACGAAAAATGACTTTGTGTTCTAGATTAGAAAGAATTAAAGAAAAGTATCTTCATTAAAGCTCATCATAGTAGCTATGCAATGCATCCTAGAGCTAATAAGATGTACCAGGATTTAAAAGCTTATTATTGGTGGCTAGGCATGAAGAAAAATGTGATAGAGTTTGCATCCAAATGCTTGATATGTCAACAGGTACAAGCGGAGCACCGAGTTCCATCAGGTTTATTCAACCTATATCGATACCCGAGTGGAAATGGGACAAGGCGACTATGGATTTTGTTACCAAATTGCCTTTGACTCAAAGGAAACATGATGTTGTGTGGGTGATCATTGATAAACTCACTAAGTCAGCTCATTTCTTACCGGTTCGGATGAATTTTCCTTTAACCAAGTTAGCAGGTATCTATATTGATGAAATAGTGAGATTGCATGGAGTGCCCCTATCTATTATATCTGATAGGGATCCTAGGTTTATTTCTTATTTTTGGAAAAGTCTACAAGGAGCCTTAGGTACTAAACATTACTGTAGCACAGCATTTCACCCTCAGACAGATGGTGAATCGGAGCAGATGATTCAGATTCTAGAGGATATGTTAAGATGTTGTGTGTTAGAATTTGGTAGTAATTGGAAAAGATATTTGTCTTTAGCAGAGTTTGCTTACAACAATAACTACCGGTCCGATATAAAAATGGCACCTTTTCAAGCTTTTTATGGGAGAATTGGGTAGAACTCCTTTGTGTTGGATAGAATTGGGTGAAAAAAAGCTAGCGGGACCTGATTTGATCCGTGATTTTAAAGAAAAAGTGTGAATAATTAAAGATAAATTGAAGGAAGTGATGGATCGCCAAAAATCCTATGCAAATTTAAAGTGAAAAGACATAAAATTCCAAGTAGGAGACAAAGTGTTCTTAAAAGTATCTTATTGGAGGAAAATTTTGAGATTTGGTAAGAAAGGTGAACTGAGTCCAAGGTTTATCGGTCCTTATGAGATACTCCAGCGAGTAGGTCCTGTAGCTTACCGATTTAAATTGCCATCGGAATGAGAAAAGATTTATGATATGTTTCATGTGTCAATGCTCCGAAGGTATAGGTCTGATCATGGTTATGTGATCACTTTAGAAAAGATTCAAGTACAGGATGACATGACTTATGAAGAAGGACCTATGAAGATTCTAGCTAGAGAGGTCAGACAACTTAGAAACAAGCAAGTTCCATTAGTAAAGGTACTATGGAATCATTATAACATAGAGGAAGCTACATGAGAGCCAGAAGCTGCAAGGAGACAACACTATCCTCTACTTTTCAATACAGGTAATTTTGAGGATGATTTTTTTATAGTAGGGGAGAATTATAATGGCCTTAACACTGGGTCAGTTGTGAACTGCATTTTTTTTATCGTGAATAGTGACTCCAGACAGAAAATAAAATAAAAATTTATTCGGAGGTGAAAAATATTTTATTTGACTATCGGAAAATATTGGTCATGTTTAGTTCAGGGTTAAAATTTGGAGTGAAAATGAGGTCATATAAGCCTCTAAAAATCAAAAATACGAAAAAGGAAGCGGTGTAGTAAAATTTTATCTAGGTTGACTTAAGTTTGACTGAGTCACTAAAAATAGTAAATGAGCTCCAAAAATCACCAAAATTTGCATATTTGCCTAAAATAATATGCAAAAATTTTTGGCTATAAAAGGGAATTTTTCAGTGGCACCGGTAGTGATCGAGTTGGACCGATATAATTGAGTCAGATCCAAAATGGACTCCGATTGAGCTAAAATTTTATGTACATCCTATTTTTTTACATGTTGTGAATTATGGAATTTAATTTGAGGTCAATTGAAGTTGAAAAGTGAAAGAATTTTAAAAATTTGCAATTTTGGCTTGAAAAAGGGGTTTTGGGTTTAATTAGGTGGGCTTTTGGTTGAACAAAAAACCCAAACCAATTGGACCACTATAAAAAGAATTTAAGAGACAGATTTTAATGGTTTAGCCTCATTTCCCTTAGCTCCTTTTTTTGCTCTCTCTTGGTTGAACTTCCCTATTTTTTTTTCTCTCAATTTTTCTTCATTTCTCCTCTCATTTTCTCTCAAATCCAAGCCTTATATGTGTAGTTCTATCTCTCTATAAGTTATTTTAGGCCTTTAATCATTGATTTAAGTAGATATTATGGGAGAAATCAAAGAGGAAAGTGAAAGAGCTCAAGTAAAGGTAAGTGAAATTAAAGGAATTATTTTATTTTAAAGTCATCTATAAGTGTATTTTGATGTTTAGAATGCAATTTTGCTGTCAATTTCAGCATTAGAGATTAAGAAATTAGGATTTTAATTAATGGAAATTTTGGCCCTTATTAGGTTCTCATAGTGAAATTCAATATTCCAAGGGAAAAGACAAAGAAAAGGAAGCCTAAGGAAGATTAATCAAGTGAGAGAGGTTAGTGACTATAAATTTCAGTAATTTCCTTTAATTAAAGCCTAATTATGTATTATGTAACAAAGTAAAATTAGGGAAATTGCATGTTTAATTGAAATTGATTTTAAATTAGTGATTTAGAACTTTAATCATGATTATTGTAATAAAATTTCCATTTAATTTAGATTAATTGGGTATTATGTAACTAAGTGAAATTAGAAAAAAATATATGCATGTTTAATTGAAATTGACCTTAGAATAATGTAATTAAACCTTAATTATGTCTAATTGAAGGCTTGAATTGAATTAATTAAATGTGTATAGTAGACTTCCTATGGTGGCCGAATTGGGCATTTGAGGAAATTAATGTGTAATTAGTTTATTATTAAAATTTAATGGTTCTAAATGAACATAGACTTGAAATTAAGTGCCTATGAATTTATTTGGTATTTATTGAAAGTATAAGAACATTTTTTTATAGTGAATTAGTATTATGTAAAGTGAATTTTAATGAATTATAGTGAAATAATTCTTAAATTGTGCAAAATTGATGTATGGAGTGAGTGACTAGTATATTAGAATGTAAAAGTGAGTGAGAATATTAATTGTGCAAACAATTTTTCAATTGAATATAATATTTTTCCCTTAGTAGTGGTCAGGTAGTTAAAATCTAGTTAGGATATAAATGGCTAGCCATAGGAACACCTTTACTGCGGTGCAAGTCAAAGCGACTTGCTTTTCTATGGTAAAATCATAATGATTTTCCATAGGTCGTTGTTAAGTGTTCAATGAAAGTGTTGGAGTGGTCCTTTTGGGATCATTCTCTAGTGTAGTGATGTGGTCTTATGGGGTCTACGTCTCGGATATCCAGTCTATAGATTTTTGCCGGAGTGGTACTAGGGGCATAATGGCAATAATGAATTAAAAAGTGCAAAGAGTGAAGTGAAAATATGAATTGAATCGATAAAAGACATAAGTTAAAGAAAGTGAAAGTTAGGGTTAAAATGGTAATTGACCCTGAATAGTGAATTTCAAAAGTAAAATGACAAGAAATTAAATTAGGGGTAAAGGTAGAAAGAAATAATACTCAAATAGTTTGAAATTGAGCCTCTATAAATTAGAAGGACCTAAGTGAAATTTTACGTGAAAAAGGCAAATTAAGGACCAATTGGTAAGTTTATAAGCTAATGATTAAATATGAAATGAAACTAAGTAATTTAGTGGCAATTTGGTAATTAAAGTGTAAAAGAGTTAATTTTGTAATTAAAGGAAAAAATGAGTATTAAAATGGAAGTTTTTCCAAAGAAATGGTTTTAGACTAAACTGATCGTAAAAGTATCATTAGTTATGTTTTTGATGATAAAAGAATAAAAATCTTGCATGAATAATGCGGTTATGCATGTGTGGGAAATTTCTAGATTTATAGTTACTAGTGAGCATATTTAATGCTTAGCACGTAGTATTTACTACGTGTAGGTCCCAACGTAACTGTGGAGAAAATATACAAGGGAGCTTGAATTTTGATGGAGGAAGGATAAATTTTGAATATTTTATCCCTTGTTAGCATGTATATATTTTTCTAGCATAAAAGTTATTTTGTGAATGTATATATTTTTATTATCAACAGTTAAGTTTGGGATTTGTATGGAACAATGTATATGAGGTTGAGTATGTGACTAGCAATGAGACATATTATAAGTAGTTGGATATATATATATATATATATATATATATATATATATATTACTGTTTATGAATTGCGGTGCCTTGTGGGGCTGTGTAAAATTATTTTCTTTTCAGGAAGGTTAGGTAAGACTTAACCTTTATGCTACCGAATTTTTAATTGACACTTGGAAAACTAAATATCTAATAATTGGTCGATTAATTTAGTTATAATGGTTGGGAAGAATGGATACTTGAGATTGAGTGGAAAAAAAATTGATCTATCACTTATGTCTAAATTAAATTAAGAGATTAGTAAGGGGTGTTACATCCCGGGCTCGCATAACATACACACATACTATAGTATGGGTCCTCTATCTACTAACTCTAGAACTAGTTCATTCGCCTCTGCCTCTATCCCTAGGAGCTCCAGAAGTTGACCTCCCAAGCTAACTAGTTGCTAGATACCATCTACTAAGACAATCTTTTTGATGGTGTTCCATAGACCCACATCGTAGGCAAGCTCCCATTTTTCTCCAACACTGACCCTCGTGTCTCTTTCCATAATGTTCACATAAAGGGAACTCCCCTCGGCCTGATCCACCTGCAGTATTGGCCATGGATGTGGCCGGCTACCCCGACCTAAAAGATGACCTCTGACCTTGCTCTGATTATCAGGGGAATGTCTGTGACGGTGCCTGCGCCTAGGATCCTGCCCCTTTTTGCTCTTTGCTCGCTGATATGGACAAATCAGCTTGTCTTTGCCCCCTCTTTTGTTGACTTTTGCTCCTCTATTTTTGTTCTTCTGTATTAGCCTTTTCAATTCTTAAAGCTACCTTTACCAACTCTTTACAGTCCCTAATTGGAGAAATCACCAGGAGTTTCTTAATTTCATGTTGGAGCCCTGACTCGAACCTTTGACATCTATCCTCCATAATAGGGATGAATTGCTTAGCATAGGCACTCAGCCTGTCAAATTCCTTTTCATACTCTGCTACTGACCTTGGTCCCTATTTGAGGTGGAGGAATGCATCTCTCATCTCTTCTCGATAAGCATCTCCCACATATTTATCCCTGAACTGAGACATGAAATACTTCCAATTAAGGTTCTTTGGTGTAACAAATCTCCTTGTAGATTTCCACCACTGGTATGTCATCCCTTGGATTAATCCATCTGCACATTCCAATCTTTCTTCAGGTGTAAGGTGCAAAAGGTTGAAAATTCTCTTGATCTTAATCAGCCCAAATTCAGCATCTGGAGCCGCAACTGATGATTCTCCCTTGAATTCTTCAGCTCCTAATTTCTTTGCTTTTTCCAATATAAGCCTCTGTGGTGGAAGGGACGGCTAAGGCTGTGCTGAAGGTGTAGTGGCTATCTGTTGTCTCATAAGCATCATCATTGTTGAGAAAAATTATGTCGGGTTTGGCATCGATTGAGCTATAGGTAGGGGTATCGACTGAGCTAGCTGCTCCTCCATGCCCCTGTTCATGTCACTAGCTAAAGCATGGCTTTCTATTTCGTCTGTGCTTCTGCTCGAATCTGGTTCTATCCTTTTATCTATAACAAGCAATAATGACAAATGTACATCAGAATCAAAACACAATCATATTTGACCTTCACTTGGCATGTACAAATATATTTCTCTTTTTAATAACTTAATTGCTAGTTCAGAATCGCCTAAATCCGAGTGTGACATTCGAATGTCACACTCGGGTTAGGGATTTTATATGACTCAATAGCTTCACTTGTGGTACTATTTAATTTATAAAAATTTTCGCATAATTTCCCTAAAATTCCTTAAAACCCCCTGAAAAAAAAAATTGTTCCAAAACACTTCTACCAACATCTATCTTACCATCCATCTCCTGTTCAAAACCCATCATGACAGTCATTGCCCTTCCTCCATTAATTCTACCAAATAAAAAAACGACAATTAAATAAAGCATAAAATATTTAACCTCCTACTACTCTTTAATTTACAATATAGTCATCCATGAATATTTACATTGTAACACCCTACTAACATGTTGTCTTTCCGTACATGGTGAATTAACATTGCAAATTATTATTGCAATGGGATATTCAAATTAAAGATTCATGTCTTAAGTTTTGTTTTTAAATTCCAACTTGTGTTTGGAATCGCTAAGTTACTATTCCTTTGGTCAAAATTTCAGCAACACAACAACATAAAAACCTTGCTACCCAAACCTGCAAAATTAAAATTTTACACTCTCAATAATCCATCTCCACCTCCAATACTTCAATCATATGCATAACACTTCTATATTTGTCCAACAATCAACCACACGGTATAATATTCACACACAAATTCTCATCATACACACAAATATGTATATATATACAATCATCCCAAAAAAAAATTTAACATTTGATACATCAAATAGACTACGTGCTACAATGCCTATCATAGGCTAAAACAAAAATAAACACAAAGTCGATCCTGATTATTTCGTCGCATGTACATGCCATCGACTTCGCTTTCCTCCACTTCCTTTATGTACCTGTCCCTACACGCAGTCATAAAATCACGTGCTAAGCAATAATGTTGCCTAGTGGTGGATACAACTACACGAAATTTCATTTAATAATACAAATTTTTATTAA
The DNA here is from genome assembly GCA_037975025.1 of Excoecaria agallocha. Classification (NCBI taxonomy): domain Eukaryota; kingdom Viridiplantae; phylum Streptophyta; class Magnoliopsida; order Malpighiales; family Euphorbiaceae; genus Excoecaria; species Excoecaria agallocha. Next base: position 15,952,374 of record CM075807.1, read on the forward strand.
ATTATCATATTGCCCTTTTTGTTACTTTTATTAATTTAATTCCCATTAATTTAATTAGTTCATAATTTAACACCTAAGCCTTATTATACTAAATTTTCTTCTTATTTACCACAATTCTCTTACCTAATTGTAAAATTATGATTAGGTCCCTAAACTTTTTGTTTGCCAATTTGACTTCATTTGACTTTCGTTTTGACTTTCCTTTGACTTTTAATTTGCTTTAAAAGAAAATTTTCCTTTTTAGTCTTTATGGTGCCCATTAAGTGGCTAATTATATTTTAGTCTCTAAACTTTTTATTAATTATGGTTTTGCCCTTTTTGTTTAAATTGACCCTTTTACTTCTTTTAACCACCATTTTTATGCCAAATTACCATTTTACCCTTAGTTTATCGCGTAATTACCATTATACCGTTTTTGAACATATTAATCTCATTTTCACATTATTTCCTATTTATTTCTATTTATGACTTCTTTTATGCAAAATTAACCATTTAATCCCTATTTTCTTGCATAATTACCATTTTGCCCCTAGTAGTCACTAGTGGAAATTCTCGAACTAGATATTTGGGACGAGAACTGTATGATTGTATGAGATTATTGGATGACTGTATGAGTGAGGTGACTTTATCGCGATTTGCCCCTAGTAGTCATTCCTTAATAATAATTTACGGGATGATTTTATCGAGAACTAGATAATTACCATTTTGCCCCTAGTAGTCATTCCTCAATAATAATTTACGGGATGATTTTATCGCGGTATATGGGTCCTTATGGCTAGCCATTATATCCTAGGATCCTAGATCAACCACTGTATACTAAGGCCAACTATATTTTATACTTTATGTTATTTTTTTATTATGTTTCTCAAAGTATACCCATTATGTAACATCTCATACCTCATCATTTTATTGTAATCATGCATACCATGCATGAATTCATAATATATGTGAAAAATAACAACTAAAAATGATGAAATTATGTCATTTTCACTAGGTTTCCCATTCGGCCTCTTATAGTCTTCCACCATATCATGTGGTTTCTTACTCCATTTCATGCCATTTATGTTTCTAAGGTTAAAATATACATGAACACATTAGTTAGCATGCATATTACCTTAGTATCATTAAGTTACCTATATAATTACCATTATGTATACATTACAACTACTATGTACACACACTAATTTAAGCTTAAATCAATCATAGCATGTTTAATCATCATTATATTAGCCAATTCATGTTTAATTTCTCAAATAACATCAAATAGCTTATGGCATCTCATAGGGTACCAATTCGGCCACCATTGAAACCCTACCTATATGTGTGATTTCTTTATAATTTCCTACTTATTCCATGTTATTACATCATCCTATAAGGTTCTATCAATTTATTTCCCATTAATTCTTAGTTTTTATTAGTTACATAATGTAAATGTTGAGAGAAAATCCAAATTTAAATTAAATTAGGTGTAGAGAGTGCAACCACTAACCTTTATGGTGTTAGAAATCACCTAATCTTGCCTCCTTTGGTCTTTCTCTTCCTTTTTTCTTCCTTCCTCTTGTGTTCTACCTTTAAGATGAAATTTAAGGAGAAGAATTCATGAGCTTAAGCTTTAATTTATAGCAATTAAATACTACTACATGATCACCCTAGGGATACTCTACAACCCCATATGAAAATCCCTAATTAAAATCCATTAAAACACCATGGCTTACCTACCAAAATTTTCTTTCTCTCACTTATTTTCTTGGTTTTCTAAGCTTCTTTTTGCTTCAATCAAGCTCTAGGATGAAGAGGGTGTCTTTTAGTGTCTTTGAGTGAAACTAGGGCTTAAGACTTGGTGGGAGAAGAGAGAGAGGAAGAAAAAATTATGAAGAGAAGAAAAAGAGGAAGGTTAGGATTTTTATAGGAAGAAGGGAGAAGATGATATAATTTTGGGGTGAATTTTAGAGGATTCTAGACCCCTCTTATTAGTCTCAAATTTTACCAAATTTAAGGCCTAAATTCTCTCAAATATTATTTCATCTAATGGCTTGTTTTTAAGCCATGTGTCTTGGTTTCCTTAAGTTATATCCTTCTTTTTACCATACCATGTATGTATGTGATTAGAAATTCTTTTCTGATGATCTCTATGCCCTTGGATGAATTAATTGTTGCCTTTAAGCCCTCTAACTAACTTAACCTCAAATTTTTGCCATTTTTCTGAAATCAATGTTCTGCTTGTCAAAATAACATGAAAATTTTCCCTGCATGCACTTACATATGAAGCAACATGTGGTTCAAATTTTAAATCATTTTAATATCGTTTCGGCATATTTGTAGTTTCAGAGGCAAAGTTAGCCGGTCTAAAACTCGAAATTCCGAAACTGTCAGAAAATTTATTTTCAGTTCTAGAAGGTAATTTAGGTCATATCTAACATGTCTATGTGTTCAGAAAAATTTTTAGAGGTCTTTAGGATATTTATGACTTGGTCAAACTTTTAGTCAATCGAGTTTATGGTATCAGATAAAACTTATTGGTCTGATTTAAAGGCCTACTTAAACTCAATTTCTCCTTGAATTGTACCATCGTACTCCATTTAACTCTTATTTTCATATTCTAGCATTGGTTCAAGCTTCCCGCCAAGTCACCCATCCTCGAATTTTTCTAACGCGAGTATGTTTAACTTTTATCTACTTTCAATTTTTCACTATCTTATTCTACACTGGTTACCCTAAAAACTATCCTAGGATTACTATTCATACCCTAGAATATGTCATGCATGTCAGATGCAACTTTTGTGGTGTTACATACATGGAAATTTAAATCTCCCAAAAGACAGTGTACATGCCAAACTTAGAAGAAAAATACTCAAAGAGCCAGGGTACATCCACCTCAAAATTTCTTCACTTCGCTGTGGTGACTCAAATTTGATGTACGATTGCTATCTACCACCTTCTGTGACCTCTTCAAACCTACACGCGGAAACAAACTACGTGCTAAACATATTGCTCAGTAGTGTTTAAGCAATTCTATTTTTTCAGTAATAATATTATAAAACCATTGCATCGCAAGAATTGAAGCATAATCAAACACACATGTTCTTTCTTGCTTTAAACATAATGATCATAATTTAAATAATACACATACTCGTTTGGAATTTGCTAAATCAAGAATTTACTATTAAGGTAGTCCAGCGAGCACTTAATTGGTCATTTTCAGTTAAGAGTTTCAAAGATTTATTTTAACATTTAATATCCATTTTGTTGTGCCCCAAGAAAAATCCAGCGAAATTGCATCGAGCTAGATAAATGGGATTTAACCAAGGGACCGAGTTCTCGCAACCATGTAACCCCTTTAAACAATTTTGTCAATTGACATACGAAAATTTTCCATTAAATACACACACAAACACACACACACAGATATATATATATATATATACAGATGTGGATCGAGCTCTCGGAGCCATACAGTCTATGACTCACTTTAGTTACATCATCGAAAGAACTTGTAGAGCAATCTGGTATTACATATCGAGGTGCAATACTGCTAATTCCCTAGTCGGCATGCCAACCTCATCTTATTTCTCCAATTCCTATTCGATTTTACTAAGGGCAAAAGGTAGACTCCTAGTTTTTAATAACTAGATTTGCAGTATTACGTCAAACACTGCCATTTTCTTAATTGGCTAAATTCATGTCTTAATTCCATATCAATCATATATTCGTCATTACTTACTTAAGCTCCTTATCAAATCATCATAATATTTAAGTGCAGCTTCCCTTTTAGCATAAGACATATTTCACTAAATTTTTAATTCCTTCAAGGATTGAAGAACATGGTGACTTTATACCATTATTATAACCCAATTTTAAAATTTTATTAAAATTATCCTAACCATTTTAAGGTCTTACTTAACTTATACTAATTAAGTGGTATACCTATTAGTCTTTAGGTTTATGATTAAATCCATGCATAACTCCTATTTAGCCTTAAACTTAGCATTTAACATCTACTTAATTATTTTTAGCACTAATATCATCAAATAATGATTTGACTACTAACAATTTTAACTAGCATAATATACAAATTTAGGAAAAATAAATTTGCTTGAACACATACCCAAAATTGACGTTAGTTCCTTCAATTTTAGTTCCCTCTAGCTTCAATTCATCAGTCTTTCTTTACTTCCTTCCCCTTCTTACTCATGCCATCCTCTTTCTCTACAGTACAATAACCCACAGATTGTATATAAATTTGTCATAAACACAAGCCTCATTTAATTCAAAAATTTTAACTAATTAATTTATCAAATTTCTAGTTTAACACAAAATGCCTAATTTAAACATTGCTCTCTAAATTTTGCTCCAAATCCTAAATCTATATCTCTTCATTGTCCATAGTCTTCCCATCACTAAAACAACAACCAATGGTGAAATAGAGCTTACCTGGTGATTAGAGGGGAAGAGACAACAAGCAAGGAGGCATATCTATGGAGAACAAAAGCAAAGGGAGAACGGGTATGAGTAAATTACGACTGGCATGTAAGGGAGAGAGGGTGAGGTAGCGGCAGCACTGAAACGTAGTTACGATGGTAGAAGACAGCAACTGGTGAGGCGACAGGATGGACGTGACAGAAGAGGAAAGAGAGAAGGAAAGGAAGGGGAAGAAAGAGGAGGGAAATGCAGATGGCGGTGGCGAGAAGGGGGAGAGGCGAGACGACGACAACGGTGACTGGCGTGGGGTGACCGAAAAGGGAAAGGGGGAGAGGGAGAAGAGGGAGACGACGAGGCTTCTTGGGTGTGAATAGGAACCCAAGGGTTCTTATAGAGATAGGAAAAAAATCCCAAGAAGTTTTGGCAAAATTACCATTTTGACCCACTAGTTCCCACTTAGCCCCTTAATCTTTCCCCATATTTGTAATTTACCCCCAAATTTGCAATAGCTCCATGTAATTTTCCTCTTCTTACCATACTTTATTTCACTTTTAATTAATTCTTTTTTTTTTGTCAATTTAAGGCATTAGTTTACTTATATTTATTTTATAATCGAGTCTACATAAGGGTTCAAGTCAGTCCGATTGATACTCAGGTAAATTGAAATCAGGATGTTACAATAACTTGGGATAGCCAACAACACTAATTTGACCAAAGTGATTCTGCCAGCCATAGAAAGAGTCTTTGCTTTCCAACAGCTCAACTTACCTTTAACCTTATCAATTAAATAAGAGTAAAATTTGATACCCGGCCTGCGATGAATAACTAAGGTGCCTAAATAAAAACCAAGATCATTTATTAGTTTAAACCTCGACACATTTCTTAAAGCTAAAGCCATATCACGTGTGACATTATTTAAGGCATAGAAAATTGATTTCTCCTTATTGACCTTTTGCCCCAAACAAACACAAAAGTCCTCCAACACTCCATTAATGACATCAAATTGCTCTTGAGAAGCTTCTGCAAAAAGAATGAGGTCATCTACAAATAAAAGGTGAGATAGAGGAGGTCCTCCTCATCCAAAAACAACAAGTTTCCATTTCCCTTCACTAACTGCCTTATTGATCCTGTGAGAGAGACACTCCATACATAAGACAAAAAGGTTGGGGGACAAAGGGTCACCTTAATGGACACCCATGGGAGAGAAAAACTATTAGTGAAACCACTATTCCAAATAATTCTCGAACTACTATTCTTCTAGCAAGAAAGCAGAAGAGAACATAAACCCATTGGGAACCCCACTTCCAACAAAGTATCAAAAATGAAATCCCATCTGAGGTGGTCATAAGCCTTTTTCAGGTCAACTTTGATCATGACCTAACCTTTCTGACCATATTTAATTCTTATGGAATGTACCACCTTTTAGACAATGAAAACATTATCAGAGATAAGCATCCCAGGAATAAAGCTAACTTGATGAGATCCCACCAGCTTACCCAAGTAAGGCTTAATTCTGTTTATAATAACCTTCATCAACACTATAAATTACTGAAAATAGACTAATCGATCGAAAGTTGCTAATGGTTGCAAGGCTATTATTATTTGGAATAAGACAGATAACTGTTGTGTAAAAATAGGGATTGATGCGATTTCTCTACAGAACCTCATTCACAAATTGGAACAAAGAATGTTTGGTAATGTCCCAATATTTTTGAAAAAAAACAAAGGATTCAACCCATCTATACCCACAGCTTTTAAGGGCTTCATGCTAAAAAATGCTACTTGAATTTCCTTAAATCTAACCAGGTTCATCAAAGTATTAATCCCCAATCCATCCAAAGCCGAGAAACTGTCACGGATAGGATATAACGGTGTCAAGTTACCATCTTCAGTGTACAAGGATTTGAAGAAAAACACAACATGGTCTTTGAGAGTTTGCAGGTCAAAGGACCAATCCCTTAAAAGAAAAAACAAACCATGGATAAAGGTTTTATGATGGGCCATGTGAACTTTCCTATGAAAAATAAGAAGTATTTTTATCTCTCGCTAACAACCAATTAGACTTTGATTTTTGCTTCCAATAAATCTCCTCCTGAAGAAGGATGTTGTTAAGATCCACCCTTAACTCCCTACCAAGCTTCTCAAGGAATTCTAAAGGAGCCTTCTCTAATACCGCTCAATACTTACCAATCTTGATAAGATATGTTTCTTGTGGTACACCATACACCTAAAGACCTCTTTACTCCAACTTGCAGCATTAGTCTGAAATTTCATAAAAGTCGGCAACATCGCCCCATTACCTTGCTAATTTAACTTTACAAACTCCCAAAAATTAGCATGTAAAGTCTAGGTGGCATTAAAGCAAAAAGGACGAACAACTCTCTCTTCGCAAATGTTTGGGATAGCCAAGAGAATGGGCTTGTGATCATATTTCAGCTTCGACAAATGATATACCTTAAAATTTGGTAACCAGTCTAACCACGCCGTATTACATAGAGCACGATCTAGCCTCTCTATTACTAAACCTTTACACCAAGTAAATTGAGGTCCAGTAAATCCCATGTCTAACAAATTACAGTGATTGATGAAGATAGCAAAAGGAACACTAAGCTTACTGCCCCTGTTAGACCCATCAAACTTTTCATGATTAAACAAAAAGGAATTAAAGTCCCCTGTAAGCACCCATGGTTCCTGAATCTTTAGAGCAATATAAGTAAGATCTATCCCAATGGGATTTCTCAATGTCAAAATAAGATCACCATAAATCGCAGTAAAAAAAGGATTGCATCTGATTAAATTTAACTTGCAAGTGAGAAAATTGATAAGAGCAACAAAGAGCCATAATTTCAACACCCTGCTTCCAAAGAATCCAAATACCACCACCAGAGCCTTGAGCCTGAACTCTAAAAGAATTAATAAGCCCCAACTTTTTAATTACTCTATCAGCCACCAGCCTGCTAATTTTAGTTTCCAATAATATAAGAATGGAGACATTATACAACTTAATCAAATTAATAGCATGCATAGCAAATTCAGCACTACCAACACCCTAGCAATTCCAGGCCAAGATGTGTAAATCCATAAACTAAGGGAGGAAATACAATACTAACTCGAAGCTCCCTCAAGAGCAACCGAAGAAGGACCATTAATCATGTCAACTGCTTATTGGATCTGCACCTCCATAAGTTGGGATGATTGTTCTAGTTGTATTAGGCCGCCCACGAAATCAAAAGCATCACCCATCTATAAATTCTAGCTTATATTCTTTTTCTTATATTTTTAGGAGAACAAGTCCCTGCTGCCTCTGAAATATTCCTTGTCTGGGGGTTTCCCTTTAATTCGAGATTTCCCTTTAACTTTGGTACCAATTTTATTTCTTCTTTCCACCATAGTACACTAAAAAAAACTGCCAATTAGCAACTAAAATTAGCGACGACAGTATTTTCGTCACAAATTTTACGACAGATTCACGACTGTTTTACAATATTTTCGTGGAAAGGATTTTTTTTTTTTGCGATGAAATAGCAACGAAATAAATAAACAGTCACTAACTATTGGCGGAAAGTATATACGCCATGTTTTGCAACGGACTTAGTGACAAATATTTCCATTGCTAAATTTTATAACTTTTTATTCATGAAATTAGTTCCAGAAAATTTAGCGACGACCATTTTAGTCGCTAATTTTGGAGGAAAAATATAGTGCCTTTTTTGCGACGATTTAGTGACAGAAATTAGTCTGTTGCTAATAGCAATTTATTATAGTAAAACAATAAGCGACAAAAATGTTTAGTCGCTAATCCGTAGCAAATAAATTAAAAAATAATTTTTTTTAATTTCACTCACATGATTTATGTATAGTTTCAAGTAATTTTAATATAGACCATATGAAATTAATATTTTATTTTGTAACTGAAAATTATAAATTATTTTATAAGTTGATAATAATTTTTTATCAATTATACCAAAATTCAAAGTTATTTATTTAGAAAATATATATTTTTAATAATAATAATAATAATAATAATAATAATAATAATAATAAACTAATTGTTATGATTATTATATATTTGCGTGTTCAAGATTAATAAAAATAAATATTGATAAAATAGTAATATAAAATTTATTATTTCATTTAAAATAATAATAAACAAATTTGTAATTTATTTTTATTTTATAAATTTTAAATCAAATATTAAATTATTAGGAATTCTATTGATTTATTTATCAATTATCCCCAAATATAAACTTATTTATTTAAAAAATTTACATTTTTAATAATAATAATAATAATAATAATAATAATAAAGTAATTGTTATAATTATTATATAGTCATATTATGAAAAATAATAAATATAAATATTTATATAATAATAATAATATAAATTTTTTATTTCATTTAAAATGATTATGAAAAATTTATAATTAATTTTTTTTTGTTAAAATTTTGAGCAAATTGTAAAGTATTAAAAATTTTAGTTATATATATTAACAAAATTATCCTTGAATACAATGATAAAATGATGAAATTTGGTAGGGACATTTTAGTAATTTTAGAAATTTACCCTACATATAAAAATAATATTTTCTCTCCCCTCACATCTCTCCACCATTTCAATTTAATGCGTATATGATTTTAAGCTTAATTTATTATTTAATTGAATAAGAATTAATTAATTGAATTAACTTCAGTTTTTAATAATTAAAATGTCTAGTTCTATAATTAAATTATTTTTATTCAAACTTAATTATAACGTCCGCTACAAGAAAATTCCCAATTACCTATGGAAAATTACCGACGGAAAATATTACCCTGGTTAGATGAATCTTATCTTAAAAAGGATAGGAAGTAATGATTTAAGTAAAAATTATGGGCTTTTGTCGAGGGAGGCCTTAATGACCTATAATCTTTTAAATAATCAGATGTAAAAATGAATTATATCAAAAAGCATACACGTGATATGGTAAGAGTTTCTGCTATTTTAATCAGTAATCTTGAATTCGAATTCTAATAGTATAGCTGTATTAAATACTTTATGTTAAAATTTTACCAATTTTATGATCTTTTCCAAATCGAATGGAAATTAGTTGAGAAACAAAATATTTTGAAAGTTGTATATTCTTTTATTGAGAACTCGAATTCTATCTCCTCTTTGGGCTCCAAAGATGTATTATGAATATTTTTCATAAATTGAATTTATAAATAATTTTATGAATTAATTTAAGAATATATTATGATTGTTTGTAAGTAATGACAACTCATATATTACAATTCACTAATATTTTAGTAAATTGGTCAAATAATAGTAGAGTAGGATGCTCTATTATATATATAGAATTTGAAATATAGGGCTTGAATTTGAGATTTTGTTAACGTATTTCTTTGATGAAATTCCTGTAATAGTATAGTGTTTAAAATGCATTGTAATAAAGTAACGGCTGAGCAAGATATTTCAAACATGCAAAATGAGTTTTTTTGGATTTGCTGTTGTTGAAAATGTGAGCCTGAAAAAGAGTATGTGTCTATCGTGGTTGCGGTTATGTTACGCTCATGATAGAGCCTACCATTTCCCCCTTAAATTATTCTTTTGCTTCTTCTGTATTCTTCAAGCCTTCTCTGTCATGTTTGCTATACCTGTCATGCTTATGACTCAACCTAGTAAAGTTTATTCTTCTTTTCTCTTTTCTCTTTAAAATAATATCTTTTTGTACCTCAAATACCAACCTAATAGAATATGAATTGATGTAATCTAATCAAGCATAATATAGATGACTACAGGGTTGAGATGTTAAAAGAAAAGATAAAGAAGTTTAGATTATTTCACAATGAAGAAATAACATTTAATGAGGTATAAGTGCATAGGAATATGATATTTCTATAATGAAAAGCTACAAGTATGTAAAATTAAAAAAGCATGACATATGGCAAATATATGAACCACTAACATGCATATTACTTAATTGAGATAACATGAATATGCCTACATGCTTATACTTAAAGGTTATCATGCTAAAGTATATGATTATAGTGATATGTGTTCATTTGCAGCTACTTATATTGTTATATGAGATTAAATATACATGTATATATAACAAAAATTGTGTATCTTCTTATATGATTATATATATATCTATATGTGTGCAATTTGTACAATTGAAGCACAAGCATGATAAATGAAATGTATATGATCATAGTAATGCCTACAAGTAAAGTTCAATTGTGGATATATAGGCATTCTTATAGGGAATTTAGTCACTGCTGCTATAGTTCGACCTTGTTTGGCTTATAAAGTATAACATGGTCCTGTTTGGATCAGGAGCGGCCCTATTTGGGTTGTTAACTGACCCAATTTGGGTTTGCTTGATCGGTCTATTATATAGTTCAGCCCTATTTGGCTCTAAAGATTCAATATCTCTTGATATTTATAGTACTTGATACCTTCGGGGTATTTAAAGTTCTCGTTATCCACTCACAGAACTTAGGCAGGCTAATTATTAATTACAATAAATGTATCAAAGTATAAATGTACAAATTATATCAATAAATCATATGTGTAAGGACCCAATCATGGCCCTAACCGAATTACAGTAAAGTGACGAGAATTATGGTTAATTAAGGCAAATATTGAATTATTTTTCATTGTTAAGGTTAAGACCTATTAGGGGTATTTTGGTAATTTCAGCATGTATGTAAATTGAGTATGGTTAAAATTAAGATTAAAGAGGGATATAGTTGAAGTAAATTAGAAGTTTGGGTGTTAATGTTAAAAGAGATAAGTTGATGGGGTCAAATTGAATAAGGGCAATTTTGGAAATTCACACAATGAGATTTACCCCACTTTCTCACTCAATAGCTTCTTGGAGAAGGAAAGCAATGGGGATTTGAGATTGAAGGGATTGGCATTTTGGGAGAGACAGCTCTCTCTCTCTCTCTATTGGTTACGGGTTAGAGAATGGAGCTAGGGTTTGTGAGTGAAGATTAAAGATAATGTCTTTAATTAAAGATCTCTTCTTCCTCATCTCTTCTTCATTTATGATTTTTTGGTTATAAAGGATTACAAGATCCTATTGTTATCCCTGTGTGTGAGGAGAAAGGAGAGAAGCTGATAGATCAAGGATAGGAGAAGGAAGAAAAAGCTAGATCAGTGGACTTCCTAAGGAAATGAAGCTTGTATTTAAGGTACGAGAACTTTGTGTAGATAGTCACTTGGTGATTTCCTTCCTATGTTCTTGTATTTGTTCCCTTAGTAGAATTAAGGGTTAAATTGTAGAGATTTAGATGAATTTATAATGAATTAAAACTAAGTGCTTAAGATGAGACCTGGGATTTGTGTTTCAAGCTGAAAATCAGGGTTTTATCCATGGCTGCCGAAGTCCCTTGCATGGCTACGTGACTTGTTCCTCTTCCCCTTGCGTGGCCATGCATACCCATGCTTTCTTATTTCTTCAGTGTGTGGCCGTGCCTCCTTGTTGTTCCTTCCTTGCATGGCCGTGTGCCTTCTTTTGGTTGCCTATGCATGGCCACGCGATTTTCTATGGATTCCTATGCGTGGCCACGTGTTCCCTTTGGTTCTCTATGCATGGCCACGTGATGGCTTGAGTTTTTCTCCACGTGGCCATGCCTTGCCTTTGCCTTTCCTTTTTGCGTGGCCACGTGCATGGTTTAATTTTCCTTTTGCTTGGCCACACATTTGGCCTTTGTTCTCCTTGAGTGGCCGTGTATGCCTACACCTCCTTATTTGGCATGGCCACTCATATGTTTTCTTTTAATGGTTCTATTACACACTCTAAGCTATAAATTCCTTATGAATCATGAATCCCGTATTACAAAATATAATTGGAGAGAATTAAATGGACCATAAGTAATGTACATGAAGTTTATGTTAATTAAAGTGGTGGTTAATAAGCCATAAGAGTTTCTAACGAAATAATTGAACGGGGAAGTCTTTCCAAGGAATTATAAAGGACATAGGTAAATGTTAATCTCACATTTGATTACTTTCACTACTTGTGAGACATAGAATGCATGTATATGATGTATTGAATAAAATGAATGTGTGATGACTAAATTGAGTATAATGACGCAAAGAGAAATGGTATTGAGGAACCACTCAGGTACGTTCTTCTTTATTAAATATGTTTTTCGTGGGAGTCATGTGCGCATGGGTTATATGACTATATGTATGATTTCATTCTCATGAACTATCATCGGGAATTACCAAGTCAACCTTGAAATGCGAAGCTTGTTGTTACTTCATGATCTTATATTCAATGACGTGTATTACATTAGGTTCCTAAAATATTGTTTTGATATAGTATTGTATAATACTCAGTTACCATTATGCTAAAGCATTCTAGTGTAAGATATAAGTTATCTGTTGGCTATGCAAGTATATAAACATGTGATATGCATTCTTGAATATCAGGGCTTTAAGCCAGTATTGCTATGAAAATGAATGATATGTGTTCATTTGTGGAAAATGATTTAAGAAAATGTTATATTAAATAAGGAAGAATATGATGAATTCAAGACGTTCTTAAAGTGATAAAGCCTGTGGGTCTTAGTTCAGTTGGGGATTATATAGGCATGCCTAGAGGGATTCAACAGCTGCCATAGTTGACCCCATTTGGGTCTTGTTCCTTATGGAACCATCGTTCGACCCCGTTAGGGTCTATTGTTTGTTCCTTGCTAGAACCATTGCCAACCCTGTTTGGGTCTATTGCTTTGTTCCTTTATGGAACCATAGTTCGGCCCTTTGGGTCCATCATTTGATACCTTCAGTATCCATTGTTCCCGTTATCCACTCTTTGAACTAGCACTTAGGCAAGCTATTAAAAGTTAAAAGATTCAACAATGTACTATTAAATAAGGATATATGTACACACACACACACACACACACACACACACACACACACACATATATATATATATATATATTTATATAGCGATTGCTTCACCTATGTAATGTGAACATAATAAATGGCTTACTATATTGCTTGATTGAATTCCTTTTTGGCTAGAATGATATAAATGAAATATAGTTCTCTACTTTGCATTATATAACTATGATTGCATGACATATTTGAAGTATTGATGCCTAAAATAACTCTTATTGATGATGTATGATATATATATATACTCCTTTATGTTTTGATTGAACATTAAAGGTATCTAATACATAATAAATGTGATTAAATGCTTACGATGAAAACTGTACTATCGTTTACTATGAGGTCTGGATGATTGTAAGAATAATACTCATGTTTAAGATTGCAGATTCAATTGGCATAATAAGGGTGAGATCGTTTAATATTGTAGACTTATATATTTTCCTAATTTGAAAGGTGTAATGATTTTACGATATTTTATTTGAGTTTATTCTTGGATTTGGTTTCCCCACTAAGCTTTATAGCTTAGGATAGATTTTTTATCCGTGTAGGTATTGATTAAGCTCTAGTGGATCGATAGCTGGTGGCTAGTCAGCCTTTGAAGAGAAGATCTAACTAAGTGCAGTTGCTTGAGGATTTCATTATGTATTTTCTTTGGCATTATGTTAGGCCTTTTAATTATAAGTTGGTTTAAGTTATTGTGGCATGTAATAATTATGGCCTGTACTGTTTATTTTTATCCTTGCCTTATATTTGCTAGGTTATGATGTTGATGATTGATGTTTATGCATGGTTAGTGGAATTAGGGTGCTACAATATGAATTATTCATGTTAAGATATTTGAAGAACCTTGTTATCTTATTGATTATATGACTTGCTATATTGTTGATATTAATATTTATCAGCATTGAGATCCTATTTTATAAATGATGTTTGTTGAGTATTAGTTGATGACCACTATGAGTGGTCATCTATTATTATTTGTTTCCTAATAAGCTTTATAGCTTATCATGGGTTATTTATCTTTATAGGTTCGACAATTAGGCTTTTGCTCATTGATGCAATTCTACATCAGAAAGGCCAGTGAAAGTGTTATAAGGATTTGATGTAGGAAGTTCTTGGTTAAAATTTTGAATAACTTTTGCATTATGTGTAATGGGCATGTAATGATGTATTTAATATGAAAGATTTGAATTGTAATAGGCTCACTTTTGTAAATAATTAGTATATGCATGCACATATGATCCTAAGTACCTATATAGATAATGGTATGCATGATGCTATATAATGTGTTTACATGGGAATAGTGATAGTAACACCTATAAGAATATGAGAAAAAGCATGTGTTGAGTAATAGTAACATGATAATTATATGATAATTGATATAAAGATAAGACAGTAGAGTAATGCATGATTAATGTAACCTAAATGACATTAGAATCTGATTATAATATGAGGGCTATTAGAGCCATAGGTTTAGATGTTTCTAGTTAATAAGAGTTTAGGATTCTATTCTATAGTATAGTATTGGTGTTGGGCTAATGTAGAATGTCCCTATTTTCTTATAGATAGTAGATGGAGGGATCTAGGGATGCCATTGAAGAATTGGCTAAAAGTAACGTTGTTGTAGCTAATTTCCGACAAACAATGTTGTCACCAATAGATCTATTTTTTTCAATTTAATTATTTTATTATATAACTTAAAATAATTGATCACAATTGATATTATTGAAAATAAATATAATAATTAGTTTAATTTAGTTAGTTAAATTTATTAAAATAAATGGTTTAATTAAATTTAATAAAATTTAAAAATTAAAAATCAAAATTATATAAAAATAGTTAAAAGTAAAATATAAAATAATATATTTCCTTAATTAGTGACAACATTGTTGTCGCAAATTAGCTACAACAATGTTGTCGCCAATTACCTATAATAATGTTGTCGCCAATATTGGTGTAGGAATATAATTGTATTTTGCTAAATTAGCTACAATATTATTGTCGTCAAATTAGCGACAACAATATCTACAACAATATTATCGCCAATTAGCTACAATAATATTGTTGCCAATATTGATATATGAATATAATTGTATTTTGCTAAATTAGCGACAACATTGTTGTCGCCAAATTAGCTACAACCATGTTGTCGCCAATTAGCTACAATAATGTTATCGCCAATATATGTATATGAACATAATTATTTTTTGCTAAATTAGCTACAATGTTGTTGTCGCCAAATTAGCTACAACAATGCTGTCGCCAATTAGCTACAACAATGTTGTCGCCAATATAGGCATATGAACATAATAGTATTTTGCTAAATTAGCGACAATATTGTTGTCGCCAATAGAGCCATATGTATGGAACAGTAGGTTTTGCTAAATTAGCGAAAACATTGTTGTCACCAATTAGCTACGACTTTGTTGTCGCTAAGTAGCTACAACAATATTGTCGCCAAATCTATTTTTGTTGTCACAATTGTTTGCACCAAATTTTTGGCGCTTGATATTAGCAACAATAAATATTTGTTGTCGCTAATTTGTCGCAATATTTGTTTTCCCACCAAATCTTTCAAGATTAGTGACGAAAGCCATTTTTTGTCGCAATGTTGTCGTTAAATTGTGGATTTAGCAACGAATTTTATTGTTGTCGCTATTCTGCATTTGTTTTTTGTAGTGGCATGAAGAATTAGGATAAATTAATTAACTCTTATTTGTACCTAGGGCATGCAGAATTAAGTATTTTAAATGATTTGATTAGCGCCTGGGGCATGCAAAATCGAGATGGCTTGAGACTAACTTCATTAAATGCGGTGAGTCTCCTCTTGTCCAATTAGTGCATAGGGCATGCAGAATTGAGACAAGAACAAAAGGTCTTTCTTGATTAGTGCTTGGGGTATGCAGAATTAGGTTAACTTGGTTGCATTTGATTAGCACCTAGGGCATACAGAATCAAATTGCTAAAAACATGTCATGACTAGTGCCAGTTTATCGGCATGTAGAGTCAAGATGACATATCATACTTGAATGTTTGAGTTATCCTGTTGTTTGCTCTTTCTGAGAGATTTTGTTATTCTTTCTAAGTTTATACTCCACTAGGGATGCTTTTGGTAGACATGCATTTGTTCACAGGGGAATCACCTGGAATGTCTAGAGTTAAACCGACTGGGGATATTTTGTGAGATAACATTAGGATTGTGAAACCTATTATGGTTGCCCCTTGATTAACAATTCTTTGCTTTTAATATCAACCTCATTTCCATATTGAAATTTCTCTCGTTCTGAGAGATGGCGATAATTGCTTTGGTTTTCTTATTGTTGATGAAGTAAATATTTGCCCCTTTGGTGGGGTTTTGGGTACCTAATGTAAAAGACACTGGATGTTAATATACAGCTTATTGAAATTGACTACTCTTTTTTTTGTATTTTTGTTGCTGTTATTATCATTATTGTGTTATTATTACCATTATTGCTTAGTACCTTTATTTTATGATGACATAGTTATGTGCAAGTTATCATTAATCACTTGGCATTCATACCCATTCATCTTATAAGCATATGAAAGCATAAATAATATAAGGTATATAAATAATACATACAAAAAACAAAATAAGTTATATATAATTCTGTTTTATATACATCAAAATTTTAATAAAGTATATATCTTTGAATACAATAAATGATCAGTTACTGTGAAGGCTTTAGCCCTAATGCTCTACGGTACATTGATCCTAATGGCAGTCTTAATACTGGCAGCCTGGGAGGTCGAGCTGGAGCCATGGCTTGAGGTGCTGGAGGTGACTGCTCACCTGTCTGCTTGAACACGAACCTGAAACCTAGCAAAGTTGAAGTTAACAGCTGTAGTATCTGTGATATCACCTCAACCAGCCTCTCAGATCCTTACCCCACCTACAGGACTGCCCAGGAGTGGCTCTCTAAATACCTTATCAAGTCCCTTCTTAGGTACCTAATATACCTTTTCTACTGCTCATCGGTCTCAGTCACTGTCTATTTGGCCCTAGGAGCTTTTGCCTTGATAGAACTGCCCTGATCCCTGAGCTAGGTGAGGGAGTCATCTACCACCTATAAGGACTCATCAAACCTGCACCCTACAACCTGTATATCTATCCTGAGCCTCCTTACCTCTATTTGTAGTATCTCCATGGATGTTGGTAGTGCTTGTAAAGACTTTATCACCACAAGTATAGTCTTATGTGTCTCCTTTACTGCAGCTAGTCTCCTAGATATATCATTTGAAATTGCATGTGCCTGAGTAGGAAGCGATGGAGCTTGTGGCAGAGGTTTCATCAATGTAAATGCCCCCGGATGTCTATAAGCTAGAGGAGTGGTAGAGCATGAAGCTCCAAGGTGTTTATACAAAGAAAACCTCGTAGCTAGGGATCTCTGATGTCTAAATAGAGACTTGAGGTGAGCTAATATCTGGGGTGAGTCTCCTAATAGATTGTGCAGGTCAATCTGCATGTCAAAGGCATAGTCAAAATCTAATTCTACCCCTTGAGAACCCTCTACCTTGTGAGTCTCATCTGCTCATGCATCCTGCTGAGGTGGCTACTCCTGATGCTCCATTAGAACCTCCTCAGCTACCTGACCTTGAGCATCCTGCTCTACTTCCTAATTTGGTACAATAAGATCAAGTCCGTATTTATCCCGAGTCTCAGGCACCGTTAACAATCTGTATTGGCCCCCCTGGCCCTTTATAGGCTCTACCATACTCATAGTGATGGCCGTCTGTAGGTCAATGTAAATGCTCTCTTGGATGGGCTCTCCAAAGCAACCCTCCTCCAATTCGAGTGATATAAGGAGCCTCGTGATGATACCGCCTACACATACTTGTGTCCCTAGCCTGGTGCTAACCTTGGTCAAGGTGGAGATGATCTCATGAGAGATGTTTATACGTTGTCCCTCCTATATCTCCCAAAGGCTGGTAACATCTATCGAGTTGACATTACCTAGACTCCCAGTATGTCCAAAGTAAAAGGCAAACAAAACTCTCTATAGGTACCTATAAATCTAAAGAGCTAGCATCGTTCTCTTTGCTTTGTCGGAGTCATATACTACTCCGGGTTATGTGACGGCTCTCAACCTGTCTCTGTTTATCAGTCTGTGAGGTATAATCATGCCTAGTCTAGAAGGAATTCCTATTGCCTCTGTAAATTGGCATCTAATGATACTGAATGGTATCCCCAAATCTTTAAATCGAATTGCTCCCTCCCGGGTGTTGGACCATTGGTATCCCCCATACCATAAGGTGGCCAATACCTCTTGAGTCACACCTGCGTATGTTGTAAAGGTTGGAGATAAAAAATAAGTTCAACCGGCATTGGCTAACGGCCTGTCAACCTCTTGTAACAAACCAAACTCCTCCAAGAACTGCCTAGACATATACCAGCTAGCTCTGAACTGAACGTGACTCAAAGCTCTGTATTTGGCAGCTTACTCATCTATCATATAATCCGACACCGATTGCGAGGGCTGAGGATGCATTGTCCTGTGAGGCATCCTAAAAAATATGACATGTCAGTTCATGTTTGACTCATGCAACATACAAAAATGAGAGTTTGATCATTTTCCACAAGTAGAACTTAGCATGCATGTAATCCTAAGAATCATGTACGAAAAACAAGGCAAGATACATTGATTACACATTTTTATAGAAATAAATTCCGACAGCATTCCAACTAGGAATAAGACTATATTCTACACAAAAATATGCATTTAAACAATGCACAAGCCTTCTTGCTACCAATAGCATATTTCACATTATTCGAAAAGATTTTGATAAAATTTCTGTAGCATTCGACTAGGAATATGATTGTCCCCTTTACAAAAATATACATTTAAAGCAATGGCAAGACAACACTGACCCTCAGAACACCAAATAATATAGATATTAATATTTCATGCATATCAAGAAATAAGAGAGAAATTTAACAGCATTTCGACTAGGAATGACACTGCCTCCTGCACAAATATCCATTTTAAAAGCACACAACAAGCCATAGACCATCAAGGTCACCAAACAATACAAATTCTTGATATTAATGCTTCATGCAACCCAAACGGGGTTGATCGATGGTACCCGAAGGCACAAGTTATTTATTCACCCAAACGGGGTGAACTGCAACCCAAACGGGGTTGATCGATGGTACCCGAAGGCACAAGTTATTTATTCACCCAAACGGGGTGAACTGCAACCCAAACGGGGTTAATCGATGGTACCCGAAGGCACAAGTTATTTATTCACCCAAACGGGGTGAACTGCAACCCAAACGGGGTTGATCGATGGTACCCGAAGGCACAAGTTGTTTAGTCACCCTAACGGGGTGAACTGCAACCCAAACGGGGTTGAACGATGGTACCCGAAGGTACAGGTTTGTTTTTGCAGCTGCAAGGTACCCTTATAGGCATGCCTATCTATCCACTTCATAGACTCAACGCAGGCAATAAAATCTATTTACTTTATCTTTCATTTATTCATTCATATTCTTATATGCACATGTATACTCTTGTATAACTATGAACAATGTACTCATACTCATGTTCATATATAACTTTCTGTAAACCGGTGAACATTTCACTGTTGGGTAATACTATTCTGTTCTTGTAATCATATTCACTTATGTGGCTAGTTCGTATGTCAAGATTATACTTATATAATGCCATTTGTACCCATACATGATCATGTAAAATATATATATACATCTTCTTTAGTACATATACATATATGCACTAATCATAAACAATTATACACTTTTCGTATATAATAGTCAGATGACAATATACTCCTTCTCTAATGCATACATTTTTGTATACATGGTCTCATATATCAATGTCATTATATGCTTTAATAAAATTTCTATAATGGTGTCTATAGCACTGTAGATCTGTATTTTAGCATGCTATCATGTGACCACACATATGCTTAATCATATCATTTCCAATTAAGTAAAGACGTATTCATACGTTTCACTTTACTCATTTTCTTTGAATCATTACTCCCAAACTTCTTTCAACAGTCAAACCCAATCATGTAAGATCATATTATATTTATAGACATATGTTTATATGTTCACATAATCCACAAATCACATTAAGCATCTCACATGTTCACAGTCATGCTAAAACATTTTCTATCTCATAGTACAAATTCATGCTCATACACTCATGTACATAATCATGGATGTACGTACCTGTGGGTACACTCGCATATAGTAGACTTACTCATGTGAGCATATTTACCAAATATATATATATGTATATATATATCTTTATCATTATTAAAATCATGTGCTATACAAAATGTCAACATGTTTCCATATGGGCATATACACATGCCAAGGTCATACTATTGCAGTCCTTATTTCATAGCATAAATACATGTCAAAATGTGCACTTTCATGTCATAAGGTTACATGTGTATAATATATATATATCAATTTTGCATATGACAATCATGTACAAAACTATTTACATGTATAAGTTAGATATTTCATCATTAGTCTTTATTCATATACACAAATGAATGCATGTGTATTCATATAAATCCTTCATTGATAGCCATATTACGTGCTTTATCCAATTAACTTTACTGTCACATATACCCATATCTCTCTCAATTTATTTAAAGAAATCATATTATCAAGTATAGCAACAATTGACACATAATAGTAACTTCTGTTTTTATGAGCAGTTTAGGAAACTAGTACGAATTCAACCCTAGATTCCGCATACTTAGGGAAAGATTTAAGTTCAGGTTTCTTCATATAAAATATAGGTATGGAAGTCTATTTTTCAATGCAAAAAGAATTACTCAATTTGCTGTTCTATAGCTCAACTTATGAGCAAAACATTCTAGACAGGTCATTCAGTCGTGAAGGGAGTTCGACTCGTGAAGAGGTTCACGAGTGAAGCAAACCAAGCAAAACTCACGACTCGTGAAGAAGCTCACGAGTGGAGAAGAAAACTCTACTTCACGACTCGTGAAGAGGTTCACGAGTGAAGCAAACAGGGCAAAGCTCACGACTCGTGAAGGAGTTCACGAGTGGAGAAGAAAAGCAAAAATCACGACTCAGACAAAGATTCACTGGTGACCCAGGAAGGCAGAGGCACGACTCGTGAAGATCTTCACGAGTCGGACAAAAGTTCACGACTCGTGAAGGTGATCACGACTCAGCAACAACTCTAACAGGAAGCAGATTCACGACACGTGAAGAGCTTCACGAGTCGGACAAAAGTTCACGACTCGTGAAGTGCTTCACGACTCGACACTGACTCTCACAACTGATGAAATCTGTTCTTCTATAATCAACCCGAAAACCCAACAAAAACCAGAAAAACGTAACTTCAATTTCTGTAAATTACATCCAAATTCAGCAACCAATTCCACATGCAATATGAACAACCTACATTCCCATACCTTAGCTGAAAATTCCTTTGTCTTCAACCCCTTGCAAGCCCTTTTTCCTTGTTTCTTCCACCTTTTCTCTCTCCTTATAGATTATTTCATACATTCAACAACAATCTTCCATCATCAATCAAATTAAGAAAGAGATGAAGATGAAGAGATGAACTATCAAGTTAGGATATTACCTTAAAGTTATACTAATGATCTAGATTGAACAACATGCAATATTTCCTCTTCAAGAAGACCTTGAGAATTCATCTATGGCTTTAAGAAATAAGAAGAAGAAAGGGAAATTGCTGTAACTCTCTCTCTAAAATTTCGTTTACCACCATCTCTAATGAGTTTTTTCCTTTCATTCCACTAGCAAAAGACTTTATATAATAGTTAGGAAAATTCCCTTCTTGATCCCTCAACAAAATGCATGTCCTTTAATCAACCCACACCTTTTTGCATGTCATAAATCAACCTAATCACTTATTCTTTCTCTTAAATTAACCTCTCAATTATTCATTTATTCACCTTTGACCTTTAAGATGCTGAATTTACAAATTGAGCCCTAAACTAATACTTGTACTTCAATTACACCATTGAATGTTATTAAACCAACTATAATAATTTAATTATGACTTTATAAAATTCATACCATATAATTTATACATTTATCACATAATTATAGATAACTTAATAACACTTATATCCCAATTAATCCTTGAAGTAAAATATTATTTCAATTACACATAGATATAAACAACTAGTTTATCCTTCAATATATAAGCTTATAATAATTCATCTAATTAAGCTTGATTAAACATTAATAATTGGAATTATGTCCTTGAATTTTACTAAGGCCTAATTTGGGCCCTTACATTATGTACATTACTACCTATAAATAGTATGTTATAGATTTCAAGTGCTCATACATAAGGTAGCATGCAAAAGGTCATATATATTATGTTACTTATACTATAAGATATTATTTATTTCTAAACTAAAACTCAAGTATAACGACAAAAATGTATTAGATACTAATACAACAGTAAGTGCTCGCGTCCATCATACCTAGAACTAAAGTCTACTAACCTAAGTTTTGTTCTAACTTAAGAAAAAAGTAAGAAAATATCAAATTCTTTAAATATACTTACTTGAGAAGAGCAGACAAAAAAAAGGAAAAATTAGGAAATTTAGGCTTTTTGAAGTGTGTCTCGCTTCTAGGACCCTGTAGGCACAAACAGATTGCAAATCAGACGTCAGTCAAAGAAGAAATGCTTGAAAAATCGTAGAAAAAATGGAGTTTTAAATGAAAAATGAAATAAACAACCTTTTATATTGCTAGAATCAAGTGAGGGATGGGCTAGCCATCCCTTGCCGGTGACAGACAGAACAGGATGTCCTGTCCCTTCCCTTAAGTCAAAAAGACCATTTTGCCCTCAATTTTATTTTTCTCTTATTTTTCACAGTTTAACTCCATTTTCTTCGAGTTTTGAACCATTTTTCTTGATTTTTCGTTCTCTATCCATCTAATGTTAGTTTAAAATATTATTGACATACTTTTTATAGGTTTTAACATTATTTTTACAATATTTATGGACTTTGATTATATTTTATTATACACAGGTGTTCGAGGTTTGAAATACTCCCTTAAATTAATTATTTTTTTTGTGGAATATTATTTTTCATGCTCTAGACATAATAAATCCTCAAGGTTTGGACATTCAAATCGTCAGTCTCTTTAAATCACCTATAAAATGCAAACAACGACAAACGCTCTAATATGTACATTCAATGCATGGGACATGCAAAAATGTGACTTTTGATCTTTCAATGGTGACAAATGGGTTGGCCATGGCTTGTTCTGGGGTGAGGGATGGCTGTGGCTCACCACTTTCTATAAATAGTGCCTATTTTCTTGGATTTTATGCCATTGACTTTTCAACTTCCAGGAAGCTTCCATCAGGTACTCTTTCTCTCTTTTTTTTCCTTTTCTTATCTTTCCTTATCTGTTTTTCTTTATTTATTTATTTATTTTCTCCCATCATTCCTGCATCTTTAGATTACTCAAAAATCTCATAATCATGACTACTGGTAGTATGAAGTTACACCGATTATTGGACAATTCAAAAACTTGGGAGGATCCTCTGTTAGCCCTTTATTCAAGTATGAGATTTCTAAGAAGAGACTCTCTAGATAAACACCTCATGTCTGCTGCACTTCAACTTTGGGACCTTAGGTTTCATATATTTCGGTTCACTCACTAAGAGCTATGCCTTTACCTAAAGAATTTGTGGCCATGGTGGGTGTTAAGTTCGATCTTGATGTCCGACCATGCTTACCTTCTCTCATGGTTACTTATCCTAGAGAGGTGGACCTTACCCTAGGTGTCTTTCCCTCTGAGGCTAAGGGTTTGGTACCTCATAGGGAGACTTTTCCACTAGAGTGACTGATAGATGTAAAGCCCGACTTTGATGATGTCCCCACCTTTCACTTTGGTGTGGTGCTGGTCTGTTGCCTTTCTTATTATTTATTGATATGTGCTAGTGATCCCATGACTGCAGATTACAAATTATTCGATGTTGTTGCTGGCATACATTCGGGGTACAATCTGTTTCCCCTAATTGTGGCAGAGACCATCATAGGCTTAGATGACTTTCATCATAGGCTTTCTACTCAATGTGCAGTCCCTTGCTCCTTCAGGTATTCCTTATCTCTTAAAGGTAACATGTCCCTTGTAGGTTTTCATGTTAACTTTTCTCGTTAAAATGCACATCCTTTCAAATTTTCACATATTTCTATGCCTTACTTTTGCTTGAGATGAATCTAACTCATCTTAACGGCTTTCTTTTTTTTTAGGTATGGCTTCACAAGAAGTTACAGCTATTGTTTGAGTTCCCTCTTTGAGTTAGAACCATATAGATTTACCCTATGAGGCTTGTTACGAGTAGGCATCTTTAATGTGAGTTCCAGTCAGTCCAGAATGCCATTGGCTGGCCTAGTCGGTCCATAGATATAGATATCAAGTTTAGATGTCCCTGCCTACATATTATTTTTGTGGTCATGGATGGAGAGTCAGGATGTGTACCTCTTTATGGACTTCTTTAGGCTACCTTTTATACCTCTACTCAATGTGTTCGCCAGTTTATTTTGGGTTTTCATGGAAGCATCCTTGCTGCTTATTTTGTGATTGAATATCATCAGAGGATTTGGGCCCAATTTCTAGTGAGGACCACTATTTCTATGGATTCTTGTGATTTCACTACCTCTAACTCATACAAGTAGTGGGTCACTAGTTCAGCTGCTGACAACAGACTTTCTCACCTGAGGCACCTGGATGGAGAGAGAGATGTGATATTGATAGAATAGATCAAACACTTTCATAGATGATGTTTTTGTGTTTATTGAACATATGATAGAAAATGTTACTTTCAGATACTCCGATAACATTTATGAATACGTCCATGACATGTCATTTTTGATTTTGGTACACATGATCAATATTTGACTTTATCTCAATTACATATATTATTCAATCTCAAAATGAAACTTTACAAGCATCATAAATCCTATGATCAATCAGCCCTCTTGGGTTTCCTTGATTGATTATTTTCTCTCAGCCTCTAATTTGTGGCTAAAATGCCTTTTTTCGGTTTTCACCCTGGCAAGGTGCCCAATTTTAGCAAGGCAATCATTTTTTTTCAACCCATAGGGCATTTATTCTCTTCTTTTTCTCTTTTGTCTTTAGCCATGGAACCTTTTCAATCTATCGACATTTAAAAGTTCTTGGAACTCATTGCCATCAGTATTTGACAAAATAGCAGCACCTTTAGATAGTAGCTTCTTAAGCAAAAAAGGTCATTCCCATGTAGGCTTGAATTTACCTCGGATGTCTGAAATCCCAGGCCTCATCTATTTGAACACTAAGTCTCCTTCCTTTAGAGGGTGTTTCCTAACTTTCTTCCCAAACAAACGAGCCAACCTTTTCTAATAAACTTGATTATAATAATATGACCTCATTCTTTCCCCATCAAGCAAATTAAGTTGTGATAATCTCTTCCTAGCCCATTTTGTTTCTGGTATCTCAGCCTCTAAAACTACTATCAAGGACTAATGTTCGATTTCCACTGGCAGTATTGCCTTTATTCTATAAACTAGAGAAAGCAGAATCGCTCCTGTTGACGTTTTGGCCATGATCCTATAACCCCATAGTGCAAAGGATAGCTTGTTGGCCCAATCTTTGTAAGTTTGCACCATCTTGGCTAAGATTCTCTTTACGTTCTTATTAGCTGCTTCGACTACTCGATTTACTTGAGGTCTGTAAGGAGAAGACTTGTGTGTTAAAACCCATATCTAATAAGCATCTGTCTAGTTTCACTCGAGAACTGTAACCCATTGTTCGAGACTATGTGATGAGGCAATCTATATCTGCATATCAGGTCATGTCCCGTGCATCTACCTTTTTGAAGGATTCAGCTTCTACCCACTTAGTGAAGTAATTGATGGCTACTATAATGAACCTATGCCCATTTAAGGTAGGTGGATGGATCATTCCTGTGATGTCTATTTCCCATGCAGTAGGTTGCATAATTTAGAAACGGGCAAATGTCTCAGATCTACATACTATTGACACAATTTACACTCTTTGATATACTTAGAGCAATCAGTATCCATTGTGAGCCAGAAGAAACCCTATCTCATAATCTTTTTTGCTAAGGTTAACCCGTTCATGTGAGCACCACATACTTCCATATGAACTTCTTCCATTACCCTTTTTGCTTCCTTTTCATCTAAGCATCTTAATTGAATTCCATCGGGTTTTCTTTTAAAAAGCACTCCTCCTACAGTGATGAATTGAGTTGACAGCTTACGAATCATCCTTTGATCCTTTTCAGTTACTTCCTCAGGGAACACTGACCTTTCCAAGTATTTCTGAGTGTCGTAATACCAAAGCTTTCCATCATTTACCTCAACATTCATTACTTGTTCCTTTTCAAAGCATGGCCTATCAGAGCTCGAAATTATCACAAGTTTTATAATCACTCCCTTCGGCTGTCCCATAAAGACACCAAGGTAGGTAAAGCATCTGCCAACTAATTTTCTTGCCTAGGAACATATCCAAAAGTGCAGACCCTAAACTGACTGCTCAAAGCCTTCAAATATCTAAGATAAGGTAGCAAGCATTCTTCCTTCACTGACCATTCACCCCTTACTTGGTAAACCACCAGAGATGAGTCTCCAAACACTTCTACAAACCTTACCCCCATAGCCAGTAGAGCCTTTAACCCGAAAATTCAGGCTTTGTACTCTGTTTCATTATTCATGACCTTGTATCTTAGCTTTTTAGCTAACAGCATCCTTTCTTCCTCTGGGGTAACCAAGATCACTTTTACTCCTAATCCTTTATTGTTAATAGCTATATCAAAATACAGCTGCCACCCTTACACTTTTATGGCCGTTATGTTTTCATCAGGAAATTTATAGGTCATCTCCTTACCTTGTAGAGGTTGATCAGCTAGGAACTCTGCTACCACTCTTCCTTTAATGGTTTTTCTAGTGATGTATTATATGTCAAGTTCTTGCAAAAGAATTAACCATCTTCGCTAATAGTGAAGGAGCTTTTTGTAGGTATCTAAGGGGATTTTGCTTATCCACGGCTTATATCCTATAAAAATGGAAATAGTGTCTCAGCTTTTTAGATACCTATATGATTGCCAGAAAAATATTTTTGACCTTTACGTACCTCACCTCACAAGGGAGGAATTTCTTGCTAAGGTAATATATTGCATACTCAATCCCAAAATCATCCTCTTGTGCCATTATGGCCCCTACTAAGCTGTCCTTTATTGCTAGATACAAAATCAAAGGTTTTCTTGCTTTAGGTGGTCTCAACACTGGTGGATGTCACAAGTAGTCTCTAATGGTATCAAATGCCTTCTGAGAATCTTCATTCCAAATCACGGGTTGATCCTTCCTGAGTAGCTTGAAGATCGGTTCACAAATCGAAGTTAACTTAGCGATGAACTTACTTATATACTAAATTTTTCCCAAGAATCCCCTAACTTATTTCTCCTTCTGGGGCACTAGCATCTCCCTAATGGCTTTTACCTTGTCAGGATCTACCTCTATACCTCTTTGGCTTACAACATAACCTAAAAGTTTACCTGAAGTAACCCTAAATATGCATTTCTTCATATTGAGGCAAAGATTGTACTTACTGATCTTCTAAAAGAACTTTTCTAGTGCTTTGAAGTGACCTTCTCTAGTAAGTGACTTGATCATCATGTCATCTATGTACAACTCTATTTCTTTATGGATCAAATCATCTAAGATCTTAGTGGCCATTTTCTGATAGGTAGCTCCTGCATTTTTAAATTTAAAAGGCATGACCCAATACGCATATGTTCCCCACCCGATTATGAAAGCTATTTTAATCTTATCCATTATTTTGTTTAGGATCTAATTGTACCTCGTATATCTATCCACGAAACTATACATGGCATAGGCAATAGCACTATCAACCAAAACATCTATGTGAGGCAAAGGAAAGTTATCCTTGGGGTAGGCTTTATTTAGGTCTCTATAATCCACACATACTCTTACCTTTTCATCCTTTTTTGCTACAAGAGCTAGTTCGCTAACCATATGGGGTATTGAACTTCCCCTAAGAACTTAGCCTTTATTTGCTTTCTGACTTCTTCTTTCACTTTCTCAGCCCATTCTGGTCTAATTCTTCTAAGCTTCTATTTAACTAGTTTATACCCTGAGTACATTGGAATGGTATGTTCAATAACTTCTCCATCCATCCCTGGTATGTCTTCATAGGTCCAGGCAAAGAAGTTTTCATATTTTTTCAATATTCTTTCAAATTTTTCTCTTTCCTCAGGAGTTATGTCTGATGCTAGTAAAATTTCTTTTGGGTTTTCTTTAGTTCTGAGATTGAATGAACATGTTTTTGTTGAGTTAATGTCAAATATAAATGCTTTATGATCATGATCGTGCATATTGAAATCAGAAGAAATATCACACAAGTAAGCAAAATTGTTCATCTTATTAATGCAATCAAAAGAGCAAACATTGTTCTCATCAAATAGTTCAGGAACATAAACAACATCAATAAAAGTGTCTTCTTCAATCTTTTCAGCATCAGGTGTTTCTTCAGTCTTAGGTTCAGATTTTGGCGGCCCCTTGGCTGGCATCTTCTCTTTGGCTTTCAACTTTGAAGCAAGTAGTTTCTCAGTCAAAGCCTCCTCTAATGCTTCTTTATCCCAGGCTGAATGGTGTAGCTGAATTTTCTCATCCCAAAAACCTTCAACTAGCTTGATGATCCCTTGTTACAAGTCAAAGACATCATTAAATAGCTCAAATCTCGATACTAGCTCACTATCTATCATCTAAGGTTCATTCTCCCTATAATAAAGGCATGGACTTAAAGTTGGGAAAAAGCTCTAAGAAATGTGAGGGATTCTTCCCACTACCTTTTTTTCTTTCCTTTTCTTACTAGTCCCTATGAACCCTAACCCTTTCTTATCCTTCTGACCTTTGGTAGTTATATTAGTCAATGGTCCTTGAGAATTCTTGCCTAAACAAGCTTTGGGCAAGAAATTCATCCTCTTGAGCATATTGATCACTTGAGGATTGTCAAGAAAGTCATCCTTATTTTCTTCACCTTTAATGACTGCCATATGAAACCCACTAAATGGTTGTTTGGCTATTTCTAGTACACATACCTGGTTCTCCTTTACTTCTTTGATAGTGACTACTTTACCATTATAAGGGATCTTAATAATTTGATGCAACGTGGAGGGCATCCCTCTTAGCTTATGAAACCATGGTCTCCCAAGGAGTATAGAGAAATTTACCAGGATAGGCAAAACCACAAACTCAGCCTCAGTCTCAAGCGATCTTTACCACAACCTTGAAGGTTCCAGTGCTTTGTTTTTTAGAGTTGTCATATGTAGAAATGGTCACATCATATTTGCTCAACATGTGTTCATTCAACCCGAAGGCCAAAATTACTACCAGTGGACAAACATTAATGGAGGATCCATCATCTATAATTACACAAGTTGTGTGCTTCCCATTAACCTGAGCTTTGATTAAAAAGGACGATTATATTTCTTCTTCTATGGGTAAATCAGCATCAAAGTACACTACATTTTCCCCAGTTCCTCCCCTAACTAAATCCAATAGCTTGGAGGGTGATATGGTAGTAGCAACAGTAGCTTCACTCAGAGTCTCCACTAATTTCTATCTATGTGAAGGAGATTGCCTCAACAAATCCCAAATACATATTTGAACCTGCGTCTTCTTTAACTGCTTGATTATCTAATCATCCTCAACTTCCTTCTCCATCAGCACTGTAGTAGGAGCTGGTTGCCTCTCGATTTCTGGGGCTACTCTTCACTTCTTGTGAATACCTTCACTTTTTCTTCTTCCTTTGGTTTTTTTTCATCCTCACTAGCTGAACTCTAGATGTCTATGGGCACCAAAACTCATCTTCACTCTCCGTAGGGGTGTCCCAACAATAATTCATAAAAACTAATCGATTTTCCTCAACTGGCTTTGTTACTTTCGAAGTGGAGTGAGTAACAGCCAAGTACTCATTCCTATAAAGATTTTTCATCACATACCATTCAAGCAAGCTAGACCTAATCATGTATACAAGCAGGGGCACGACATTGTATCCTCCCTTTTCTTGTTTTTCCTCTTTCAGGATCTAGAATCTGCTTGCTATCTATCAAGTCTTGAATTTTATTCCTTAGAGCATGACAATAATCAGTTAAAGGCCTAATGTGCTGGTGGTATGCACAATATTGATCCTCCCTATGGTAGGGGAGCCCCTGGCTCTTTGTGGGCCTTGATGATAATGGTTGTAGCTTTCTTTCTTTAACCAACCTATTTAACACCCAAGATAACGATTTTCCTAAGTCGAAGTAATGTCTCTGTTGGCTAACTTTTATAGCAGATGCCTCTATAGTCTGTCCATCTATGTTAAGCCTATTATTATTAATTCTCGACAGCCTTATTACTACCAAAATTCCTTCTCTCATTTTCACTACTTTTCCTTCTGGCTAAATACTCTCCTTCAGCTTCTATAGCTATATATTTCAAGGATTCCTAGTCTTTCAGACTCTTCATTTTCAAACCATCCATCAAATACGGGCTTATATTTCAGATAAACAACCTGATTTGATCAGTCATGTCAGGTTTCCTGTTTATCTCCATTACCCTATTTCTCCATCTAGTGAGATACTCATGGAAGGACTCATCATGCTTCAATTAGAGTAACTCAAGGTCCTCCAAGGTGACTTCCATCCTTGTGTTGCAGTCGTATTTCTTAAGAAATTTCTCTATCAATAAGTTCCAATCCTTTTTAGTCTGCCTATCCAAACTGTGATACCAATCTATCATTGAAATCAAGCTCAAGCAAAAATATTATATCTTATATTTTTTAGACAGAGTAGTCCCCATTATGATCAGTGTGTACTGGTTAATGCGAGCTGAAGGGTCTGAGGTACCATCAAAACTAGGTAGGTCTGACATTTTAAACCTTTAGGGCAATGGCTCATCTCTATCTAAATCTATATCTTCAGGGTTCATCCCTTTACTAGTAGATAATAGGCTAGACATAGCTTCTATCTTTTCTTGTATCTTCTTAAGAGTTGGATCCTCCACACTAGGACCCCTTATTCTTATATTCATCACCGAAGGAACATACTCTTCATCTTCTTCCTCTATGAAATCATGTTCTGGATCATGCCTCCTTTCCTTTTTAGGTAGATCTCAAAGTATAGTAGCATCAGCTGTGGTGGCGTTCCCAATATGAGTCGACTTCGTTGACTCATGAGTAGGTGCTATAGGCTAAGGCCTAGCATTAGGTGCTATAAAATCCACCATTCCACCGATTATAGCTAACATTCTCTCCTTAAATTCCTATAAATGCCTATCCATCCTTCGATCTAAGTCATCCCTTACTGTTGAAGGCCCGATAGGAGTGACATTTTCCTTTTCCCTCAAAAATAAAAACCTTGTTGAAGTATCATTGGCAACTCTCCCAGCTTTATTTCCTCTTCTGGCTTCATTCATTTCATTGTTGGCCATTTTTGAACTAGTTTCTTGGCTACTTTCTAATAACTGGCTGAAACCAAACTCGAAACTGACCTATAAACCCAAATTTGAACCTGAATCAGACCTCAGTAGATTGGATATGGACCTTCAAACCAGGCACCCATTTGACCCTCTAGACTGCCTAGATGAGTCTATGATGGCTACAAGAATTAGATGTTAGGGATAATGCATGGTAAATGATGCATCTACAAGGTATTACATGAAGCATGAATGTAACACATGGTTTCATTATACATCAATCACAAACACACACAAGCATATACAAAACCTTCTAACCTTATTACTCCCACACAGGAGGTCATATAGACTCTTTCTTAGGTGGGCTTAGCCTATGGGTCAATAGTGTACCTAGTGGATGTGCATGATGCATGGTAGGAAATTAGCAGTATGACCTCTCTAATTGAAAGTGCAGGCATATGGGTTTTGACTATTATGTATTTTGGCCAAATCATATAGATCAGGTTTGGTTCGTCGGGACATGGCAGCCTTTGACTGGTACCCTCTTAATTCGTTTGAGTTTGGTAAATACATAAAGGTCTACATAGCAAGCAGGAGTTATTATGACTGGTACCCTCTTAATTCATTTGAGTTTGGCAAATACATAAAGGTCTACATAGCAAGCAGAAGTTATTATGGTCATACAACCTAGGGGAAGTTGTTATTGTCATTACATGGGCTTTAGTCATGGGTAATGAAACTTTAGGGCTACCTAAGCATCATCCTTGCCAATAAGTCTAGCTCATCACGAGCATAACAACCAATGGGTCACCATTTCATATACCATTTGGTACTAGACTTGGGCTGGTGGGTCTTCTTGGCACTTCCCTACACTAAGTGAATGTAAGGCATGCTTTAGGATAGCATCGAGGCTAAAAAAGGGATGCCTAACTTAATTCTAAGGCTCTAAGATGTATTCAGGAAATGTAATTTAGAAAGGAGATGGGATTAATTAATAAAACCTAATTATAAAGAACTTAACTAAGATGCATTTCAGAGTAAGGTCTCTTTCGTCCCCAGTGGAGTCACCACTGTGACGTGCATCGGAGCCCACCTTAGATTCTGGGTTCACTTTTGGAGGCCCGCTTTTAGGGCTTAAAACTGGAGGAGGCTTGCTTTTAATCATAAACTAGCCATTTCACAATAAAAAGGACTGAGTCAAAATTATTTTTGACGGTCAACCCATAAAGGCATCTACTAATGGGCTCAAAGAGGCAGGTGTCATGGAGTCACCACCCAATAGAATGTTGAAAATTAAATCTCGACCTTATCCTAATGCCCAAACAGAGACTAATGTTCGAGACATTCCTCTTATTAGGTATCTTAGTTAGGTGTTGTTTTATAATTGAGTTTTAGAATTCATTTTCTCTCCTCTCATACGATGCAAGCAATAGAATTTAAATAAACATCCCATTCAAATAAAAAGAAATAAATAAATACCTAAAATAATGTCCTACTTAAAAATTATTAAATAAGCAAATCATCCAACAAAAAATAAATTACATACAAAAATGGGGCATTCATTCAGGTTAGGAACATTGGTTCCTTCATACATATTTTACAAAATAGGTTAGTAAAAAATGATTTAAGTGAAATTTCATCATTTAACATGCAAAAAATTATTAATTACTACCTATTACATTCTCAAAATACATAAATCCAAAATAAATAAAAAAATTGACAAAGAAAGTAAATAAATAAATAACAATATAATAACCAAAGAAAAAAAAATGAAATAACCTAGATAAAAAGGGTGACCGAAAAGAAAGCATGACTTCCCATGCAAATGGCATACATCCTCTATAGCCATAAATATACAAATTACTCAAAAATGAACAAATAAATTAATTGGCATTGATGATAAAAATATCTACATAATTTACTCCTACAAACGAACTGATCACAGGTATAACATCATACTTACAGTAATAAAAACAAGCCAAATATTGCATAAATAAGGCATTAGAAAAAACCTAAAATGCATGAAAAAATCCTTAAAAAATACCCTGAAGATAGCCAAAAGAAAGCGAGGGATGGCCAACCATAGAGCGAGGGATGCCAAGGAAGGAGGCAGAAGGACGTCTCATCCTTTGAGTGAGGGACAGCTATTACTTACACCTTATTCCCATCCCTCACTTTTAAAATAGAGCAGAAACTTATAGAACAGAAGGAAAAATGGAAAATTATGCAAATAAATATTTCAATCCTAGATATGCAATAATTAATCATTAAATCATGCCAAGAACACGTTAAAAAACCAAAACATATATCATATTGCATCAAAATTAATGAAGTACAATGCATATAGACGTTGAAAAGAAGAACTTTAAAAACAATAATGGAGGAATCGTTTTGATCATCATGCCTTTAAAACATCACACAAACAAGAAACGAATCATACTTTAACAAAGCTAGCATGTTATTCAGTCTTAACAATAAAAATGAATCAAATTATCATTTAAATAATTATGAGATTAAATGAATGAATGATAGAGAAAGAAACTATAAATGAGCTTAGAATATTACTCTCAGAAGATATTCTGACTCTGTGATTTGTAAAGTCCAGATCTTTGCTCCGAATCATGTTCTCTGATTCTTAAAAAAGAAGTATGAAATTCGTTCTTGTGAGTAAAAAAACTTGCAAAGGCATAAACCTTTTAAAGAAGAGAAAAAAATTAGTTTTCTTCCTTCTCTAATGGTTCTTTTTTCAAAGAATAATGATTCCCCCCATTTCAAAACCCTAGTTTTTGTTTTTATACCTTAAGGAGAGTTTCAATCCAAATACAACTCAAAAATTGCCAAATTAGGAGATAAAATCCCTAAAATCAGGACCTGATCTTTATCCCCAAACTTTCCCTTCTTGAAATTCTAGGAAAATGTGGAAAATTTTGGATTTTGACCCAAGTATGGGAGTCTGTGAATGAGGGACAACCGTCCCTCATCAACAAATCTTATATTTCCCAAAATGCCCCTAATTTACACTATTTTAGAGGTGAAGACCTATAGATGGCTGCCTCTCATGGTACAGATGGTTGTCTTTCACCACTGACAGTCTAAAACCAAGGTTTTTTGCCTATCTTATTAAAATACTCAAAAATCTTTTGAAAATATTTCGAGAATCATGAAAATGTTTAAGAAAAAGTTACAACTCTACAATCGGAGCTTCGAGATCTAAACCTGCTATCAGTAATACATTGTTTTCTTATCATCGGATAACCCTAATTTAGGCTGCCTTGGGTCACAATGTCTACAAAGACCTCCAAAAATTCCATCTTTTTTTTTTACTTTTCCATTTTAGGGAGATGAATAAAAAGTAGGGCCTTAACTTGTGTGGATATGGCTTGCGATAACAAGCCGTACAGCTTCCTACCTTTGCTAACCTTCCCTCTAAGCCCTGGACTTTCTGTTGATCATGGTAGGGGATATATATCTTTATTTGTTCTCCATTTTCCTAATGCAGACCTATTGAAAGAGAGCTATTAATGAGGAGTGGTCTCATTGCGGAGGTGGTGGTCGAGGTGGAAGCATGGCTTTGGTCCTCTTTTTTCTCTATAGTCCTACTTTTTCTTCCCACTTTGCTCTTTTGATTTTTTTTAATAGGAAGCTCTTTGATCATGTACTTTTTTTCAAATAGGAAAAGCATTATCTATGTACTTTGTACTTTGAATGAATTTTATTCCTTGAATATTTCATATCTAGCCTTCTTATGTGTTTAACGTGTTTTGACAGTCTTAAGTAAAAAGATGTTAAAAACTTGTAAATAAGTAATGGCAATTGAGTGGTACTTATCTTTGTAAAGACATTGAATCATCTTGACCGGTTTGCCTTTCCAAGATCTGCATTATTAATGCTGAATTTTGCTTGTCCGATTTCAGAGTAGGTGAGAGACGATACGCTATGGGCACTCTGGTGCATCAATGGATTAGGACTAAAGGTCCCATTAATCTTATCAGATAGCATTCAATGCCTACTTGTTCTCCACCAAACTTCTTTTTAGATATACTTAGGGAAAGGCTTGCTCAGGCGTAAAGATAATTCGAAGATCATCCTTCAACTGTGTTTTTTCATTAATTAGTGACAATTAACTATCTCTTGTAGTTTCTTTTGTCCTTATGGCTTTTTTATTGTGACCATTTTATTGATATTGCCATGTATGTCTTCATTTTTGCAAATAGAATTGATCATTCTTGCTCCTTTTTTGTTGGTCTTTTTTCCTTTTCCTGGTCCTAGCCATGCTATAAGTGGGAGACGTTTGCAACATAATGTTTTTTGATGAATTCTTTGTTTCACTTGTTATTAGTATCTACAATGTGTGCATCAACCTACAATGTGCTCAGAGTAGCATCAATTAAAAGATAGATCTATTTTCTTAATCTTTTGATTAGGATAATTTTTTCAATCATTCGATCGGAGCAATAATTTTTGTCAATATTTCAATCAGGATAATAATGATTTTTGTTGATCTTTCAATCGAGATAACAATGATTTCCATCGATCTTTTGATCGGGATGAGAGCCGATCTTGCAATCTCGTTGTTTTTGCTTGGATATCGATGAAAGGGTGTGCTTTTAGGGCCTTCTTCACCTTAGCCGTCTTTCTTTTGAGGCTAGCCCAGATTTTGTTGCCTTTTGGTTTAGATCATCAGGGGGAGTGGGGCATGCTTTTCGTATCTTTTTCTCATTTTCCATCTGATTTCCTTCCAGTTGTCTTCATCCATAGGGCACTACGCCAGACATTATTTCCTTTCGGAGTCTTCCTTCTCCAATCTAACTTCCTCTTTTTAGTATCTTTTAAACTGGATAAGTTTGTGAAAGGGAAGGCACCCCCAGTATAGTCCTTTTGCTTTGCCATTGGGCCTCACCCAGTTTGCCTAGAGACACAAGGGGGGCAGCCATTTCATCGCCCCCAATATCTTTCCCAATATGCTACTTCTGGAAGTCTCTTACACCATTTTTGTAGTGGACCAAAAGAGGGATGTTTCGCTTTCTTTTGGTCCAGGCATGTGGTTTTTTACTTTCTTTCAGTCTTAGAATTTTGCCTTTACTTAAATGGCCTCTTGCGTAGTCTCAAAGACTTTCACAAATTCCATGCACTTTGCCTTTCTTTCCCCAGTACTTTATATTCACCGTGCGATTTCTTATGTAGTCTTGAATACTTTCATGGAGATCGTACATTTTATTTTTTGGCCCATGGTCATAAACCCGTGCTTTTCCATGGAATGTAGGAGCTAGATGTTTTAACTTATCCATCACCTCTCAACGAAAGCACCAAATGATAGGCCAAAAAATTTTATAGAGACAGGTTGTCTCTACATTGAAATGAATAAGAGAAATGATGGCTGAAAGGAGGACTGATCCCGATCGAAATGTCGTGGATAGACTTGCAAAAAAGGGTGCTAACCCAATTTATCTGGGCGCAGACACTCTGATTCTTAAGTTAGTAAAGGACAAGAGAGCTCTTTAGAGAGAGAATTTATATCATTTAGAAAAAGAAGGTGTCTCCTTCTCAGAGAGGAACCTAATATTTATAAAGCTGAGAAAGTTTTGAGCAGTGTGTCAAACAATTATTCTACTCAGCGACAGGTATGGCTATTCTTGTAGGTAACGGCGATTAGATGGTGGCATGTGTTAGACAACTTCTACCTATCAGGGAGAGGTTAAATCTGATCGGACAGCCTCGATCCTCATGTTCCCTTAGCCAATGGGACTTTTATGGGCTTTTATCTTGGGCTCTTTTTGGAATTTTTGGGCCTTTAGCCTTTATATTTTTTAGGTGTTATCAGTAATTACCAATGTAAATTAATTAAAAAATTAAAATAAAATAAGCTTACTTGAACCCAATTAAACAAATTAAAGCTTCAGGAACAAAGATTGTTAAGACATTTTATCCTCACCTAATGCCCCCATGCATTGGATCCCCATTAACATTCCACTTAAGATAGGCAACTCATACTAAGGACAAACACCCTCCACCGATATGTTAATCTAAAAAACACGATTGTTATTCTAGGCAAAACCATATAAATTAGCATAACAAGTTCAACAATTCCAACCCCAATTCCCAATTAATCAAGATTCTAACAAAAATTTAGTACAGAAAAAAAAATGTTTCTTAACATTCAAGCATAAATTCAATCATTTATTTTTAGTCCTACCGTTCTGGCAACTAATTAAGAATTAAATGTACATAAATAAATCATACTTAAACTTTCATAAACCATTCTTTTCACACAATAAGATAAAGTAGTTATTCTAATATTCATTCAAGTTAAAATAATCAAATATTAACCACGGTGAAGATCATAAGAGATAGTAGCTTAAAATTGAATTTAATTAACCATAAATTCCACTACATGAGTTTATTAGGGATTCAAGAATCCCTTAACAAAAGTACTACCCACTCATAATCCTCAAGAATGAAAAATAGAAGAAAGAAAGCATAATTACTACATTGGAAGGAGTAATGAATTGTGTTCAATCTTTAGTAGTCAAATACTTATGCAAAATAATGAAAAAGAAAACATGCA
This sequence comes from Excoecaria agallocha, assembly GCA_037975025.1. Classification (NCBI taxonomy): domain Eukaryota; kingdom Viridiplantae; phylum Streptophyta; class Magnoliopsida; order Malpighiales; family Euphorbiaceae; genus Excoecaria; species Excoecaria agallocha. Next base: position 15,990,756 of record CM075807.1, read on the forward strand.
GCTAAACTAAAATTAGCCAACCTAAAGTAATATAAAAATTAAGTATTTATGGGTTGCAATTAGGTTAAAAGAATAAAATCATAATCCTAATCTAAGTAAAACTCAAAAACTCTTAAAAAGGATTGAACTTTTATTCCCTATAGAAGACATAAGCCAATTTAGGAAAAAATCCCCTTCTGAATCCAACTTGAATGCAAAATTAAAATCTTGACTTAACTGCTTCAAATGGCTATTCATGGATCCTAACGATCGTTGACATCAAACCTTCAGAACTTTACTTCATTAACTCAACGGACATTCATCAATTTGAGATCTTCTGGACTAACTTGATAGATTTTATTGAAACAACCAAACACCCATTGAGACCTATGAATGGCCATTGAGGTCTTCTATTCTGAACTTTGGATATTTTCCATTTCTAATGCCTGCTAACCTATAAAAACAACCGTCGAAGTGCTCTTCTCACATTTATCAATTGGCCATTTACTTCTTAAGTCCTTTAAAGTCTCAAATTTCATAAATAACCCAAAAATCTACAAAAACATTAAAAATAGACTAAGTTAGTAAATATACTTAAAATAACATAAAAAATACTTAAATAAGCCTAAAACACAATAAAACATAACTAAAACTAGATAAAACACTACCTAAAAAAACTAAATAAAACACAACTCATAACAAAACTAAATAAAACTCAAATGTAAAAAAAATATAACTAAAAATAACAAATATCAACAATTTTAAAAAATTACAAATTTGAAAAATATGCTTTGCTATTATTTTCTTTTGTCCTAATTTATCTATGCATGAACCCTTTTTTTTCTTTCTTTTCAATGGCTGCTTATTATCTCAAGGCTTCGTGTTTTAGCCAATGGTTGTGAGAGAACATCATTTATTTATTCATTTTGTACAATTTGAAGCTGTTTCATTAACTTATGTTGTGAACTTTTAAACTAAAGTGGTTGCTAATCATGGTTAAATTTGAATTACGATATGTAACCTCTTCAAATTGCAAAGATCCCGTTTAGTTTCCTATATTAAAAAAAAGGCAAAAAATGTGAGAAAATTCTAATAGAAGCGGGATTCTAACTGTAACTCTTTGATGCCTTAGTCAATTATCTGTAACACCCTCATATACCCTAAGAGGGCAATAGGAGTGCTACCAAAACCTTCTAGCTAATCGTATGCAAGCCTGACTATAAGGCATACCATGAGTTATCAAATCTTAACCTTAAAGCTTAGTATTCATATATGACATCACTTTATGTACATTTTCGTGCAACGAAAGTCTTACATTCTTATAAAATTATCTACACATTCATGGCTTAATACACATTTTACATCTTAAATGTCACAACTTAAGAAAGTATATATATAACCTATACCCAAATGTAACACCCTAATCTCTAACCCATACACGTAGTATCAGAATACATGTTTACTTTAAAGTATATACGAACATTTACTCATGCAGTGTGCTTACTTAAATTAGGTCATTTACTTAAATGATATTACTAGACTAATCTTTCGGATGCTACTTCATATCATTTATTGTTTCATTTTATACTTTTAAGTTACTTGTACATAATTGCAATAAAACTTTACTAATATTTTACAAGTTTAGAACAATATTTACATCTATTTATATGCATATCTTTAACATGTTTACATATTTATACTACATTGTTACAAAGTTTAAACCTTAAAACAAAGAATTTCCACTGGTGATGGCCCCCAAAATTGCAAATAATTCCAGAAATTGAACCTCTACATCTAAACCTATACGGAAAAAAGCTCGTTCTAATCTTACTAGCTTAGTTTGTAAAACCCTATACAATTCCTATATCCTTAACCCACATTTCTTTTACAGATCATGCCAATTCATGGATACATTACTCATATCATGGCTACCATGGGTTTAGGCATGATATTATTCTCAAAATCAAATGCATGAACCTATACTATTCATATTTTTCCATACTTATGTATCAATAATCACATTCATTCTAATACCATAAAATTACTTTTCTTATGTATACATATATGTAACAAGGCATATTTAGATTCATATAACTTTTAAGTTTACATATGGTTAACATTACACCAACATTAATTGTAGCATTATAATATATTTATACTAACAATACAAAAGACGTACTACCAAAAGAACTCTTCACTCTAAGCTTGGTGTTGGCCTTTGTTCCTACAAATTCTGTCCTTAAGCTTTAGTCCTATCTTAAGTAACTACATGGATTAACACTTGTGCAAAACTATAAAGTTTAGTAGAGAACACTTAATTTTAGTTAACCACTCACAGTGGTCATCCTTCAAGCACACACTTATTAAGAAACATATAATTTAATCATAAAAATTCATTTAAACATAAACCAACTATCAAATTAGTATAAACAAGCTAGGTTATTTATTCAAGTAAGATGATGTGAACATATATAAGAATGTATATATGTGTTCATGTATTTACTATCATAGATCATATATCTATACAATGTATCATTTGTTATATAATTTAGCTCATTACCATTTTCTATTTATACTTGCACATGTTCTATGGGTATGGATAATAAGTACTGTGAATACCCGAAAGTATCAGTCATGTGGATACCCATAGGCATCAATCCTATGGATACTCGAAGGTATCAAACATACAAACCCAAACAAGATTAATACAACATACCCAAACAAGATCAGTACAATGGACCCAAATGGAATCGATACTATGGACCCAAACTGGGTCAAACCAGTAGCAGTTACAATGTACCCTATAGGTATGTTCATCTATCCATAACTAAGCCCTATCCATAGGCATTAGGTCACCTCTTGCATTACAATATCAAATTTATGTAAGCATATACATTTACATATAATCACTTTGTTTAGTTAACATTAGATATGCATATTCACATATTCATATGTGTGTATATATATACTCATAATTAAACTCATATAATCCATTTGCCTCGTCATGTATATATGGAATAAATTTATTAGCTTAGTAGTTGTGTAAAATATTTTATATATATATATAGAAGCATTTTATATTTCAATGCAAAATCACATATTTGAAGTATATTAATCCATATTATAAACTTATACATATGTTGTAAAGTTTCATAAACATTCGAGACAGTTCGAATGAGATTCAGTGACTTTTAGGTGAGAAAAACTTGCATTTTAGCCAAAACAGGTGCTAGCTATAAGAGCATTAAAAATTGGCCAATTTTAATCTAGTAGCTATCCTCATGGCAGGTAGGTTTGGCTTCCAATTATGAGGGTACCCAAAATCCTAAATTTTCAAAGATAGGTTTTTAGGGTCAATTTTTGTCATGCAATTTTAACATGGTTACAGACATTTTTAGGCCAAGATTCCTCCTTCACATTTTTTATTATGTTTCTAGTTTCTAATGAATCTAAAATCACTCCATTTGGACTTGTAATTTATGAATTATACTCAAAACATTGCAAGTTGCTCCAAAATAGAGGCAGCATCAAGTTTTTAAGTTCAAGCTAAATTCTAAGGGACTTAGAGACAGAAATAGATTTTGGTTTCTCATAAAATTTTTAGGTATATGTCTTAAGTCCAATCTCAAATTGTAATCATCCAATTTGAAGGTTTATAACTCAAGATATAACCTAAACAACCCAATGAAGTTAGATGAATCCTACAACAGAGTTTTGCAAGATCTATGCATATTGTTATATCTTATCACCTAGACACAAATGAACATCAAAATAACTCTTCCAAATCATTTACACATCCAATCAGCAATTTCTGTTATTTTTCTTTAAACAAGCACATGCAATAAAATTAAATGTTCCCACGACTTTTAAAGAAGACCAATTTGCTCCTTCAACACTTTTCTATCTCCTTTCCTTTCTTCTTGCTGGATTCTCCCTCTAAAAATGATAGATTATATATATAAATACTCAATCTCTATACCAAATTTTAGCTCTCTATATATGAAGCAAGAGAGGGATGAAAAAAAGTAAAATTCATACCCTTAAATGCTTAACCTCTAAACTCTCTCTCTCTCTCTCTCTCTCTCTCTATGCTTCACTTAGTAGCTCGAATATACAATTTTGGATGAAGAGAATAAAGAGAAATGTTGAGTGGAAAACCCTAAATATTTGGCCTTTGGTTGGTTAGCCACCACTCTCCTTCCTTTCACATGATTTTTCTTTTAATTTCTAAAGTTAGCAATGCGTGATCTTTTTATTGGTCCACTTGTTGGACCTTATAAAATCACCATTTGCTCCCTCTTTTATTTCAATTTTACAATTCTATCTTATTTCTTCCCTCATTTACAATTTAATACATGTTTTATGTCTCTCTATTTATGCATGTGCATGCCACTTAATTAATCTACCATAATGCCCTTATCTTTTAAGTTAATTTTCTTTGCATCCTTTTTGTATACTTTATTTACCTAACTCTTTATGTTATCATTCAAATGCACCATAGAAACATTCAAATATGACTAAGTTGTATATTGGGGTCTCACATAGTGGAGAACAAAGTTATGAGGATGACTTTTCATAGAAGTCGTCAATAACGCACTCACATATGAGTATGCAGTTAAGTGCATAATAAATAATATCAATTATAGAAATTTATTCTTAACATCCCAAAGAATTGTGCAAGTAATAAGTTGACAAATCTTACAATTATCCCAATTACAAATTTTATACAAGTTGCTTATCCTAAATCATTAGTTCACACTAATTAGATTTCCTTATGAGTCTGTTTTACCATTTTTAAGCCTAAACCATGCATTATTTATAAGCATACAGTTGATGGTTTTAAAGAAACTGTAAAGATGTCTTATATTTTGGCTGAACTTACTTAAAAATTATTAGTTTCAATTAGTTCAAAATATTAATGTAACTTTTATACATATATGCAAAACTTAGTTCACAATTTAATTCATGTTTCCACCTATGTCTAATTAAGCTCACTAATTGATCACTTATATAAACATATTATATTAGCATGTTTTATACAAAATACATGTATCACAACCTCATGTAGGATTTGAATATCACCATCTTATGAATTTTACGCATTTAAGTAGTTGACTTACTTTCACTTTATTATTATTATTATTATTATTATTATTATTATTATTATTACTATTATTATTATTATTATTATTATTATTATTACTACTACTACTACTACTACTTCTACTACTACTACGCGTACCGGAGCCATTGCTCGTTTTTAGGTTTGCTCTCGGAGGTTTGCTTTTAGGGTTTAAGACTAGAAGAGGCTTACTTTAATTCATAAACTAGCCACTTCACAATAAAAAAAGGATCAAGTCCAAATTATTGTTGATAGTTAACCCATGAAGGCATCTACTAATAGGCCTAAAAGAGGTAGGTGTCATGGAGTCGCCACCCAATAAAATATTGAAAAATGATTCTCAAACTTTTGATATCCAAATAGAGATTGATGTTCAGGACATCACTCTTATTAGATATCTTGATTAGGTGTTGTTTTATAATTAAGTTTTATATTTAATCCTCTCTCCTCTCTCTCATGATGCAAAGCATAAGAATTAAGTAAACATCTAAGCAATCATGAAGAGTAACAAATAAATAAATGAATAAATCAACTACTTAAATTATTACAAAAGCAAATTGTCCAATAATTGAAATACAATGATGTATATACATAAATCGAGAAATTCGTTTGGGTTGGAAACATTGGTTTCCTTATGCATGTTTTACAAAATCCTTATGTTTTGAATAAAATATTGGACATTGGTCCAAGTTTTGAATAAAAACCCAATTTATTTGATAGAAATTTTTTTGAACATATTTTCCTTTTAACGTGCGCAAAAATTCTTTTTTACTAACTATTACATCCCAGAATAAAAATACATCCTAAAATACCAAATGAATAAATAAACATAAAATAATGAAATAAATAAAACTAAGATAATAAATAAATAAAATGATAAAGAGAATGGTTAAACGAGGTAATCGGATGGCCTGACGGTGATCATCCACTCGGAGGCACGATTCTCGATGCAAAAAAATCTCATAAAATCCTCCAAAGATGAAAGAATTTACATGCTCCTAAAAACACCATAAAAATGAATAAATTAGTATTAAAAATACACAATATAAATATAGCAAAGAAAATCATTTAATTAATTGCACAGTATAGAAAAAATTAAGCACAGAATTGAATCCTATAGAATAATGTACAAATATCATAGAAATCAAACAAACCATGTAAATGTCATAAAATATGTGACAAAAATGCCCAAAAAAAGCCATGGACGCCCCTGAACATGCAAGGGACACCCATAGCTATGTGAGGGACGAGACGAGATAAAGCTCCTGTAATGTCCCATCTATCACATTGACAGACGGGCGTCTGTCGAGGCTTCTTCCCATCCGTCACCCATTGGGCAAAATAGAATGCAAAAAAATGGTGCCAAACAGCATACAACATCATATCAGACCACATTTATCCCTAAATATAAAATTATTAGGTCCTAAATCATGCCAAGACAGTATTATAACATTTACTCATTCACAAAATACAACAAACACTTACTAAAATACAAAATTACAGAATAAAGAAAAAAAAGCTCAAAACTACAACAATGGAGGAATCTTTATTTTAATCATGCCTTTAAATATTCTTAGATCCAGATTTACATCACATCATAATTTAGACACACATGTCACTTAGATATAGCATTTAAACATAATTATTTCATCAAATAATAATATAGACATGAATGGCAATTCTAGAGAGAAAAAGTAAAATAAAGAACCTACAATATTACTCTCAGGAATTAGTCTGGCCCTGAAATTCTTGTAGTCCAGATCTTCACTTAAATTTATGCTTTTTATTTTCTAAAAAATCAATGAATATCGTGCTTGTGTGTTTAGATCAAAGAGATTGTTAGAGAACAATAGAGCCTTAACAAGAGAAAGAAATTAATGTTCTTCTTCCCTAAATATTTCTCTGTATTCAAAGTGATTCCTCCTCCTTTGGAAATCCTAAAAGTTTACCTTTTATACTTAGGTTAGAGTTAGAGTTAAATTCCAACTCTAACTTCCCAAATCTAGAGATTTTTGCCCTTGAAATTTGGATTTTTCTTTTAAGAAACTTGTCTCCTTTTTTGAAATCCAAAAACATGGAAAATCTAGAAAATGACCTATAGACGGGTATCCCTCCTTGAGAGGTAGCCGTCCCTTAGTCCAAAATCCCAAAATTATCAAAATATCCATAATTTGACCTGTACAGGAAAGAGGAAGCCACAGACGAGCACCCCTCATGTGATAGATGACCATCTATCACTTATGAAGGCCAAAATTAGGGTTTTTCATGCATTCTTGTTAAAACAATTGAAAACACTTGGAAAATTATAAAAATCTTTGAGAAAAAGTGTGAGAAATTTACAATTAGAGCTTTGATATCCGAACCTGCAGTCAGTAACATATTGTTTCCTCATCATTAAGTAACCCTGATTTAGGTTGCCTCAGGTCACTGTATCTATACTACTACATATTTTTAATTCATATGTACAATTTGAATTCTTTCTAACATTCAGAGATCATAGCTTTACAATCAATTTTTAAATCATACAAAATTCACATATCTAATTCATAAATTCATATATTTTATAGTTTTACATGCATTAAGGTAGACCAATTACAAGATAATTTATAGAACATAGTATAGATTAAAAGTAAAAAATATATAATACACGGTCTAGAAGAATATACACTTGTAATCATGTCCATGTCTAGCAACAACCTTCACATATCATATGAGCTCACATATAATCCATAATTTCAAATACACACATATCATACCATGTCGTTCATCAATTTCCATGTCACTTCCTTTATTTGTAATAATACAGTCATTCCAAGCATCCATATATCATATCATATAATTATAATTATTTTTACATGTATTTAATGTAATAATGTTATGAGTCTATGTATTCAAATGTAACATACCCCTAATTTACATTTACCATTGCAAAACATAAAATCATGTGAAGGCATCATCAAGTTAAGTCATGTGATTTTCATATTATTACTGTCATGTTTCTAATATTAATACTTTAATTATTTCATATAGCGCCTGCACCTTCCTATGGATATGGATAATGGGTACATGTGGATACCCGAAGGTATCGAATAGAGACACTCGTAGGTGTTAGTCATGCGAATACCCAGAGGTATCAATATGAGGAGACAATTTAGTCTTGACATGTGGACCCAAATAGGGTCAATCATGTGGACCCAAACGGGGTCATTTATGCAGAGTCAAACAAGGTCAGTAATGTGGCAACTGCATTATACCCTTATAGGCACGCCCATCTATCCACAACCTAGACATAGGTGCAAGCAACTATAATTCATTTCCTTCTATTATTATCACTTTTTCAATATATAAATCTTTAACTTAATCATATGTATACATTTACGATCATAGAATCATATACATATTCATGTATACACATCTTGCACTTATAATTAGTGTAAAAGTATAAAACTCTTCACTTATATATAAACATCCTACTTATGCTTATTCCATTAATTACTTTATTCCTATGATAATATATGGATACATATATATTTATGCTTACACATTCCACATATGTACCCATGTAACATACTATAATCACCACAATTACATAGAAATCATATATATATATATATATATATATATATATATATATATATATATATATATATATATATATATATATATATATATATATATATATATATATATGTAAGTCGTGATGCATATATCTTATGCATTCTTTTATTTCAATACATTAGTATAATTCAATCAATTATATACCAAGCTACACTTAATTGGGGTCATATAATCAATATGCACATTCATATAAATAAGTTACACGCTTACAACCTTTGTAAGTGCTTGTTCATTAATCATACACACATATTCATCTAATATGTAGTTTTTTCAAATCATAACCTTAGTATGTTTCTATCTATTACATGTTTTTATCATCATGAAAATGTACATATTTGTATTCATTAATATCCATATTGTCCATGTAATCACTCATATACATATAAAATAGGCATATAATTATATTAATTGTGTAAACTCATTATAAACATATAATTCACTTAGCATGCATTTGTCTCTATTCGTATTTCAATGCATCATCTTAAATTTCATGTATGTTTAGTTATTAAACATGTTTAAACATGTGTTTGCAAAGTTTTATAAACATAAAAGAAAGTTCGGATGCGATTCAGTTACTTTTGGGTTAGAAAAAAGCACATTTGGGTTGTGTCAAGGTACCTCATGACTATTAGGATTCATGTAATATCCATGAGTCATTACAGAATGAAATTTGAGCTATGAAAATAAAACTCACAGCTATTAGGTTTACCCTCATGGATGTCACCCAAAACCTGCTAGCTGTGAGGTAGCAAGAATGCCTAGATCTCAGGGCAGATTTCAAAGGTCATTCTACACAACATTTTTAACTAGAGTTTTAATTTTGAAATTGCTTAAAATTTTTTGGTCTTACACACACACGAAAACTTTTAAGTATCCTTTTGTTTGAATATATCTTGGTTAGGGTGTCATTAAGTGTTATTGTCAATTGTTGAACTTACTTTCGAACTGCATGATTCTAAATTTAGAGTTTGAGGACTTCGAAAATGTGGTTTGTTCAATTTTATTCGAGGGAGAGAAAAATCTAAGTGTGGGTATTTGATATTTTCAAATTATACCTATATTTTGTTTGTTTTTAAGTGTATTTTAGAGTTCATTTAATGTTAATTTTACGTATTTTATGTTTAAATTCAATGTGTTTTGAAATTTCAGAGTTTAAAGTTAATTTGTGTTAATTTTGTCGATTTAAAGACCAAAATTTGGAAATCGACCTGGCTGGGACAATGAGTGATCCAGCCATGTCATTTGAAGCAACCTACATTCAATCCAGTAGTTGATGACCCAGCTGGGACACCAAATGGCTCAATCAGGGTGGGAGGTAGAACTTTATGACCCAGTTGGGACACCAAATGGCTCCGCTGGGTCAATTAACTTCTTATGCAAATTTGGAAGATTTTTAGGAGCTTAATGACTCCTAATAATTGCTAGACTTCTGGTATATTAGGTCTTTTAGTGTTATATCATCAGAGATCAATAGTTAGATGATATTCTATCAAGTTAGACTTAGGTTTTTCATTCTAGCATAATTTTTTTAGCTTAGAGATATTCTCTTAGGGTTAATTCAAGCTTTTTCTTTTGGTTTTTCCAAGAGCTGAAGATCAAGTTAGAGTTCATCTTATGAGTATAGTATTTGGTTTTTCATTCTTTTATTCAATTTCAATAATGAATAGTGAGTAGTTTCTTTCTTTTGTTAAGGGAAACTTGAACCCTTGTTTTCCTTCTGTTATGACTCTTGATAAAGCTTAAGTTCAATATAAGTTCGTTATTTCATAATTCCTGTGCTCATCTTTATCTTTGATTATATTTTGATCTTTATTTGATGTATCGAATAGATGATTGAATGTGAATTTGAGTATTAACCAATGATACCTATGCTCTTTCTCTTATATGCTTGTGTCAATAAATTCTTGTGTTCTAAAAATTAAGACACAATCTTATGATCATAAGTGTATTGAGTTAAAGAATTTGAATTATGAATAGATGAAAGTTTGATTTTTCGAAATGAGTTTTAACCGAAATTTAGGAATCTAAAATTAGAATTTATGCTAGATATTCAATTGTTTTTAATCAAGGAATCTAATATTCTAAAAGTATATTATGAATAAGATATCTAAATTTAGTTCGATTTTCCATAACAAGCTTGTATTACTTTAAATTGAGTCAATTTCAGCAGGAGACGAGATAGATACTTCCCATAGCAAAAGGTTTTAGCCATTAATTTTTATCATCAACTTAATTAATATTTTTTTAGTTGATTTTAGTTTTGTTCTCTATTTTTAATTCACTTAATTATTTAAATTAATTTAATTTAGTTAATAGTCACATTCTAAAACTTGGCAATTCTATCACACAATCTTTATTTCATAATCTAAAATTCACAATCCCTTAGGTATGATTTTTGAGGGTCTTAATTATAATTCCCTATATTTCTAATTGATTTAATACACTTACTAGATACTATTCAAGTTTTTGGCACCGTTACCTGGGATTGGCATTTATTTTAGATTTTGTAGTGAATATTGTGTGCTATTATTTTTCTTATGAAATAAAGATTGTGTAAAAGAATTCTCAAGTTTTAGAATGTGATTATTAACTAAACTAAATTAATTTAAACAATTAAGTGAATTAAAAATTGAGAACAAAATTAAAATCAACTAAAAACAAAGATTGATTAAGTTGATGATAAAAATTAATGACTAAAACCTTTTGCTAAGGGAATTATCCACCTTGTCTCTTACTGAAATTTACTCGATTCAAAGTAATACAAGATTGTTATGAAAAATCGAACTAAAATTTAAATATATTATTCAGAATACCCTTCTAGAATATTTGATTTTCTAATTAAGAACAATCAAATATCTAGCATAAATTCCAAATTTAGATTCCTAAATTTTAGTTAAATGTCCTTTCAGATATCTAACTTCCACCTATTCATAATTCAAATTCTTTAACTCAATACACTTATGATCATAAAATTTTGTCTCAATTTCCAGAACACAAGAATATATTAACGTAAGCATATAAGAGAAAGAGCATATATATCATTGATTAATACTCAAATTCACTTTCAATCATCTATTTGATACATCAAACACAAATCAAAATATAATCAAAGATAAAGATGGGTTTAAGAATTATGAAATAATGGACTTATATTAAATTTAAGTTTGATCAAGAGTCATAACAGAAGGATAATGAGGATTCAAGTTTCCCTCAACAAAAGAAATAAATACTCATTATTCATTATTGAAATTGAATAAAAAAAATGAAAAACCAAATACTATACTCATAAGATGAACTCTGACTTGTTCTTTAGCTCTTGAAAAAACTAAAAGAAAAATCTTGAATTAACCCTAAGAAAATATTTCTAAGCTAAAAGAATTATTCTAGAATGAAAAAACTATTTCTAACGTGACAGAATATCATCTAACTATTTATCTCTGATGATAAAACACTAAAAGACCTAATATACCAAAAGTCCAGCTGCCACTAAGAGTCATTAAGCTGCTAAAAATCTTCCAAATCCGCACAGCAAGTTAAATTGATTTGGCAGAGCCATCTGGTGTCCTAGTTGGGTCATCAAGTTTTGCCTCCCTCGTTTCAAATGTGACCAAGCCAAACCACTTGGTGTCCCATTCGGAACTCTAAAATTTCAAAACATATTAAATTTAAACATAAAACACATAAAATTAACACTAAATGAACTCTAAAACACACTTAAAAACACACAAAACACGAGTATAATTTGGAAATATCAGTAAACATGACTTAAGCCAAGTGCTCTTCATAATACATGTTCCCCCTATGTCTTAGATTTTTAATGAATTAAGAATCAATCAATTTGGATAAGTAAATTGGGAGATATACCCAAAATAACACAGACTGCATTTGGTTACTTTTCAGGAATAAATTTGTTATTTTATCTTTGAAAAATTTCTAGGAACATTAGAGACAAAATCATATCATACTTTCTTTATGAAAGTTTATTCATTATGTGTATAGTTTCTATATAATTTTTATCATGTCATTGAACTTTGATATTAAGAGTTATATCCAAATTACTACAAACTGTTCCCAAAATAAGGATAGCAACAGGTCACCTACTTTAAGCCAATTTTTAAAGGTCTTAAGGACAGAATTAGGTCTCAATTTCTTCATAAACATTGTAGGTCTTGTGTTCTATCTCCAATTAAAATCACTATATTTGGAGGTCTGTAGACTAAGATATGGCATAAACAAGAAAATTGGTCCTAGTGAACCTTTGACAAAATTTTCCCTAGGCTTCTCTTTATACCATATTTTATCTTTTCCATGCAATTCAGCACCAAACCAACATTCCAACATAAATTTCACATCTATTAAAACATGTATATCAGTTTAGTTCCCATACCTCTATAATAGCCAATTAGCTTCTTTAGTCACCTTGTTCCACCTCATCCTTTCTTATACTTTATTTACTTATCTCAGTTTGTCATCTTTCTAATGCATCCTAGACACACTCTAATGCTACTAGTGTGTATGTCAAGGCCTTACATTATCTCTATCATAAGTATATGCGTGTAAGAAAATAATGTTACCTTGTAGGATCACATGCCAAATAGAGGGGCACGTGTGACTTTCCATGTACGATGTTAGGACCTACTATATGTCAACATGGGAATGGAATAAGTGGTGTCTTATGAAATAGAGGTGGGTACAATTGCAAAGTGAAGAAAAAGTACTATGTCAAGTGACACAGCTTCAAGTGGTGTGTTTTCAAATGCAGTTAAGTAGGGTATAAAATTCTGGTAGAGGTGTCCATTGAATCAACTAATTAGATAATAATCTAAATGTGATTTTCATTATTATATGTTAACTCTAAATTTTCTAATACAACACATGCAATGCAATAACATAATGTGAAAACAAATAATCATTCAATGATTGAAATTTCATTTTAAAATTTAAATAAATACATCAAAAGAATGGTACTAAATAATATTATTACTATAAAACTATTTATAAAAAAATAGGGTTAATATATCATTTTTCTCTTAAACCGTCACCTTTTGACATATTATCCTTTTGAATAAATCAAATCTCATATTAACCCCCTACACTTGTTTAAAATATACCCATATACTATTAAAAATGTCAAATTATCTCATGTCACTGTTCACGCACCAAAAGCATGTTCTTTTTAATTGTCTTTCATGAAATGCCATGTGTCCCTATAGAAGGATAATATGACATTCTAACAATCAATTAGTTTAGAGAGTAATTTGTTAATTGGTGATATATTTAGAAAAATTTATGTGTTGTTCCTAACAAATAACTCTTTTATGTCCTCTTTTATTATCAAAACATCCTATAGCACATTTAATGGAGAAAAAGAATAAAATTTTCCCTAGTTTTAATGGCCCAATTAAGACCCTAGTATGAATGTGACCTGATTATGTGGGCTAGTGATCGATTGGGATACAATTGGGGATTAATGAATTGATTGAGGGTACTTTTGTAATTTAATAAAAGTATGTTATACATGTAAAATACAAGGAAAGTTATAGACTTATAGGTTATGATAGTTAGAGTTTTATGCAATTAAGTAAATAAGAAAAGTAGTGAGGTTAAATTGTAAATTGTATAAGTTAAAAAGATGGGACCGACGAAAAAAGGACATTGGTCTTTCTAGAAAAGATAGAAAGATAAGGATTAAGTGAGGGAGAGTAAAGCAGTCGACCACCTTTAAAGGGATGGAGTTTCAATTTCTACCTTCCTCATTCTCTCTTTCTTTTTGTCCTCTTGAACTCTTTAAAATTTAGTTATTTTCTAGAGAATGAGTTTAAAGGTTATAGAGAGAAATTACAGCACATAAATATCAAGGAGGTAAGAATTAATCCCTCCTTCCTAATTTTCTTTAAGTGTATACCTTGATGTGAGTATTTGATAGCTGAACAACTATGAAATTATGTTCTTGGTGAGATTAATTAGGGGAAATACAAGACTAAGGTCAAGAGGAGATGTGGATCAAGAGAAGAGAGGGATATGAGCTTCAAATAAGGTATAAGCATTCAAATTTCCTTATGTATGTGTTTAATATGAGATAATGGAATATTAACGTTGTGTAATGTATTTGAAATATGTGGGACTCTGATTGAGAAGTCTAGACATGCAAAGAAGTCGAAATAATGCAAACAAAGTGTTAGAGTGAAATGTTGTCATAAGACTCATAGGACCTGTCAAGACTAATTTAAGAATAACACGAGTTCTAGAGCTCCAAATGGAGTTATTCTAGTTGGAGATGAAAGATAACACAAATATAAAAGTTTGTAGAGAAATTGAAATTGAATTCTACCTCTAAGACTATCGAATTTTGGCTTGAAGTTGAGTACTTACTATTGCCCCATCAATGGAAATAGTCTATATATTTTTGTGCATGTATATTTGGATAGTTATCCAAATTGCTTGGTTTTTTTTCTATGGAAATTAAAGACATAGTGGAATAATTGTCTAGAAGGAAGTTTTTCCATAAAATACCTTTTACTAGGTCAAAATTGTTATACAAGTTGAATTTGAGAAATCTGTCTATTGATTTCTGGGTTTTTGCATCAACTAGGCTAAGTCAAAAGCCATCTCAACCAGGTCACTTGTGTTTTGGTTAGGCAGAATGCTTCAACCTAGCTAAGTCAAAATCCATCGCAGCCAGGTCACTTCCATGTTGTCCTCAAACTTTGCTGAACCTTACCTGAAAGTTACCAAATGTCTTTCAAACTTTTTCGGACATTAATAGAACTTTGTGAGCTTATCTAAAGGAGTACAATGAGACTGACTATGTGTGAATTTGTTTATATTACCTTGAATTCATTTATGAATCATAGTGAAATGTGATCTTAAGATATGATATGATATGATATGATATGATATGATATGATATGATATGATATGATATGATATGATATGATATGATATGATATGATATGATATGATATGATATGATATGATATGATATGATATGATATGATATGATATGATATGATATGATATGATATGATATGATATGATATGATAATGATTATTGTAGCACTAGTGTATTAAATGTAAAGTTAAAGAGTGATTATGAATGTGCTATTGATTTATAATTATATTGAAGTATTTTTAACCTAGTCAAGCATAAATGTAATTGAATGGTGAATATGTGAGTGAACCCTTAGTGTATGCTTGATAGACATAGTCGTACACTTACATAGGATAGCAAATCGATACCCTTTTGGTATCCAGAGTTAATTTGGCACCTTAACAAAGTGTTTAGTGATTCGATGCCTTTGGGTATCTAGTATTGACACTGTAATAAATAGTGTTTATTGATTCGATACCTATATGGTATCTAGTATTCCTAACTGTCCACTATTATATCAAATTCAAGCTACGAAAGTGTTTATCGTGTATATGTACTATGCTTGATGAATATGGAAAATGTGATAATTAGGTATGCAATGACGGTAATACAAGATGTATGTGTGATTGATTGTGATAAGATATAAATTGTATGGTTTATATGTTATTATCAATTAAGCAGTTTATATGTTATTATCAGTTAAGTTGAGCGTCAATCACAAGTTAGAATTACGTGATTTTGATTTTCGATTTTGGGATACATAGGAAGATTGGAATACTAATTCCGAGTCTAAACCAAATACTAAATGTGCCGTTAAGTATTCTAGTGTTAGTGGCAAGTTAGAAAGTGACCTATAAAAGAGTTTTCAAGTGTTTTTGGTAACTTTAGAGCAAAAACTCAATAGGGAAATTCTAAGCAATCTTGCTTCAAATAGAGTGGAAGTAAACAATTAGTGGATAATTGATTTTTTTCATGCATTTAGGAATAATTTTAGTTAGTGAAGGTTTGAGCTAGTTAAATTAGTAATGCACCCTGTAGAATGAAATGTTAAAATTATGAATTATTTAGGAGTGTTTTTAGTTGTACATAGTGAACTATTATTATAAATGATTTAGTTATATGTTACTTGAATAGCTTTGGAGTTGAAGACGTTTTGGAGGCTAGGATTATGACAGCCACGAAAAATCTCCCGAAAATGTAGTGTAGACCATAGAAAGCATTATATTTTTATAAAATTCGCAATTGTATATCTAATTAAGTTTTAGTAAGATTTGTTCATGTAATCAAACTTTGTAATTATTATGAAAGTAAATTTTAATTTAATAATATGTAGTTTACAATAAAATCGATTGAGTTATGTGGTGATGCTTGTATTAATTAATTAATGTGATTATTAGTGACCGTAGCATTTTGAAATACTTCTGAGCGATATTAGGGTGTTATGCTAGTAGTTTTCCAAAAGGTGTAATATTGTCCTATACTAATAAAATTGGAACAATTCAACTTTTATTGTCAAATGCCACTAATTCTTTCAACTTTTTCGCTTATTTTATTTTGATATGACGATTGAGAAAAGCATGAATGACATATAGGAAGGAGGAAGTGTGAAAGTCCAAAGTTACTCTCCAATAACAAAATAGTAATTCTTTCGATATTTTCTAAATTTCCAATTTGACAACTTTTAATATGGAAAAATCTTCATAACTTCACGACAAATTTACGCGAGTAGAAAGTGTTTTTTATGCCTTATTTGCACTGCCAAAAGCAATTTCAATGACAGGTATAATTGTTTATTATTGTACAAATTTATTTTCGCTGCCATTCTTCCATAAAAGTAAAGTCTTTCAATTTTTAAACTAAAATTCCAATAAATAATTAATTAAAAAAAAAAGATTATTGTCACATGTTTTTCATGTGCGTATATTTGTTATGTCAGATTAATTCTAACAGAACAAAATATAGCTAATGTAACAGGTAACAGGATTTGACGGAAGAAATCGAATTCTACCAATTTTGCTAATATAACAGCTACATTGCACTTTTTGTTAATGTAAATGACCAATTTTACCTCTTCACTTGGTTTACCCCTTCCCTTTCATGTGTGTCTATATTTGTCGTGTCACATTAAATTCTAACGGTAAAGTTGTAGATAATCAACATTGCACATGAGCAATTTTACCCCTTCACTTAGTTTTCAGATTAATTACGTTAGTAGCCATTGAATTTTTGAATTTATAAATAAATGGTTATAATAAAATAATTTATAATACAAAAATTATCTACCTTTTATTTTATTTCAATTAAAATAAAGATAATCTAAAAATTAATTTTTTACATCACCAGAATAATAGCTAAATAAAATACATGATTATTATATAATTTTGGAACCAATCAACATCATAAGTAAATCCTAATTACTTATTTAAATTTTTTTATACTATTTATACATCATCCTTTCATATTTATATAATGGCATAACGCTCTTTTTATTTGATGGTCAAACTTATAAAATTGATTGATTTCAAAATAACATGAAAATTATACGTGACGTACTTAGCTATCACTCTGTTTATATATAAAATTAATTTTTAAATTATTTTTATTTTAATTAAAATAATATAAATTTTTTATTTTTTTTATGTTACAAATTATTTTATTGTAAACATTTAATTATAAACTCCAAAATTTAAAAACCACAGACGTAATTAACCCCCTAATTTCCACATTAATTCACAAGGATTAAGAATTGAAAATAGCTTAACAGGATTTAACAATACGGATAGAATTACATAAATTTTATTAGTACATAGACAGCATTGCACTAAAATAAAACATCCAATATATTTATTATTTATAGCTTTCAAATGCAGTAGTTAAATAACAATATAACCTCCAAATTACAAAACAATAGAAAAAGGCACTACAAAGATGAAGTAAAGAGTGAAATTTGCGAATAATGAGACCGTGAAATACTCAAGGTAGAGAAACATTGCAAAATGTACATTTTCCTATGGACCAAGAACAAATGCCAAGTTTTCACATCAATTGCTAAAACATATATTACATGAATTTTCCTGTAGCAGGGTAAGAAAAATTTACTACCCACCAAACCTAGCATATTGATGCAAGCTAGCTTACACTTCTACAAAATACAAAAATTAGGATCAAAATTACTACCACAAGAGTTTCAATAAACAAATCTTTTTTTTTTTCTTTTTTGCATTTTAGAGAAAATGGAGTATCAAACTCTCATATGCATTCATGCTTTTAAGAACTTTCTCAAACACTGGCTCTCTTAAACAGATCGACGAAGTATCCCCGGGAAGACTCATCATAACTTGCAAACAAGCTACCACTGCTTTCTGCCAAGCCTCTTTCAGTCTGCAGATTATAGTCATTGTAACTGAAAAAATGGCACATAGTAAATCAGGAATACACGGCTGTGTCGTTTATGACCATTATCCAGTATGAAATTTGACCAGCAATTCCAGCCTCATCCCCTCTCTATGTCTGGTCCGTTGTCCTCGGGAATTACTTTGCACATGCGGTTAGAAGTGGTTAAGGCATATGCATCCTTTTTGCACGACCAATTTTCCCCAAATGCCAGCCAAATTCCATGCCAAACGACAAAGGCAAACAGTGAAAAAAAGAAAACTGCCGAAGAAAATTTAGCCTGCTAAACTTCCTAAAAGTATTTGAGCCGCTGCAATTACAAATTCCTCCCACTAAAAGAAAACAGGCCGTTATCTGTCAGCATTTCATAAAAAACTCTCCAGCACCGGCTAGCAGAAAACTGATTGCCGTTGTACAACAGATTTACATGCTACTCCAATCACATGCTTCACAGGATGGCAATCACCGAAGGAAGCAAAGAAGAATGTGGTTACTATGAAAATCTAATCTCACAATATTCCATTCAAAACTCTCTGATAATAGTCATACTGTCTTGTCCTCCATGCATCTAAGCTGCTGCTGATAAGAGAGAGCACCAAGGAGACACATTGCTGCAAGAAAGCAACAGATCATGACAATTATTAACAGTATATATTCTACTTGATGATGCAATTAAAGATCTTAAGTCTCACCTCTTCTGTCAAACTAAGATCGAATCTTTTTCTTAGGTTCTGTATTGTTCGTGGACCACCTTTAAAGCAAGGGAAACCAGAATCCTGATCCAAGATGTCACATAATAGTACCCATTAAGCAACAAAGTTTCATTGAACAAACACTAGAGTTCACCCTAACCCTACAAAATATAGAAAGGTAATTGTTAAAAGGTTCTCTATGGCCATGTCCATTTATCAGAATTTGTTTTATTTCATCACTTTGGCAGATGTTTACATGTTGTTCCCCTCAATTCTTTGTGAGTAGTAAATACTTGTAATAAACATTTCTTCAAAGGGACCAAGAAAGAATTGCTGATGCATGTAAGATCTGACACAGTTAGGGCTGGAGTGCCACAAAGGAAAGAAGAAAAAAATATATATTCTTAAAAGTATAGAGGGATTAACAATAACGAGAAACAAGTACTTGTTTTTGAGAACTAAGTGGTGATGAAGGCTGAAAATTGATCCCCAAAACAAAGGGTTTTCTGAAATTGAATTCTCTCCTATTGAATTAATTTGATAAATTACAAGATCACAAAACCGATTCTAGGAAATTCAATGTACAGATTTAATTTACAAAGATCAGACTAAGAAATAGTAGAATACAGCCTCACACCTACCACAGCCATGGGCCAGGTCAAGGTACCTCCTGCTATGGTATAAGCCACAGGTTTGTCCTGTTGCTAATACCACACTCTTTAACATCCACATTCTTCCACAATGTCACCAAGAAAATCATATTCTTCCCCACCGACTCATGTAATTTTTTAACATGACAAAAGAAAAGAAATGGGGTTTCTATACCCAATAAATAAACCACACATGTAAGAACTGTAAGTCATAACCTCAAATTAACCATATTCACACCCCTGCCTTCAACTAAAATTGGAGTTCAAAATTAATATTATTAATCTTATCCCTTGGGACTGGACAAGCCAACCAGTAGAGATTAAAGATTGAAGAGGGGGGGAGGAGGAAAGAAATTCACACAAGAAAACTTTTCAGTTATGTCTTGTTGAACTGAATAAAGGCAAGGCAAGTGGGAGTTCTTGAATCCTATCTAGTGTAGTCCACTGAATTAAACATAGCCTTAAGTATTATTGTGATACAAAACTACAAACGGCGCAACTGACATTTCATAAAACAATAACCAAATCAAACATTGGTATTCCAGGAAGCAAGAACCTTAGGCTCTTCAACATAAGGGCCAATGAGGTCTGGCTGTTTCTCAAACCAGTCATTCCACGACTTTGACCAACCCAAACTACCCTTGCCCTTCTAGAAGTGTATACTTTTAATACTGAAGATTGGGGGAAAAAAATTTATCTGACAATAAGAAGCATCCTTCAGGTTCTTTAAATAATGTTACGTCAGAATTTAATTTCTTTTTAAGCAAAACCAAGCATTTTCTGATATCAACTATTGTTCCTCTCCCACCTACAGGAGGAAGCATAATAAGCAGAACAAGTACATAAAAAGCTGCAACTATCAATGCAAACTGTGACGAACTATGGTGAATTATTTCCACCTGAAAACCAATTTACTAATTAAGAAGTCCATTCTGCCAACAGCATTCAAAATTTCCATGATTATCCAGAGCTCAGGAACAAAAACAGCTCCAAAACATGTGGAAGGAGTGGGTAGATCACAACCACCTCAAGGGAAAAGAGGCATGCACACAAACAATGTCTCATAAACCACACATGCGAGTGTGCAACCAAAGTTAAATTGGAAGTTAACAGTGTTACCTGCAACATCTCAACAAGAAGAATAATACGCTCAGCATGCTTGCGACATGTTAAGAATCCCTGAATGCATAAAACCTGGAATTGCAGTTAATAACCTTAAGACTTGATATTTACCAGAAAATAAAATAAAATAAACTAGAAATTTTATCATTACTTTAAAATAGTCAAAAAACTCGCTAGGAATTCCCTCTGCATCAGAATCCATGACCTAGAACAATCACCAAAGTTTCCATTACTTTAGGACCAAAAGCCAAATATAAACCACCTACAGATATTTCAGTACCTGGTGAGTTTGTAGACAAAGTACGAAAATCACTATACCTCAAGAAGTTCTCGGGTTAGTTTGAAGGGTGCATTCTCAAAATTAACACCCCCAGGGGAATTGGAGAGCATGAAACCAAAATCAATATGTATAATATGACCTTCTTCATCCAACAACAAATTTCCATTGTGCCTGTCCTTCACCTGCACAACATGTCTTTTCAGTAAGCCTTTCATGGATTTGCCATTTTGCTGGCAGCATGAAATAGGAAAAATGCTATTAAAATATGTAATTTCTTTCAAAGTATATGTAAATATAAATTGATTTTCAAATTCCAAAGTAACACAAATTGTTACATTAAGTGGAGAAACCTCAGTATAATGAATACGTCACATTCGCACAGCTGGATGGTATGTCAAATAGGGTGGCAAAGAAACAAAAAATTAAAGATACTCCAAATTCTTCAGAGAAAGTTATTTCTCACGAGACATACACATGTTAAAAATAGTGCAGTTAAAAGCAATAAAAGAAGTTAAGAATTTTAAATCATTATCCAATTTTTGCCTACCTTAAAAAGTATTGACTAATGAATTGGTAAATAAAACCTATCCAAGGACTATACAGTTAACAGAATTAAATGTCATACTATTTCATTGACTTTTGAAAAGACATGAATGTTAATATCATCAGATGCCAGAGGATTCTAACAATTTGACTGACTGATTTTCAGATAACCCATAACAAAAGGGTTACATATCCAATGGAATTATATGTAAACTATACTTATGAAAAGGACACAGGTAAGAATATCTCGAAATGGCAGGGTTTTAACAATTTGCACCAATTTATATAGCTCATCCACGTCACTAGCATATCTAATTATTTGAGGCTATGCAAAACTCAGTAGATTTCTCATGGTGTGTGAATGCACAAGTGCCATGTTAAGAGTGTATGCATGCAGTGTGTGTGCATGAGAGAGAGAGAGAGAGAGAGGAAGGGCACTGTACCTGTAAGAGGTAGCAGACTAGAGAATAACCAGCCATACTTTCAACAAAGTTCCTCTGAAGGAAAACAATAATTAATAAAGTGTCAACCAAGATAAGGCAAATAGGATGCAAAATATACACAAAAGAATTAGAATAAAACTCAAGACACTTCTTTCCTTATCTGAAACAAATATTTGTTCAAGGAGAGAGAGAGAGAGAGCACATAATTAAAAGAAATCAATATTGTCCCTAGATCATTTGACTATCAGCAAATAACAGAACCAAAACCATACACAACCAAGGGGAAAAAATATACGAAGAATGCCAATGTGTAAACATATAGAAAAGTGTGAAAAGTTGGATTCTAACTGAAACAAAATCTCCCATGTTGGAATGCTGTATGCATTAAAAGCCCATCAGTATCCCATCAAAAGCCCATCAGTATCCCCACTTGCCTTTCAAACATTAAATTCCAGATGTTAAGTCTGTTAATAGGCTAAGCTAGCCTGAAGATTAACCGAACCAATCCTAAGAACTCAACATTGCGATTTAGGAAAAACCATTCCATTTTTTGGTCAGTAATTAAAAAGATCAGAATTAGCATGAACAAGCCTCTAACACTAGGACAATTAGAGACTATAATTATCATTCAACTATCTCTTCCACAAAAACTTTAAAGAAAGGCTAGACACTTGCCACGTTTCATCTGAATGCATTTAAAATGATCCACCATTTACCATTAACTCTTTAAATGACTGGAATACTCTGTGACTGACAAAAGCTTCCCATATTTCACTGGAAGTTGTCAGAAACATACATGTATTAATGATTTCCTGTAACAGAGTACCATAACAAGGACATTAACATAGAATCTTGTCATCCCACCCGTCCAGTTCAGGATCCCTTGATTTTGGATCAATACCAAGCGACTTAGTTTTTCCTTTTCCTTTTCCTTTTCAAAAAGTCTGAATAAATTGATACAACTTAGCTAATCTTTTCATTTAACCTATATGCCACTGGGATATTCTGCCATTCCCCCATTGGTACAAAATTGTTGTCAACCAAAGATGCCTCTGAAGCATTGCTGATTTTGATGGAGCCTGACATGGCTTAGAAGAAATGCAAAAGGACTCATGCAATTGGCAAAGGGAATATGAGGTGTTACATTTACCAGAAAAAATGGGTTTGATAATCTCTGTTGTGTAATGAGGAATGCAAAGATAAAAGTGCCAATGGACAGTCACTGACAATAAACCCTGAAAAAAGAAAATGGCCCATGGCTCTAATACCATAGAAGTCTGAAACAAATATTTTTTTAATACGTAGACTTAAAACACACACATGCATCCAATGGTCAGTCACTGACAATAAGCCATGAGAAAAAACATGGCCTATAGCTCTAATGCCACACAAGTCTGCAACAAAATTTTTTTAGCACAGTAGACTTGAAACACACACACGCCAATAGGCAGTCACTGACAATAAAACATGAAAAAAGAAATAACCAGTGGTTCTAATACCATAAAAGACTGAAACCGATATTTTTGAGTATGTCGAATTAAAACACACAAAATCGTGCGTGTGCACATGCATACATACACAAAAACACACAATCATGCGCACACACATGCATACATACAAAAAAACACACAAACACACACATAGATGCATGCATGCATGCACACGCATACATTGCTGCATATAGGGAAAACACTAATTTAACTAATGTTATATGGATTGCATTATACCATAGATTGTTATTTTGAAATTAGTTAATTATGTATAACCCAAATTTAATTAATTATATATAGGCCCGATCAGCCTGCCCGGACAAGATATTGTCCTGTCTGCTAAAACCCACAACGGGGCTTAGACCTTGGACATCCTAAAATTACACAAGCCTTGTCAATCTGGCATAAACGCCACCAAAGCCCAATGTTGAGCAGGTCTAGAGACAACCATGTAAATCAACAGAAGTAGAGCCGTATACCCCACTGGTTCATCTTAGTTTTTTTCCCACAAAGATTTACAGCAGGAATTTCTGGACAGCAAGCAGTAATGGCAGGACAAAATTCAAAGCAGTTGCATAAACATATTAAAGGTGACAAACCAGAAAATTCACTTAAGTGTGTTTGGGACTGAATTCAAAAATTTGATATTGTAAAGAGAAACATGTGCATTGAAGAAGATGAAACCCTAAGAAGGGAACTCTTCACCAGAACCATTGTTGAGGATTACAGCTGATAACGCATTATTAACTGACTTTACAACTCCACACAAATTCAAAAGCTAAAGTAAGGGCAAGAGTATTGTCATCTCTTAATTTTTATTGCGAAACTGGGAATGAAAGTGGCATTATGTTTCTTTTAATCCATACAAAGCAAGAATAAAAGGAGACAACAGCTTTTGTTGACTGCATATTTCAAAATTCAACATTGACTTGGCCATAACCAGGGGTGAACAATGCAGACACAAACTCAAAAAACATATAACATAAATACTTCAAAACTTCAAAATACATTAATGTAAATTCACTGATTTCAATTATACAGTCTTGCATGTCAATTTAAATCAATTAGCCCTAGGTCAATATTAGGCTGAGTCGTCAAAAGAGATGTTCCAGTATGAGGGGCATTATTGTAATTCCCAGCTCCATCATTGTGCTATCCCTGATTGTGTGATGCAATTCTACCCCTGGTTTGATTCAAAATCCTAGGTCTGATTCCTGAGGAGTTCTAAGAGAAATGCTCAGAACCTCTACCCTTTCACTTATATTTCAACCATAAAACAGCCCTTCACCACCTAGCCTTGGGGGCTGTATGGCTGGGCTTCAGGGAAGCCAAAAGTGGCTTTTAAGTTTGATAAGCCACTTTCGGATTTTTCTTAAATTTTCAAAAAGGCTTCCACTTTCAGAATTCCTTTTGGAAGAAGCTACTCCATCTTGGCTTCTCTTGGAAGTTCTATCCAGAAAAACAAGGGAAGTTGTTTTCCCTTTTAATGAATTTTTTAAATTCCAGTTTTATCCTAATATTTGTACATCAATAAATAATCAATATATTTTGCACATGGCATTTGCCTTCTCTCATAAAAGAAGAAAAAAATTATTAGGTAGTAATATTCTTTTTATTAAAAAGAGAACAGCTGGTACAGTTTATTTAATTTTTTCTATAAAAAAATATGGATTAAAATAATCAGGGGATATTTATTATCTGATGTGATATTTTCATTTGTTTAATAACAAATTTAATATTATATTATTATTATTAAGCGGTAAAACAATCATTATCTGTAATATATTAGCTTTAGCCATATAAAATACAAATAAACACAAAAACTCTTATGGAACAAGAAACTATTTTAGAAAATAGTTTCCACACACCAGTGGGGTATTGTCATTTCCCTTCTAGAGAATACTACTGCTACTTCAGATGATGCTACATCTATTTTTATTTAGTGCAGTGCATAGACTGCTTATGTGAATGGAACTTCAACCAGCAATATCAAATTCAATTCCACCCTGACATGCTCAAGTTTGGATGTGAAAAAGATATATGTGGTGCCGGAGAAGGAAAAACAAAAGGAAGAAAAAGGCCTCAAGGCAGAAAAGGAAATGTATGAAATACAAGAAATAAGAATAATTGAAGTTCCAAGTACTATGTATATCTAGCAGCTAAAAGCTGCCATCTTGGTAGGCAACACAATTGAACTAACACTGACCTACATGGGGAAAGCTTTATATATCATTGTCCTCTGTTCCGCCTCATCCAGTTTAGGCTATATTTTCCACAAAGTTATAGAGGTAAGGTCTCTTAGCATGTTTCACCCCACAAAATCCAAGGTATACCCCTTATTTTCTTCTCCAAAGCCTTCCGTACATTTACTAGTTCACAATTTACATGTCTAAACCAACTCCATCACCCTACAACATAAATTTAGATGCTTGCCTTTCTTGCTTCGCTATTGAGTGTTATACAGGTTTAAACCACTCACTTTAAAGAAACAGGGGTATTAGATGTGTAAACAACATGGCTTGAGGTTCTTGGCACCTACTCAAAATCACTTTTCTTCAAACATGCATTAGGTTACCTAGTCTTTGGATTACCTCCTCTCTTTTATTCATGGTCATCACTTTCAATTTCTAGCTATTAGAAAATAAAAAATAAAAAATCTTTCTCAACAAATAGGAAAAGAAAAAAATAAAGTGAATGTTCCATGCAAAGACAGGCCATAACAACAAAATTACCACTTCAACCAGCAGACAAATTATTGATGCTTGAAAAATAAATTGGATAGAAACTTAGACGACAAAGTTTTGTAAACTACAAAACCAATAAAATGTAGATGTTTAAAAAACCAGTAAAGAAACCAATAAAATGGAAACACTCTAAAAACCAGCAAAGTGCAGTTTCTGTCACCTGTGCAAGCTTAAAACTTGGGGAATTGTCTCCATACTTGGCGACAAAGAAGTCATGCAAACTTGTAATGTTGGGATATCTACTCTTGATAGAATGAAGTGAAGCCTGTAAAAAAAAAAAAAAAAAAAAACATAATCACTGAGATGACCCAAAATTTTATTGGCAAGTTCACTAAAATTAAGGTCATTACACATACAGTATCAGGAATCGTCTCAATAAGAGCCGTGTAAGATGAAGTAACCAAAACTTCATAGGGGCGTAACCAAAGAGGAAGACCAGCTTCTTGAAATATATCTGGCATCAATAATGAATTGCTATAACCTTAAATCTAGAATAAAGATGTGTTTAAAAGAGAGAGAGAGAGAGAGAGAGAGATAAATTCTACTTCGCTACAATTCCTCATAAAAGCTTAACTTTACAAGATTCTGGTCATGCCAGAAACAAAGATTCACAACCATGTCCCTTTCCAAATGACTGATTAGACAAACACAATTGTGCTTTTAGCTTAATTTACATTATTCCACTTAAATGTGCAACCTCAATTTATGCATAGAACTATTAATGTATCCACTGACAAAAGGGTTTCAGTATAATTTCCCACAAATACAATTAACCTTATTCTGTGGGTAAGGCTACTCAACCAACAGTCAATCAATTAGCGGATTAGCTCACATGCATCTAATTCAGCTTTGCAAGATGAGGGAAGATTGTCTGTTATATGAAGTCTTCTTGATGCATGGAAACCCCCTTCCCATGACAGTAAGAAGCTGAACCATTATGACAGTAATAAATCAAGTCATAGCAGTAGGTCGCATTTTTACTTCTTTAAAGACTGCGGGAGCCAATCATGGATCAATATGTTGAGGCTCACTCATCTGAGCTGAGTTCTTTTCTGACCTAGGAAGAATGATGTAGTAGCACCCAATTTAAAATTGGACTTCTTTTTTAAGCTTTTCAGTGTCACTTCTTTATTCATGATTCCTATTTAGGAAGGTATTTTACTTAATTAATCAGGAACAAATTTTAATTCTCCTTATTTATTTAGCATTCCTAACTAGCAAATGCTTAATCAATAGGACAGCAAATCCATTTATGTAATGTATATTCATACCAAGGTTTCTTTCTCAACCATAACTACCATACACTAGCCCTAATTATTGAGATCTAATTGACCTAAACTCTTCTGTTACATCATTTCCCCTACATCTTTTTGTAGGTAGGCTGTTTCCACAAGTAAAACCTGTGACCTCCAGGTCACAAAGTAGCAACCTTGCCATTGTGCCGACTGCCAAGGCCCTCAAGCAAAACTACCAAGTATACCTTGAACCTTGTCTTAATCAACCTAAACACAAACTCCTTGCATTTCCCCAAGAATTATAAATTCTTGCAATTAATAAAAAAAGCGCAACAAATCAACGATGACTTCTTCCAAACTACAAATGCAACACAATCGGCCATCAAGACTGATATTATGTCCGGGCAGCCAGACACCTACCAAAGAAATGAGAAATAAGTTGCACGGCAAGATGCTCCTGCCTACA
Organism: Excoecaria agallocha; assembly: GCA_037975025.1. Classification (NCBI taxonomy): domain Eukaryota; kingdom Viridiplantae; phylum Streptophyta; class Magnoliopsida; order Malpighiales; family Euphorbiaceae; genus Excoecaria; species Excoecaria agallocha. The sequence continues at coordinate 16,019,404 of CM075807.1, forward strand.
ATCATCACCACTCTTTACAATAACCTATGCAAGAAGCAAGCAAGGAAACAATTTCATTAGCACCGAATTAAATAAACAGAACTCACATGCAAATTTATTTATACAGCATTTTAAATGAAAACAGGCTACAAGATGGTCAAGATTATAATAAATCAAAAGCATGAAAACATCAAAGAGTGTAGATAAACCATATTCGCTGACTTTATGAACATAATGCTTCAGAAAAAAATACAGCTATGAAAATATTTTTTATAAGGCATCAAAAGCCACATTAACATGAAGAATTTATTTCTAGTTCTTTCTCTGAGCAAATTAACAAGCAAAACTTACAGAGTGCAAGTCCCAGCCAGGTAATTTGCCATACACTGACCCTCTACGGATCCTCTCTTTTTTTTCTTCCCAAAGTTCACCAGATAGAGCATCACTGGCCTTAGGGTTGCAACCATTTACCTGTTGGAAAATTAAAAAATTTCAGATTATAAACTCACAGATAAAACCAAGGATACTTCATCTTTTACTTATGGAAGTCTACCGTTGGTTGTGCATCTGATGAATCTTGACCAGCCCCTTTAAGAGGAAGTCCTGGAGGTGCTTCTCCTTTGGCTGCAGCAGCCTGCAGAAGAAATATAACTTACATGGATATCACAAGATAAAATCACAATGATATTCCATTTAGAGGCCAACCTTCACTTCTTCCATAGCAATTGTACTAGGAACACGTCGATGCTCCCTGCGACGTGGTGGTCCTTGATCCCCAATGTCCTCCATTCGAACCCCAGGGTCTGCTGCAAGCACTACTCTTACCCCCTCCAAATCACCACCATCTGCTTCTCTTTGTTGCTTACCATTGTGATTTTTGCCAGCACAAATATCACGTGCTTGAATGTTCCTCAAATGGTGCGGCAATTGCTTCTCCCCAAAGAGGGTCACACTAACAAATTTCATTTTTGCCTCTGAAGTATGGGACATTGCCTGGTCAATCGCTTGAGCAGTCGATACTGACATCCTATCACTACTATTCCGATAAACTTCTTGGGCAGTCCACAAAGGATAGGCCCATGGAGGGGGCTTTGGCAAAAATGCATCACCATTTGCCAAAGGAATTCCTCCTCTAGAAAGCTTTTGAGCACCAGGTGTATCCTTGGTACTGCTGAAAAGTTTATAAACGGTAAACCAAACTTGCAACAGGATAGTCAAACTGATATATGTCTATATGTAACCATAACTTAATTCCATATTTACCTTGGCATTTCACATTTCAAAACTTCAACACAAATCAGATATGGTGCTTTTTCCCTAGAATTCAAAAGAACAGCTTCATCTTCAGGTATATGTACTACACGATACATCCCCTTCCCCATTGGAAAGCAAATTCCTAATCACACAAACAAATTGCTAATTGTTAAAAGAATCATCAATAGTTTGGTAGTAATTTTTTTTACCAAAATCCAACACTGAAATAAAAATTAAAAAAATAAAGAACGAAAAAGAAAACCACTAAACTAAACTAAATCATTGCTTATTAACGATAACATTATTTAGCGGCAAGGCTTAGAAATAAAAGCTGGCAAAAACACCTTCACCTTAAGAGAGAGACTTTCTCTTGATTATTACTTAACACCATTAACAGTTAAAAAGAACCACAAACAGCATTGTTCACATTGCAACAAGAAGATCAAGGTTTCAATCTTTAAGTTAAAATATAAAGCTAATGTCACCACATATTGATACTGTCAAGCAAAACTTTAGGCTTTTCAAGAGAAAACAGACCACAATAACAATTGAAAAGAAGACAGAGAGTACAAGCAAAGCGATTAATGTGAAAAATAAAAGAATAAAAAAAGGAAGCAGACCACACAACCCAGGCATCATCACATATTGTGTTACACACGAGTCATTTTCTTGTGGAGAAGACCTAGAGACGACAAGCAAATGGATGAGAAAAATAGTTTTAAAAAATTACAGAGCAGACCACATAACCCCAGAATCACATATAATGTGACCGATGTCATTTCAAGAGAATGTCTTATTGCATAACTAGCAATATTATTTAGAAAAAAATATGTTTTTAAACATGGCCATTCTAAAGATATCAGATGATTGTTTCAAAGACCCATCCTCAACATCTTTCAAGACATACAAATAATAATTTAAAATGATTATAAGAAAAACATATTTCAAAGCTCTTATTCCCAACCACAATCCAAGTTTTTACACCAAAACATCAAACCTCATAATAATCAACATTATGTTTGTCACTTTTGGAATCTTTTTAAGAGAATAGAATGATTTCTTAACAAATACATGGCAGACTACAACAATTACAACGCTTAAAGAGGACCTTTAACTAAAAGTATGGACTCTCAACTAAAATTTACAAGGTCTACGATCAGTACCTCCACTATTTTGAGCTTCAGCTATATGCAAATTGACCTCTGCAAGCAACTGAAATATAAGAATCACAAAAGTAAACTATGAGTCAGAAACATTCCAACTAATTATTGGCTTATGTTACAAAATATCTACATTCATACACAGAACTAGATCTATATTATGGATGCAGGTGTCTCCAGATGCATGTGTATAAGAAACTTATTGACATTGTAATGTGCATATATAATACATAACCATGAGCAGTAGACAAAATAGAAGGAGAAAAAGGCACATAATAAATAAATAGGAAGAGCATTGAACAACCTCACAGAGAGCACTTTTGCGATCTTCAACAGGAAATACATCAACTAAGCCATAGGAAGTCTCACATAGTGACATCACAAAGTCCAGCGATTCATGATAAGCCCCTTTTCGGAACTGTGATGCAGTATTATTAGGAAGTGGAGGCTTCGGGTTTGATTTTTCATTTTGCTGCTTTGGTGAACCAGGACGTTTCTGCCATGTAAGAGCAAAGAAAAACTAAATCAGGAAATTATAATACCCGTGCAGCTTTGATCCTCCAATTACAAGAATTTCTCAAAATGCCAATTGCAGGACATCTACACAGCAGGCTATTGATTCCAACTACAATGAAAGGATGTCTAGTCAAATAAAAAACTAGTTTGCTTACAGTTTACAAACAATGAATATGCTCATTAACCCATTTACTTTCAAACAAAATGAGTAGTCTAAGACTAAAAGTGCATCCAATTTTTTATTGGAACTTAATGTTGCTGCATTCTGCCAATTTGCTTATGTAGAAAAACTTATCTTTCAAAATGTTCACAGCACCAATTGAAGTCCATGTTTTACCTTAAACCACAAGAATTATAATTCATGATCAACTTTGATAAATTAAAATAAAAAACTGAACGTTATTTTGCATGCTTCCATATTTCCCAGCACCAACAAGCTCTTTTCTCAAACATGCGCTCTCTTGCATCATTTTACAACAAACAAGGTGTAGCAAAATTAGTAGCTATTATAATTGTAAATCAATTTGGATTCACAGAAGTTTGAACTTTTACAATTATGAGTTGAAAAAAGAACAGTATCAATAAGTTTGCAAATTTGGAGTTCAAGGCATATTGGACTACTTAGCACTTAAAAATGAAGATTATGCCGATGTACTGCACTAGAAAGTTGGACGTCAACTACAAAAGATTTGGAAAAAATAACAGTAGAAAGGAAGATACAAATGCAATAATGAGTGCCCAGTGAAAAGTACGTGAGTTAGACAAGTTAATTTAAAAAGAATTATTCAACTTTTATATGGCCAAATATATTTCATCCCTTCTCTGTTCCTTTACAAGAAAGATATATGTATTTACGTTTGATGGAAGGCTTCAGCAAATGAAATACATTTTAAAGCAGTTCCTGACTTCACAAATCAAAACAGTGAGCAAAGTTCTCCAATATGCAAACAATAATTTTTGTATACCAATGCAAAACAAGAAGAAGAACACGGATAACAATCAAACCAAAGAGTTCCATCAAATGTTCATATCATGTTCTTACAACTGGCAAAATCAATCCAAACAATATATATACATACACACACACACACACACACATATATTCCATCACGTCAAAAATAACAATTATTGCTATGTGTACTGCAAGAGTGAAACTCTTCTGAATGCAAACCAATGAAACCAGATTAACTGATGATCATACCTCTTTGTTCTTCTTTGAACCAAACAACTTCGAGTCTTCCACTGAACGATCCCTATCTCTAAACAATTTGCGGAAAAAATTCTCGGCCCCAGGGCTGCCCTCAGCCATGCTACCATTATTATTATTGTCATTGACCGAAGTACTTTTGACATCTTCAGGATGCACACGAAACAATCTTTTGAACAATGAAAAGTCAGAAGATTCTTTATCCTCGCCATTGGCATTCCCCTCATCAACTTTGTCATGTCCATCTTTCTTGTCCTCAAACTTATCCTTAAATAATTTCCGGAAGAAACCCTCTTTTTCATCATCCTCGGTGGATTTGGAACATTTCTCCTCAGATTGCACCTTTCCTTCATGCTCATTCTTATCATGTGCATCCTTTTTGTCCTCAAACTTCTCCTTGAAAAACTTCCTAAAGAAACCCTCCTTTTCATCATCTTCCACACATTTACCAACTGACTTGTCATCACCATCACTCTTACTATCACGAAACAACCTTTTGAAAAACCCTTCTGAGCTTGATGTCAATTCTTCATCATCACCCTTACTACTATCCCTCAAGAGCCTCTTGAAAAAGCCATCTGAGGTTGATGTCAACTCCTCATCCTCCCCTCTACTGCTATCTGTCAAAAGCCTCTTGAAAAACCCATCAGAGTTTGATGTCAACTCCTCATCCTCTCCTCTACTGCGCTCTCTCAAAAGCCTCTTGAAAAATCCACCCGAGTTTGACATCATCACCTCTACTGCTATCTCTCAAAAGCCTCCTGAAAAATCCCTCCTTCTCACTCTCTTCCTCATCTTTCTCTGCTGACTTCCTAAACAACAAGGCGTCTCTAACTTTAGGACCCGGAATAAACTTCTTAAAAAGCTTGTTCTCCTCCGGTGACAAGACATTTCCATCCTCCTGTAAATTATTCCCAGATAAAGGTGAAAATGATAAAGACTTGTGCAAGGGCGGTGATGATGTCAATGACAATAACTTCTGTTTTGACGAAAGTATTTTATTCAAAACCTGGTTCTTACCACCAGAGATGGGAGACTCATTTGGCAGCCGAATAAGAAGAGGCCACTCTCCCATCACAGTGGCTGCAATCTGACACTTCTCCTGAATCCTACCAATCCCTTCATTATCATCAGAATCCTCTAGCTCCGCCAACAAAAACCAATGCACTTTCAAAGCTACCAGCAGAGACTTGGAGCAGATGTCAATGACAAACTTATCCAAAGATGGGCTTGGCTTGTGTATTAACATGTAGGTAATTTGGAACAAATAGCTCTCGATGCCTGATAAAGGCAAAGTATACATTCTGTTACACAGATAGTCACGTACCCCTGCGTGTTCATGCTTGTAGAGGTAGCTTACAGCGATCCACTCGCAGAAGAAGGAGGAGTCGAAGAACCTAATAAGCCACCCGTTCTCGCCGGACTCACTTGTTAGGTTGGTCCGCGAGGTGATTTCTCTGGGCAATTCGTCTGATTCGCCACGACTCAGTCCCAGAAGCCGCACCATTATCACTCTAACATCATAAACCCTGACTTTGCAATTCTACAATCAGATCAAAAGAAACTTAAATACCTTGTAGCCGAATCACAAAAATCGAAACGTATAAAGCAGACGACCGGAAGTATTTGACTTGATTATTAAACCCTTAATTCCCTAAAACCTTTATCGAAACCCTAATTCTGGTACCTGGAACAATTTCCAGTCTTCTCAGTTGATTTAATTCAATATAGACTGACGGGTAAATTGAATCCGATCATTTGCCAGAAACCCTAATTCTCCGTACAGATAGACCAAAGAATGCAATCTTTTATTAGTTTCTCAAGAAAATTAATAAAGGGAATGAAGAGGATAGTATGGAAGAGAATGATCGAGGTACTCCGAAGTCAAAGAGAAGGGTTTTGAGTCGAAGATGATAGAATTGGAAACTTACTAACAAAAAGCAAGCTGGAATTTCAGATATGCATCACGCAGGAAAGAGTAGGACTTGCAGAAGAGAACCTCGATAAGCTACGAGCAGAACGCCGCCGATGATGGCGGTGGCAGAGAGGTGGTGACGGTGGTGGAGATTGTCGGCTAAGCTGTCACAGAGAGAAAGATAGGTGAGGTAATTATTGTTAAAATTAGATTACAAATTTACAATATTTTGCTTTTATTTATTTATTTTTCTAAAATGATACGTTAAACTTGAAAATTAAAAATTGGGGTTTTGCTAACTTGCACATTATATGCGCACTTTTGGAAAACGGAAACTTGCATCCACCCTCCGGCGCAATGTGTTGTGTTTGGTAAACTAGTTAAATTTGCAACTACAACTATGTTACAAATTTCCACCCTGCTCAAATTCATAACAAATAATTTTTCTTGGAGCATCTATAAATAATTTTAGACCCATTATAAAAAATCTACTATCTATAATTGATATAGAGCAGCAAATAGCAAACCCATATAAATGAGCACATGAGAATCACTTGTTAGAAACAAACCAATAGAAAAACGAAAGTCATGAACCGATAAAAAATAAAAATAAAAGTATAGCATCATATCTGAAACGTGTGAGGCCGATTAACCAGCAGACCATATGGTGAATTGGTTGTGTGAGCCATCATCACCCAGGTGGTTTTGGGGCTTGGACAGTCATTTAGTTAAGAAATGGTTTTGTGAGTAGATAGAAGAGTTGGTGTCGAGAAAGAGTTTAAAACTAAGATCTAAGTTAGGTATAGATAGTTTGTCAGAAGAGTTTTTAGAAGGGTATTCAAAACAGTCAGAAAGAGAAATCATGTTTGAGCTCACTCCCCTTATTGGTTCTTTCAATTCTCAAGATGTGAATAAAAAGATGGATGATCTTAAAATAAAGATGATGTTAATGTTTGCTAGTCTCACTGCTAGTTTAGCCTCACTCTTAACCACTCAGCCGGTTATGCCAGTTGTTGCCAAGATCGAACCGATTGCTATCGGGGGGATTCCGGCAACAACCTTCATTACCCCATCACTAACAGTTGATGTCAAAAATGCATCGCGCAAGGGATGGGAGTAGGTGTCACCCGAAGTGGTCTTAAATGTGACTTTATAACCAATGAGGAGGAGGAATTGTAGGCCCCTCAAGCATTAAAGAACCTTATCCCTAAGGAGGAAAACCCTACCATGAAAAAGATAGAAGAGAAGTTGGAGGCCTTAACTAGGATATTGTCAGTTGGGAAGGGAGTCAGTCTTGAGGATATTGATTTAGATGGCAAGGATGCTTTGTCTAGCCGATTTAAGATACCTTATTTAATAAAGTTTAATGGTACATCTGACCCATTAGCACACATTAAGCAGTATGTTTTGCTCATAAAGAGGACTACTATAGACACTGTGTTGGGTTTCAGAAGAATAAATAAAAAAAATCGTAGCAAAAAATAGAAACCCACTATGAATCCAAGCGATCCAATTAATTCAATAGAAATAGTGTACCGATTACCAACCTCTTGAAATACAAACAAACAAAATTCGTAGGTGCAGCCTCACGCGAAATGACACCCTCTATCGGTATCCACATGCGAATGCAATAAATAAAATCGCTTGGGGTGCTAGCTCCCTTCCTTAGCGGCTAGGGTATATTTTCTATCTTTCTCAAAGTTACAGAAGAAAAATGAATTTTTCTCTTTTGAAGTGACGGCTGCCATTCTCCTTTTTGTATGCTTAAATTAGGGTTGAACTATACATATCATTATATATATAGTTAACCTAACCCTAATTTAGAGATAAAATTTCGGGCCCACACTTCTTATTAAAATAAGAAATACTTTATTTCTTATTTAAAATAAGAATAATAATATTAATCTTAAATAATAATAATAATAATAATATTATTATTATTATTATTATTATTATTATTATTATTATTATTATTGTTATTTTATTTCAAATTTTAATTTATCACAAAATAAAATTTGAAATGTCTGAATTAACCCTTAGTTCATTCATCACATTCTATGTGTGTGACCCAATAGGTTCATATTATATTGGCAGTGGGCCCTAATCCCATAATGGGTCCACAAGTCATAAGCGGCCTCCAGCAAGACATTATGACTACCCAAATAATATGAATATCGATAATTTAATTTGAACCTAATATAATATGTTATAATTCCTTTGTCAAATGATATCTTGCTTGGACATAAGTCATGGTCCATGTCAAACTTATATAGTCCAAACATATAATTTTTCGATCACTAAGTAAACTGATGATTTCAAATGATATTGATTACTCCATCAATTTATTTGAGCATGACCATGCATTTCTCAGTCCTACTTATTGAGGGGCCCAATAAATATCTCTCTCATAAGAGGGATAAATTTCTTCTTGATTATTCACTATCCTCTGCATGATTCTCATTATATCCAATTATAACCTTTATGATTATCCGATTAAAGATAATGTTTGATTATGTCAAAACATGATGTTCGTCATGTAGGATACTGTGATAATATCAGATCTAAGGATCGATAACATAACCATTATGAGATCACTAATGACATCAACCCATATAGTATCTTATAGTGGGTCTATCTAATACTTTGTTTTCTAACAAGTACCTATAAGTTTAATTTATATCACAATATATAATAATTTCATGATTATCAATCAAACTCATACTCGTCTTTATTTATCATTATTCCTTTAATGATAAATGACTAGGGATAGTCAAAATAACATTGGATTGTTATTTACAAATATTATTATAATGTAACATGCCAACAATATAATAACATGAAGAAAATTCAATTTTATAAAATGAAATGTGACATTACATAAAGAACTAAATGTTTGGCCTAAGGCATAACCACTAATACACTGAACCTAAGTTAGCCTCTATCACAGTTACCTAATGATGATAATGCTATCTCAGAAATGACCAAGAAGCAGTGGCACTCCATTCTGCTTTGGTGCTGGGTTTTTGAAAACATTTCATTATGAGTTTTGAAAGTTCAAAAAAAAAGTGTTTTATTGGCATACATGCAATTTTCTCTCTAGAATGGCTAAAATGAGCTCATATGTAGGCCCTGGAATTACTCATAAATAAGTCACAGCCTTGAATCACGGGTCAAGACCGTGACTTACTTTTGAGTCACGCACTAAAAGGGTTGACTCACCGCCCTTCCAATTTGACAATAATTTGACTCACTAGGCTTGACTAAAGGTCGTAAGTCATCGGTGAGTCACAAACCAAGACTGTGACTCACCATTTTTTGCCAAAAAATGGTTTTGACCTTTTTGAAGGGCCCAAATTTGAGTCAACACCGTTAGTCACCACTTAAGGCTGTGATTGGGTTTTTTCGGCCCAAAATTCCAGATTTTCTTACAAAATAGAGGATAATTTTTAAGATAAAAAATCTTCTGCCTTTTTTAGTCTTAATCTAATGCATTTAAGGGTAATGATTTCCTTTAAATGAGTAACAAATTCCTTAGAAAGAATACCAAGAAAATTTAGAGAGAGAAAGTGAAAAAATAGGCTCTGTTTTTCACTAGTTTTTGAAACGAAAGAAGCAAAAAGTGGAAAAAGGGTGTGTTCTCACTAGATTCTTGAGATAGCTCCATTAAAGCTAATATAAGAGACAAGCTCTTAGGTCTTATGTCGATTTATAGCTTTTGTTCTTGAAGTTTTTGGTTTTGAGCTTTTTGTATATTCCTTCTCTTCTTTATTTTTCTTATTCATTTTCTGTAAAATGTATGATCTTATATATCCTTGTGTAAATAATCCTTTATAAGTGTATTGGTGTGTGATATTGTGTTTTATGCATAAATATTTTATTTGTGTGTGAAATTGATTAAGTTTGATCCTTCTTGCTTGATATGTTCTCTCTTTAAAAATATTTCTCTCACATGGTGTTTGATGTATAATTCATGTTATTTAATGTTTTTAAAGTTGTTTTGAGCATATGTGATGTTTTTATGAAGTTTAGAAGTGTTTTTATCATTTTTGGGGCCTTAGAAACTATTTTAGAAGTTTGGATAATGACCATGGCGTTGTTCCAGTAGGCACTAGACATTCCAGAGGTGACTCACGCCTTGATGTCATGCAATTTAGCATAGCCATTTTGTGTAGTTATACATCATTTTATAAGTTTAATGCATGTGTTTTTGTTATGTTTTGTGTTACTTTTTATCTTTTTTTTTGCTTTCTAGGTTGAATGTGCCTAATTGGATGAATTAAAGCATAGTTGAGGGATTTTTTATTGAAGAATTGAAGAAAAAGATCTTAAAGAGGTTTTACAGCCTGTGTTGAATCATGCCAGCACGTACTGACTCATTACAGTGACTCATGGTGCTGACTCGAGCCTTGCTGAATCGAGTTGCTTGCATCACCCATAATCTTGAATGGCTTATCCCAATTAAGTGGTTGCAAAACAGGTGTTAAAACTAAAGCTCTTTTCAATGTCTCGAAGGCATCAAGGTAAGTTTCATCAAAAACAAACTTAGCGTCCTTGGCAAGTAGATTGCACAATGGCTTAGCTATCTTTGAAAAGTCTTTGATAAACCTTCTATAGAATCCCACATGTCCTAGAAAACTCCTAACATCCTTTACATACTTTTGAGGTGGTAAATTGGCTATCACTTTAATCTTTGCTCTATCCACTCTAATCCCTCTACTTAAGATAGAATGACTAAGAACAATACCCTTATAAGCCATGAAGTGACATTTCTCCCAATTAAACACCAAACCATGCTCTATACACCTATCAAGAACTTTGGAAAGATTCTTTAAACAATGGTCAAAGTTAGCTCCATCAATATTGAAATCATCCATAAAAACTTCAACACATTCATCAATTAAATCACTAAAAATTAAAAACATGCATCTTTAAAAAGTAGTAGAGTCATTGTACAAACCAAAAGGCATACACCTAAAGGCAAAAGTTCAATAGGGACATGTAAATGTAGTTTTAGCTCGATCATCAGGATGAATAGGTATTTGATAAAAACCCCTTAAACCATCTACACGGCAAAAATGTGAAAAATTAGCAAGCCTTTCTAAGAATTGATTAAGAAAAGACAATGGAAAGTGATATTTTCTAGTAGCCTTATTGAGTTTCCTATAATCAGTACACATATGCCAACCTATGATAGTCTTAGTAGGTATCAAATCATTAGTCTCATTCTTAACCACCGTCAAGTCCCCCTTTTTAGGAACCACTTAAACGGGCGTTGCCCATTTACTATCACTAATGGAATATATAATATCATTATATGAAAGCTTAATCACTTCCTTTCTTACCACTTTTTTAAGAGTAGGATTCAAATGCCTTTAACCTTCAATTTAAGGCTTATTATCATCTTTCAATAAAATTCTATAAATACAAATCTTAGGGCTAATCCTCTTAAATCATTTATAGAATATCCCATAGCATTTTTATGCTTAAGCAAAACTTCACGTAAGGCATCAATATGATCATTAGGCAAAGATGAATTAACTATAAAGGGAAATTGAGAGTTTGAGTCAAGAAAAGCATATCTCAAATTTAATGGTAAAGGCTTGAGCTCTAACTTTGGTTCCTCCTTTTTTGAGCCATCCTTAAGGTTATCATCCTTGTTCAAAGGTTCAAACCTTGAGGGCATACGAAAAAGAAATGAATTGGCCTCCAATTAATGCACTTGAGCATCCTTACTAGTATAAGGCTTAATAGGCTCTTGCCTCAAATAATCATGTAAAACATCATCAACACACTCATCAATAATGTCAAGAGAATCAATTCTACTTACAATTTTAATAGGTAAAGATCTCATCATCTTAAAAACATCAAATTCTACACTTTTATTGTTCGCCTCTAAAGTGATCTTACCTCTTTTCATGTTAATAATAGCACCTGCTGTAACTAAGATAGGTCTTCCAAATAATATTGGAATTTATAAGTCTTTTTCCATATATAAAACAATAAAATCTACTGGAATAACGAACTTACCTACCTTTGTAGGCACATTTGTAGAATTTCAAGGGGTTAAGTAATAGTTTATTAGCCATAGATAAACACATACTAGTCGGCTTGAGTTCACCTAAATCTAAATGGTTATAAATAGAATAGGGCATAAGACTCACACTAGCACCTACATCACAAGAAGTTATTTCAAAAGGAATACCACCAATGATGAAAGGAACTATGAAACAACCGGGATCCTTTTGCTTTGGTAGAGACTTAGAGTACATTGCCTTAGATTCTTCAACTAGGGAAACTAAGCCATATTCTTCTAATTTACTTTTATGTGTAGTAATATCTGTGACATATGCCGGAGCCTGCCCTTTGCTTTCTGGTTCATTCTCAGGGGCTTGCTTTTAAGGCCCGAGATACGAGAGGGCTCACTTTTAATCATAAACTGGCCACTTCACAACAAGAAGGATTGAACCTTAATTATTGCTGATGGTCAATCCATGAAGACGTCTACTAATGGGCTCAAAGAGGCAGGTGTCATGGAGTCGCCATCTAACAAAACATTGGGGATTGAATCTTGACCTTATTTTAATGCCCAAACAAAGACTAGTGTTTTGGCATCCCTCTTATTAGGCATTTTGGTTAGGCATCAATTTTATAATTGAGTTTTAAAATTAATCCTCCATCTTCTCTCACACTATACATTTTACGATAAAATTAAATAAACATCCCATTCAAGTAAATAAAGTAGTAAAAGTGACAAAATAAACCTATTTAAGTTATTACATAAGCATAAAACGGGTTATGGATTTTGAGTTGGGAACATTGGTTCCCCTTTTTGCATTTTTACAAAAAGATTTTTATTATATTGTGTGAATTTTTAGGTTAAAAAATTGAACATTGGTCCATGTTTTCTAAAAAAACCCAATTTGTTTGCTAGAAGACACTTTAAGTGACTTTTTATTTTAACGTGCTTGAAAAATCTCTTTTTTACTAACTATTATAAAACCGAAAAAAATAATACATCCAAAAAATAAACAAGTGTGGGAGCACGACTTCCCATGTAAAAAAAACTGTACATCTTCCACCCCCATAAAAATACCAATTACTTGAAAGAATCACATAAAACAAATAAATTAGCATTTATAATAATAAAGTAATTATATACTTATTCATACAAACATATTAATGATAGGTATAGGAATATATGTACAGTAATAAAAATACATTAAATAATGCTTAAATATTGTAGGGAAAGAATAAATGAGTCAAAAATATATATATAATCCTAAAAATACATGCGAAAATACCTTAAAATACCCCCATAGACGACCAAAAAGAGTGGGGGACAGCCACTTATGGAGCGAGGGATGGACAAGAGAAAGGGACTAAGATGTCCCGTACCTCAGATGAAGGATGATCGTCTTTTAGCCCTTCTTCCTGTCTATTACCTCTGGAATAGAACAGAAAATGCAAAGTTATGGCAAAAATGCAGGAAATCCTACAAATGATTTTCTAACCCTAAATATGCAATATTTAAGCACTAAATCACACCAAAATACATTAAAAATACTTAAACATGTATTATATTTCATCAAAATTACAATATATATATGAAAAGGGAAAAGCTTTATATGACAACAATAGAGGAAACTCTATAATTTACCATAATCTCTAGCATATTTTAGAAATGATTCATACTCTAATAAATCATACACATTATTTAGATATAATTATTAAAATGAATCAAATCAGTGTTTATTAATCATGAAATCATATGAATGAATTGTGGAGAAAGAAAGTGAGAATGAGCCTAGAATGTTACCTTTAGTAGATATTCTAACTTTATGAATCCTGTAATCCAAATTTTTATTCCGAATCGTGCTCCTTGATTCTCAAAGAAAGTATGAAATTCGTTGTGTGTGTTTGAAGAAAATTACTAGAGTAAAACACTACAAGACAAATCCAAAATCCCGATGGAAAATTCACGACGGAAAGTTTTTCGTTGTTAATTACCGACGGAAAAATATTTTTCGTAGGAAAAATTGTTGGAAAAAATGTTAATTGCGATGGTATGAAAATCCGTCGTAAATAATGGTGGAAAATTATCCCGCCAAAATTTAACGATGGAAATTAGCGACGGATTCACAAAATTCAGTCGTTAATATATGAAATTTGCCGACGGTATGTTGAATCCGTCAGTAATTTACCTACGAAATTCAATAATCGTAGGTAAATTACCGATGAAATTAGTTTTCCAAAGGTAAATTACCGATGGAAATCATTTTCGTCGGTAATTTACCTACGAAAAATTAATTCCATCGGTAAATTACTATGAAAATGGAATTTCGTAGGTAAAGTACCGATGAAAAAAATTTACTGTAGGTATATTACCAACGGAATTTGATTTCTGTAGTAATTTACCTACGGAAAAGTAATTTCGTTGGTAAATTACTACAAAAATGGAATTCCGTAGGTAAATTACCAACGCAAAAATTTATCGTAGTTAAATTATCGACGGAATTCGATTTTCATAGTAATTTACCTACGAAAAATTAATTCTGTTGGTAAATTACTATGAAAATAATTTTCGTCGGTAATTTCTTCGGTAAACTTAACTATAAATATCTCTTAATAAACCCTAACCTGTTCTCCTACCTTTCTTTTCCTCCCGCAGTCGCTCCTCTCTCTCTCTCCTCCGATCTTCCCCCGCTTGAACACTTCTTCACTCCAGTTTAATTTATTTTTATAATATATATATATATATATATATATATATATATATATATAAGCGAACCCTATTTTTCACACTATCGGCATCTACCTCTCTTTAGTCCTCACAATAGCCCCTTTTGTCTCTAGGTCCTTCTGCTTACACTTCTTTATCCCTAAAAACCTACACCCACAAGGTTCCTTCCCTCTGGTCACTACTTCATCACCATATAGATCTATTAGATCGCGTTGCTCTCTCTCTGTATTTGAGATCATCTTGGTATTTTTCGAGCTCTTTTTGGGTTTTTGATCAGAAATTGCTCAGTTTTGACCCTATTTCATCGATTTCGGGGAAAATTTTATGTAATTAGTGTGATTTTCATTTAGATCTGTGATTGTTTTTATTCGATTGTTAATTTTTCTTAAAAAGAATTTGTAGGTCTAGTATGAAAGTTGTTCCAATTTTCATTTTAAATGGTTTTAGGGTTGGGATATTTATAGTTATAAATCGAAATCAAGAATGATTATAAAAAAATATAGCTTGATTTTGATCTTAGTTTCTTTCGAGCCTAATTTGGGGTTATCGATGCTACTTCCGTTGGTGGTTGTAATTTTCTTGTGTGTATGTTTGTGTTTTTTTTTTTCAGATTGTTTTTAATTTTCACGATATTCTTTTGTAATGTATTAGTTTTGATTAAAACCAAGTGATTTTTCAAAGCATCAAAGGGTTTCTATCGATCTGTCTCTATAAGGAGTCAAAGCTTTATTCTTATTAGCTTAGTTTCCACTAAGTTGTATTGGGAATGCTATGGTTCCTGGACCAGGCTTAGCTCAATAGCTCACCTGGAAATGAAATCTTAAGGATGAATAGAAGTTCCATGATTCTGTGATGTTTTATTTTTAGGATTATAATGCCAGAATCAATTAATAAACATGGTGTTCATTGGAAAAATGTGGATTACCTAATTTTTAACACTTATATTTGGTGGATGAACACTTTCGCCATGAAAGTTCTATAAGTATTAATTATTTAGTCTTAATTTTCCTGTTAATTTTCATTCTTAAATTCATTATCAAGTAAAAATACATTAATTAGTTGATTTGATGGGTGTTATTTTGATCCAACATGTAATATAGTTTTTTATCGAATAAATATGTGATTATATATTTTGATCTGCCATGTTCCCTGACACTTGACTATTAGATGAGATTGTATTTCCTAATGATGTAGTTTTTTATAAGGTACTATCTCTTCATCTTAGGGATTGTAAATCTTAAGACTATGGAATATTTAACTTATATAAATGGTTTTAAAGTTTTACTCAATCAGCCATCAGGAAGGGTTTACATCTTGAAACTCAATAAAAATTACCAGAATAATTTTTTTTGAATGTATATAATTACATATTAGTATTGCAAACATAGACTGACATGCATGAAATGTAAAAAGAGAAACACCAAAAGGATTCTAATAGATAACTTACAACTAATAGAGTCTCTGCTTGATAGGTTTTTGAGCCTTTAATGGATTTTTTATGATTCATATTTCTTCTGTTTAATTGAATTTTACATGCAATTGTGTTTTTATTTATGTTCTATGATTAATAAATTAGCGAGATTTATGATAATGAGTATCTTTTGTTATTTTTTCTTGTGTTATGAGAATATAGGTAAAGCCACCACTCATGGGTTGATGTTCATTAAGGTCTGACTGACAAAGCTTTAGCTGCAATTTACATAGGTTGGTTAAAAGGCTATCTTCGCACCCAAAAAAGTCAAATTTTGTTGGTCAATTGTGCATGTTCGTTACTGACTTGTAATACATAACACACTAATATATAGATTGCTGATGGCAGGAGTATTTTGGAGGAATTTGAGTTTGATGGTGTGGATACTTCTTTTCTTGTGGTGAGCTTCAAGTGATAAACTAAAGATATGTGCATGATCATGTTTTTATATGATTTTTGCTTTAAGATTGGCTTATCATTTAAACAAATTGAATCAAGCTAAACACCTCGTGCGTATATAAGTGAAATTATTAATAATTTAATTTAAGAGTACATTTTTTTATGTTTTATATAATTCATACGAATTAATTTTGTCTAAGCAATATATTTAAGAAATAAGCATTTGTAAATAAAATTATCTTTCAAACTTTAATATAATGTATCAAATTATAATTATTGATAGCCAAATTCAAACTATATGCTTAAGAGGCTAAAAGTGTTCAAACTCTCATTCTTGTCAAACTGCTTCGATTGGTTATTACTGAATTCTCAATCTCTATATGCATTAAAGTGTGATGAGTACTGTTGGATGTCTCATTTATTCCATCATTTGTTGACAGATGTTTTATTTTCTAGGTTACGAAATAGTGGCTAATGGTAGTCATTTTGATTAGGTTGTATTGGTATATCTGTTGGTTTATGGATAACAGTATCACAAAGCCTAACATTTTTCACCATTATTTTTAATTTGGTCTTGTACTGGAAACGTTTATTGGGAATTCTTTGATTTTTTAATCATACAAACTCAAGCAGGTCACTTGTATAAAATAATATTCAAACTTTTAGGACCTTTTGTGTTGGCCATAGTATTTTTTAGTTTTTGGTACATCCCACTTCATAGCTATTCAGATTGTATGATTGGATCATTTTACTACAGCAAAATGGAACATACCAAACAATGAAATTTGAGATAGATCTGTTCTTATTAAGAGGTTTTATTTTGGTCTCTTTTGTTTTTTCGACTGTTGGATTTTGTGACCAGTTGACAGTTTCAAGTTTCTTTGAGCTTTGTTTGGTGTTAGGCTCTATTTTGAGGTATGTGTTGTTGTAGTCTGGGTTGTTTGTAAGGTTTCTTGTGTTGTGGCAAGCATTTGCTCTGCTGTTGATCGTGTTTTTGTGCTTTGTTGCTGGGTCTGATTGTCCGTAGCTCCCTTGCTAAGTTAAAGTGTTAGCTTAGTGGTCTTTGTTGTGGCTGCCAATCTACTCTGGAGGGTTTGTTTTTGTGGAGATATAATTTACTTTTTACTACTGATCTTTACTGGTTCTTTGTTGGTACTTTGTAATGTTTAGAAATTATTCTCCCATGCTGCTCGTTCTATTCCTTGTGAAGAAACTATTTTTCCAGTCTAGGTAATGTTTTGCTTGGTAGCTGCGATTCAAGCTATTTTAATTAATACGAATCAGGTGAGCTCTTTCTTCTAATCTTTTGCCTTTTTATTGAGGTCAATTCTAATTTAGAATACGGTTTTTTTTCCATTTCACTTGGTAACTTGTCAGATTGAAATGCCTTTGAATGTCACATGCTTGACTTTATATGATTGCTTTGACTATATATGCCATTTTACGAATGGTTTATGGAGTTAGAATCAGCCATGAAATCAGAGGTTAGTGGTGATTTATGTGAAGCATTCTTGTTTTGGATTTTTCAACATTCTATTATTATGAACTTCCTGATTTGTCTTCAAACAAGGTATTTTTCCCATTTCCTTAGGAAATTGAGTATAAAGTTACTGTATGTTTGATGATCATTGATTCCAAGCTTATTGGTTTTGCAAATTTAACGCATGGTGCTGATGATTTTTTGTTAGTTATCATTGATAATATATATATATATATATATATATATATATATATATATATATATATATATATATATATATATATATATATCTACATAAGTTGATAATGTGGAGTGAGTTCCGAGTTGACTTGAGAATAAAAGCAAATAATGGGATTGTGGGGTGGCAGAGAGCACTAACTGGGAACACAACAGAAATCTTCAAAGTGGCAGTTACTTGAAATGCAGTGTAAAAGAATTATTTGTCCATATTATGTGAATCATGATTCTTTAAATGGTACATTCAGAGTATTTCTTTGAATTGTTAATAAAACCTTAGGAAATTTAGATGCTATGTGGGGAATGGTGGTCCTATTTTGCATCTGTATAATTTCATCATGTATTTTGGCTTATGGTAACAATGTATATATATTGGTATCACCACTATGTTTTTAGGTGGCCCAGATCCCCAATTTGAAAGCTGTGTTTGATAACAGCCTTCATTTGATTCATATATTTGTACTGTAGCACTTTTAAAATTATTGATTATGGAATGATCTTGCTGAATTTTTAGTTGATAACTTTCAGATACTTTTAGTTTCTTCTTAACAGTTGTGTGATAGGATTTGAATCTCGGTGGGATATGAGGATGCAAGATGATTCTGGTTGGTAAGCCTAGTTATGTTGCACTCAGAGCTAAGATGAAGTATTATTTGCTGCAGAATAAAAGGGATGCAACTTGATAGTATTTTGGCCTTTTTTTTGGTGTGGGACATATGCAAATCTTAGCAGTTTTGAATGTTTTTCTGACTTCTAGAAAAGAATAAATGTTATGCATCTTTTGTTTTAGACCTAACTTGGGTTTAGGTGATGTACATTTTTGTATTTTTTGTGACACGTGGCTGTATTTATCTAAACTGCAAATGATAAATAACTTATTTTGTCTTTTTTATTGTTCAGGAATATTTGAACTAGTCTGAGCACATAATGGTGACACAAACATTGATTAAAAGATCATAACACATAAATTAAAGGATAGGGTGGCTGGTGTTCAAGCTAAACCTGTTGACACAACCGGTGTGTGTGATACCTAACATCTAATCTAAGTGTTTTAAAGGTACCTTTATTGGTTTTATATTTTTATCATTTATCTTGTTGGGGTATGCATCGTAACTCTAGATATATACTTTATTTTTTAAATGCCTAAAATATGCATAAAATGTTAAATCTTAAATCTAATTACGAATCTATCTTTGCTAAATAACAACTACGAAAAAATGAGTAGTGTTGATAGATCTTGGATGTATAAACGATTAACGCCAGATGGTTTTATAAATCTTGAGTTTGTTGATGGAGTTCAAGCCTTGTATTTACTTAATATTGTTCTAATATGAAATATTATATGATTATATGATAGCAATTAATTGGTGTAAGTAATTTAATATTATATGATTATATTTATTATTATGTCAACATTATATTGTTCCTTGTATTTACTTAATATTGTTCTAATATGAAATATTCAATTTCATATATTTCAGGTTCAAAAAGATGCCACCGAAGAGAAAGAAGGGTATGTTATCGCCAAGGCTTAGGTTACCATCGGGAGGAGCATCTTATGCATGGCCATACAAGGCATCACCTTCACCATCAATAATCCCTGCAGATTCACCTATCCTACATAGTACTTCACCATCAGAAAACCCTGCTACATCTACACCATCACCATCTATCGGTAAAACATCTACTCCCATACTTGACAATTGATACCATATAAAATGGTATATTATTTAATGTATATTATCTTTCATTTAGGTAGCTAAGTATGTTAAATTATTTATATTTTATGTATTTTTGTCTATTTTATGTGTTTATTTGCATTGTAGGGTAATTTGGGTGCAAAAAGGAAGAAAGATCAAACAAGTCGTGATGCAGTGCATGACTCACAACCAGGCTCACGAGTCACACACAGGTTCACGACTCACACAACTCACAAGTCACACACAGGCTCACGACTCACACATAGGCTCACAACTCACACACTTCACGAGTCACACACAGGTTCACGAGTCACACAAAACTTCACGAGTCACACAAAATTTCACGAGTCACACAAAAGTTCACGACTCATGCACCAGTTCAACAAAGTTCACGACTCGTGAAGATAATTACGAATCAATAGCCAAAAAGATCAAATATAGCATGAGTAACACAAAAGCTAATGGATCACGACTCGTGAAGGCCTCCACGACTCGGTACAAAAACTCATTCCATAATGACGCAACTTTTCAACATGCTTTTTCTCAACCAACAAGTGTTTTCATCAGGCCTTTTCATGATAACCTTTCATCTTCACACCTAATCGAAAGAGGCATGATTATAGAGCTATTCTCTCTATAAATAGGGATCCAAGATGCTGAAAAAGGGATCAATCAAATTAGTTTTTAGTTTTAGAGAAATATAGTTTTGTTTTGGATAAATATTTTTACTTAGTTTTTATTAAATGATTACAAATGGACAATGCCAAAGGAACAAGAGATAAATTTCTTTCTCTTGTTTATCTTTAATTCAATTATATATTTGGCTAGTTTCCTTTGTACATTATAAATATGCAACAATATTTATTTAAGACTTGTTTATTATTATTATGAATGAAGTATGATTTACATTCATTTGTGTGCATTGATTTGCTATGTATGCTTGGCCACCA
Organism: Excoecaria agallocha; assembly: GCA_037975025.1. Lineage (NCBI taxonomy): Eukaryota > Viridiplantae > Streptophyta > Magnoliopsida > Malpighiales > Euphorbiaceae > Excoecaria > Excoecaria agallocha. Next base: position 16,040,412 of record CM075807.1, read on the forward strand.
TATTTGGCATGTTAGTTAATTTATTTGCAATGAGAGTTGGAATTCCTTGATGGAAAAATAAATGAATGTACTTAAAGTATTGAATTCCTTTAATTTGACTTTAGGAATTCACTTTGAGGGGTTAAAGAATTGGGATAGAGCTTCATAATTTTTGTTTATCTCTATAATGACACGAGAGTGCTTATAGACTCTAAATGAAAACATCTTTACTGACAACGAGAGTTGCTTTAAAGAATCTTAGCTAAATTCTCCAGTCACTTTATTTATACAATTACTAGAACTTGTTCTTAGATGAATTACTATTTCATATTTCTAATGTATGTTCATACCATCATTTAAGTCATCTTTAATCTAATTTCATTAATATATGCAAAGTAGTTTAGATATTTATTTAAATACATAATCTACATTTTATTCGCTACCTATCCATCTACTCTTTGTGGTTTCAATACAAAATTTACCCCGTTCCCTTTGAAACGATACCCTACTTATCCTATACGCAGTCTAGTGAGACTAAGGATTCAAATAAATCCCCATCAATAATGCATCTATAGTAAATGAGGAAACAGAAATGGCAGCTAAGGATGGAGGTGATGGCATGCAGCTCAAAGCAAAAGGAGTTGATAGACGGACATACATTACCATTGTCAATAATATGTGAGTGAAAAGGTTAAAAATTATGTTATATATGATTGAAGTAATAGTTTATACATTAGATTATAGTATTTAATATGAAAATTATCTTAACCTCTGGATATCTATTATAGGTTGGTCCCGTCTGGATTGTGCTATCGTAGCATCTCCTCCAAATTCAAGGAGAAAATTGAATTTAATGGTTATTTGTGGAAGAATCTCTCTCAGGAGATAAAAGATCTCTATTATCAGGAGTTTGAGGTACATGTAGACTTTAATTAGTTTATTATTGTTGTTTATAATTGCTTATAAATTTTTTTTTTCAGAAAGAATTTTTTTGGGATTCAAAATTTGATATTGTTATTTACAATGTATGAGAGAGTCGAGCTCGTGCATGGTACAGAGATTTTATTAGTTCCTATAAACTGAGTGGTGAACGGCCTCATTTTATATCCAAAGAAATATGGGACAATTGGCAGAATTATTGGTCAACGCCTGAGGCTAAATCCATTTCTGAGCGAAATTTAAGTAACAGAAGGGGAGGACCTGAGGGGGAGATTCTACCTGTGCACACTGGTGGATCTATGACCCACCAGTTGTATGCAAAGAAAATGGTAAGTATTAAAACTTCACATTTATATTTTGAATTTTGTGCTTTTGATGGATCTTGCCATTCTTTTAGAATTTTGTGCTTTTGATGGATCTTGCCATTCTTTTAGAAGCACTACGTTTAATTCTATTAAATTATATGTCTTTTTACTATGTATGTCTTGTTATTGCCATATGTTGTGATTGTAAATGAAGTTATGGAGGTGGAGGTCCTTGATTGGGAGTGTAAAATTTGCTATTTGTAGGTTTGGAAAGCATGATTTTTAAGTCGTTATGCTGCCGAAAATTTTACTAAATGAATAGTAAATTAGCAACACCTAATAGATGTTAAATATGGAATGGAAGTTAGGAATGCAAATTACCACTCAGAGTAAGCTTAACTTGTAAAATATATGACATCCTAATAATAATGATGATTATAGTAATTGTATATATATGTATAGAAATAGAATTAAATGTAAGGTTGTTATTCTATGTCTATGTTACTGCCATTTTTTTATAATCATTTGTTGTCTTTTTTGATGCTGTTAGTTGTAATCTTTATATTATGATGGTTCATTTTTGAAAAAAGATTTTTGGTGCCTTATTAATGGTTATTTGGTTGAGACTTATATTTCGTTTAATAGGGGGTAAATATCATAAAAATAGATGAAATCCTGCCAAATTTTTTTTCAAACTGTAGGTAATTTATCTCTATTCTATGCAAGAAAAGTCTACTGGCCAAAAGCCTACATCACTATAGGTCTTTGTGCAAACTCATACTAAAAAGCATGATGGAGTAACATTTATCAACGATCGATACAGGAAATTAAATGTATGCAATGTAAAGTATATATTTCAATATTCATTTCATATATAATATTAGTTTAAAATTATAACTAAGTAGTATAAATAATTATAATGATAGGATCAAATACAAGAGGAGGTACAATATCAGTCGCAAGATAACCTTAATATTGATGAGAATCAGACATATCTACAAGTAGTTGGTGGTAGGGACCGCCGAGGCAGAATTTTTGGCCTTAGATCTTTTGCAAATACACAATATACGCATTCCTCTACATCCAGTACAACTGCCTCCAGTAGACAAGCCACATTAGGTTAGAAAGTAGTTGAACTTCGAACTACAGTTAATTTATTAGCAACTCAATTGCGCGAATCTATGGAATATATAGCCGAGCTTCGTACTCAGATTAAAGAAGTAAGGGGGAAGGCAGCACATCGCAGCATCCAGATAATCCACCTGCGCCGACATCATAGGGTTTTAGATTTTAATACTTTTGGGACTAATAACGATTTGACTGCAATGTTAGGGCTAATATTTACACTTTAAAGACTTGTAAGAAAATAATATGTTATTGAATATTATAAATTTAATGTTCTTATTTGATTTCTATTAATTTATTATTATAAATTATAAATTATATATTATATTGTTGATTACGATTTCACTATGTAGAGAAAATAAATTAAAATTTGAGAGAAAATAAAATAATAAATTTTGAGATTTTTTGACAAAATATAGCGACGAAAAACTTTTTCGTCATTAAATTTTCCTACGGAATATCTATTTCTGTCAGTAAATTTAGCTACGAAAAATATCATACCATAGGAAAATATTGCCGACAAAAAACTGTTTTTCGTCGCTACATTTGCCTACAGAATAACAATTTCCATCGGCAATTTAACTACGGAATATATATACCGTAGGAAATATTGCCTACATAATAGTTTTCCGTCAGTAAAAAAAGGCAAACGACGAAAATAGTTGGTCTTCATTTAGCGATGAAATTGACAATGGAAATATATTTCGTCGGTAAAATTACCAATGGAATTATTTTTCGTTGGCAAAGGTGCCTACAACCGTTTCTCCTTTGCCAATTTCTGTCACTAATTTCCGTCGACATTTTTGTTTCCCTATGAAATTTCACTTAATTCCGTCAGGATATTGGATTTTTCTTGTAGTGAAAACCTTAGAGAGAAAAGGAATTTAGTTTTCTTATTCTCTAATGGTTGCTCTCAAAAAGAATCATTCCCCCCTTCAAAATCCTAGATCTTTATTTGTATACCTAAGAAAGAGTTTTAATCTAATTCCAACTCAAAAATCATCAAATCTGGAGATCAAATCCCCTTAAATCTGGAACCAACCTTTATTAGATCAACTTTCTCTTTTGAAAATCTAGAAAAACATTGGAAAATCTAGGTTTCGAGCCATGAACAGGTGTCTGTCAATAAGGTATGGTCGTCCCTTATTAGACGACTGTCTGTCACCACTGGAAATGTAAACCAAGGTTTTTTGTGTACTTTGTTAAAACACTCGAAAATGTTTGAAATAATTTAGAAAATCATGAAAATATTTAAGAGAAAATGATAAATTCACAACTGAAGCTTCGAGATTCGAACTTGTTATTAGCAATATGCTATTTTCTCATCATTGGGTAACCCTGATCTAGGTTGCCTTGGGTCACGGTATCTATAACTACCCTTAATTTTGGGGAGCTAGTGCACTGGTGCCCAAGTGAGCCAAAATTCAAAGTGAAAGGAAAAAGACACGTACCTAAGGCAGTGAATCTTTTATTTGATTATAACATGTACCTTTTTTAGATAGTAAGTCTCTTGGTTGGGTAGTTATCATCATCTTGTTGATACATTAACCTTGAATTCAGATATTTAACATCAGCTTGTCGATGTGTTAATCTTATGTTAATTATTTGATTAGTGCTTGGAGCATGCAGAAATGGGACAAATTAATTAACTCTGACTAGCATCAGGAGCATATAGAATTAGGTTATTTGAATGTGTCTGATTAGTGCCTGGTGCATGCAGAATAAAGACAGATTGAGACTAACTCCATTAAGAAAGGAGAGTCTCTACTTATCCAATTAGCGCCTAGGATATGCAGAATTACGACAAGAACAAAAGTCTTCTCTGATTAGTGCCTAAGGCATACAAAATCAGGTTGACTTGGTTGTATTTGATTAGCATTTGGGGCATGCTAAATCAAATTGCTGAAAACACGTCATGACTAGCACCAGTTTGTCAGCATATAGAGTCAAAACAATATGTTGCACTTTGACAATAGTAGAGTTGTCCCGTTGGTTGTTCTTTCTGAGAGATTTGGTTGCTTTTTCCTAGAGGAATGCTCCACTGAGGATGTTTCTGGCAAATATACATTTGTCCATTGGGGAATTACTAAAATACTTAAAGTATTCTTGGTAGATATACTTCTTGTGAAGTGTCACCGAAATGCTAAAATCTATTCTAGCTACCTCTTGTCTAATAATTCTTTACTTTCAACATCAACCTTAAGGCTTTTGGTGTATCCAGATTGAAGCCTCCCATGTTCTAATGGAAGGTAATAATTGCTTTAGTTTTCTTGTTGTTGATGGAGCAAATGTATGCCCCTTTAGTGGGGTTTTAAGTACCTGATATGGAAGATATTAAATGTGAATGTATTGCTCATTGAGTTTGGCTTCTTTTCTTCATTACCATTATTATTATTATTATTTAGTCGTGTTATTATTATTATCTTTGACTCGTTAATGTATGGTTATTTACAAATTATCATTTTGATTACATGGCATTCACATTCATTTATTTTCCAAACAAAGAAAGCTTAAATAATATAAGTTTGGGCGGTGTGACCATACCTGGCCTACTAGAAAGCCCCATGGCCTCTGTAAATCTACGCCTAGTGATACTATAAGGTATCCCTAAGGCTTTAAATCAGACTACCCCTTCTCGTGTGTCTGACCGCTGATAACCCCCATACCATAAAGTAGCCAGAACCTCTCTTGTCACATCTGCATACGTTCTATAAGCTGGGGCGAAGAAATCAGTCCAGTCAGTGTTGGTTAAAAGCCTGTTAGCCTTCTGTAATAAGCCAAAGTCCTTTAAGAATAGTCTGGACATGTATCAGCTCGCTAGACCTAACCCAAGGCTCAGTATCTCACAGCCTGCTCAGGCACCATATATACCGGTACTGGTTGTGAAGGATAGGGATTCATTATCTTGCGAGGCATCTTGCAAAATATTATATGTTAGCTTGTGTCTGACTTAAGTTGAAAATAAATTAAAATGTCTAAATTTATGTGAATTTAAATAGTTACAACTAATTTACACGAGGAATGTTTAACACACACTTGATTCTAACAACCATGCACAAAAAAGGCAAAAACACTCATTGCATGCTTTATGAAAAATTAGGTAGTATTTCAGTTAGGAATGAGATTGCCTCATGTACAATAGACATATTCAAGAAACATATAGGCTGTTATAGCCACTAATACTATATTTCATGCTTTTTGAGAAATTTTGACAAGATTTTAATAGCATTCTGGGTAGGAATGTGACTACCTGCTGTACAAAAGATATATTTAAAGCAATAATAACATAACACAGGCCCTCTAGATCGTTAAACAATACAGACATGGATATTTCACGCCTTACAAGAATGATAAAACAAGACAAAAATTTGGCAGCATTCCAACTTGGAATGACACTGCTTCCCTGCATAAATAGCACATTTAAAAGCAAATAGCAAGCCACAAGCCATTAAGGCTGCCAAACAACACAAATTTGAAGTATTAACGCTTGGTGTAATAGCAAAGACAATAAAAATGTACCAAAAAAATTCAAGGATTACATGCATTATTGCCTAGAAAATAGAATGCTACAGGTTTTGCATGCTCATATATAAGGTATTTTATAGTATATAGTGACATATAAGAAAGGTTTGATATTTACACTATGTTACTTAAATTACAAGGTATTATTTATTTTCAAACTAAAAACCAAGTATAACAAACAAAAATACAAATACAACAGCAAGTGCTCTTACCCATTGTGCCTAAAACTAAAGTTTTCTAGCCTAAGTTACATTATAACTTGAGAGAAGACTAAAAGAAAGAGAGAAAAGATAAAATTATTAAATTATACTTACTTGGAAAGAGCAAATAGAAACAAAGATAGAAAAGGAAGAAAATCTACACTCCTTGAAGTGCACCTTGCTTCTAGGAGTCTGTAGGCGTAAACGGATCGAAAATCGAACGTCGGATGATGGAGAAAAGCTTGAAAAACCTTTGAGAGAATTCATACTCTGGAAGTTATGGAGTTTGAATGAAAAATGAAGGAATTGGCCTTTATATGGCTGAAATCAAGCGAGGGATGGGAAGCCCATCCTTCACCTGGTGATAGATGGGACGTATAATGTGTGGTGTCCCTTAGGTCAAAATGACCATTACGTCCCTCATTTTTCTCCTATTTCCACATTTTAGCTCTGTTTTCTTCAACTTTTTGACCATTTACCTCAATTTTCCATTATTTATCCATTTAAAATTAACTTAAAATATTATTAACACTCTTTTATGGGTTACAATATTATATTTACAATATTTATAGGTTTTAATTATATTTTACTATGTACAGGTGTCCAAAAGTCAGAAATACCCCTTGAAATTGATTATTTCTTTGTGGAATATTGATTTTTGTGTTCCAAAAATTCCAAATCCTCTAGGCTTGGACATTCAAGTCATCAAGCCTTTTAAATTACCTATAAAATGCAAATAAAGGTAAATGCTCTAATATGTATGTGCAATGTATGAGACATGCAAAATGTGACTTTTAGCTTTCTAAAGGTGAGGGACGGGCAACCCGTGGCTCGTTCTAGGTAAGGGGTGGCCATCTCTTATCACTTTTCTATAAATAGTGCTTTTTTTCTTGGATTTTGTGCCTTTGACTTTTCATCTTATAGGAAGCTTCCATCAGGTATTCTTCTCTCTTTTCTTTTCTTTTCCTTTCTTTCCTTTTCTTGTCTATTTTTATTTAAGTTATTTATTTTCTCTCATCATTTGTGCACTTTAGACTACTCAAAAAAATCACAAGCACTTTGATTACTAGGTTTACAAAATTACATTGGTTACTGGATGACTCAAAAACCTGGGGGGACCCCCTTCCTTATTCGAGTTTGAGGTTCTTGAGAATAACTTCTCTAGATGAACACCTTTTAACAATAGCTCTTCGATTATGGGACCCATGATTGCATGTAGTTTGATTCACTCATCGGGAGCTATGTTCTTTACTTGAAAGTTTGCTGCCATGGTATGTGTCAGATTTGACCTCGATGCTTGATCATGCTTGCCCTCTCATGTGTTATATTATCCCAAAAGGGTGGTCTGTACCCTGGGTGTTCTTCCCTCCGAGGCCAAGGGTTTAGTACCTTATGGGGAGACCTTTCCACCGAAGTGGCTGATGGATGTCTTGATTGATTTTGACAACATCCCTACCTTTCGTTTTGGCTTGGGTACGCTTTGTTGCCTATTGGTACGCTTTGGTGATCCCATGACTGCAGATTAGGGTTAGTTAATGTTGTTGATGGCATATGGTGAGGGCATAATCCATTTCCTCTCATCATGGTAAAGACTAGCATAGGCTTGGATGACTTTCACCATAGGTCTCTTACTTAACATGGTTCTCTTTTATTATTTACAGGTAGTCCTGTGCTTCTCTAGGTATGTCCTTATTTTTAAAGGTAGTACGCCCTTTCTGGGTTTTAATACTAGCTTCTCTTGTTGAAATATGCATCATTTCAAATTTTCACCCATTTTTATGCCTTATTTTTGCCTGAGATGAACCTAACTCACCCCAGTGGCTTTTTTTTAGGTATGGCTTCACGAGAAGTTGCAACTATTTTCAGAGCCTCCTCCTCGAGTTAGAATTACATGGACCTACCCCATAAGCCACATCGCTACTAGGTATCTTCAATGCAAGTTCTAGTCAGTTTAGGATGCAGTTGGTTGGCTCGGTTGCTCAATAGATGTTGACATTAGGTTCGAATGTCCCTGGTTTCCTATTACCTCTGTGGTCATAGATGGAGAGTTAGGATACGTTCCTCTCTATAGACTTTATCGAGCCACCTTTTATGATTCTTCCCATTGTGTTTGCCAATTTGGGGGTAGACAAGACATTGTTAGAGGATTCAGACTTAGCTTCCGATAAGGATTACCATTCCTGACATAGGTACTTGTGATTTTACTACCTATGATTCATACAAGCAATGGGTTACTATTCCAATTGTTGACAATAGACTTTCCCACCTGAAACACCTGGATGGAGAGAGATATATATAATATTCATAGATTAGATTAGACATTTTCATAGATGATGTTTTTGTTTTTATTGAACACATGATAAAAACTGTTACCTTTAGATACTTAGATGACATTTATGAATACATGCATGACATTTCATTTCTGATTTCGGTACACATGATCAGTATTTGACCTTATCTCAATGACACATATTGTTCAATCTCGAAATGAAACTTTACAAGTATCATAACTCCTGTCATCAATCAGTCCTCTCGAGTTTTCTTGATTGATTATTTTCTCTCAGCCTCTAATTTTTTATCAGGATACCTTTTTGGGGTTTTCACCCTAGCGAGGTGCCCAATTTTAGCAAGGCTACCGTTTTTTCGATTTTCGACCTATAGGGCATTTATTCTCTCATTTTTCTCTTTTAGTCTTTAGCCATAAAACCTTTTTAATCTATCGACATTTACAGGTTCTTAGAATTCATTTCCATCACTGTCTAACAAAATAGCAGTGCCTTTGGATAACAACTTTTTAAGTAAAAAGGGTCCTTCCCATGTAGGCCTAAATTTGCCTCAAATATCCGAAATCTCTGGCCTCATTTGTTTAAACACTAGGTCTCCTTCTTTCAAAGGGTGTTTCCTAATTTTTTTTGAATGAATGAGTTAACCTTTTCTGATAAACTTGATTGTGATAATATGTCCTCATTCTTTCCCCATTAAGCAAATTAAGCTATGATAATCTTTGCCTAGCCCATTCTGTTTCTAGTGTCTCAACCTTCAGAACTACTTTCAAGGACTAATGCTCAATTTCTACCTACAATACTGCTTTTGTTCCATAGACCATAGAGAATGGAGTGGCTCCTGTTGATGTCCTAGCTGTGGTCCTATAACCCTATAGTGTAAAGGGGAGCTTATCGGCCCAATCCTAGTAAGTTTGCACCATTTTGGCCAAAATTCTTTTTACATTCTTATTGGCTACTTCGACTGCTCCATTTTCTCAAGATCTATAAGGAGAAGACTTGTGATGTTGAACCCCATACCTGATAAGTGTTTGTCTGGTTTCACTTGAAAATTGTAACCCATTGTTTAAGACCATATGATAAGGCAACTGAATATCAGGTTTTTCTCTATGAACTTGGCCATATCCTGTGCATCTATCTTTTTGAAAGATTCGGCTTCTACCCACTTAGTGAAATAATCAATGGCTACTATGATGAATTTGTATCCATTTGAGGTAGGTGAATGGATCATTCCCATAATGTCTATTCCTTATACAGTGAATGGCCATGGCGACGTAAGGTTACACAACTTGGAGATGGGTAAATGTCTTAGATCTGTATATTATTGGCACAATTGACATTCTTTGACATACTTAGAATAATCAGTATCCATTGTGAGCTAAAAGAAGCCTTGCCTCATAATCTTTTTTGCCAAGGCCAATCCATTCATATGGGCTCCACACACTCTCGCATGTACTTCCTCCATTACTTTTCTTGCTTCTTTCTCATCCAAACATCGCAGCTAGATTCCATCAGGTTGTCTTTTGTAAAGCACTCCTCCTACAATAATAAACTAGGTTGACAGCTTACAAATCATTCTCTGGTCCTTTTTAGTTGCTTCCTTAGGGAATACCGACTTTTCTAGGTAATTTTAGATATTATAATACCAAGGCTTTCTGTCGTTCATCTTAATATCCATGATTTATCCTTTTCAAAGCATGGCTTATCAATACTCGAGACTAAGATAGGCTTCATAATTACTCCCTTCGGATTGTCCCACATGGACACCAAGGTAGCCAAGGCATCTGTCAATCGATTTTCTTCCCTAGGCACATATCTGAAAGTGCAAACCTCGAACTAACTGCTCAAAACCTTCAGGTATCTGAGATAAGGCAACAATTATTTTTCCTTTACTGACCATTCACCCCTTACTTGATAAACCACTAGAGATAAATCTTCAAACACTTCCATAGACTTTGCCCCTACAGCCAGTAGAGCTTCTAACTCAAAAATGCAAGTTTCGTACTCTGCTTTATTGTTTGTGGCTTTGTATCTCAACTTCTTAACTAGTGACATATTTTCTCCCTTTGGGGTAACCAAGATTACTCCTACTTCTGCTCCTTTATTATTCACAGCTCCATTGCAATACATCTGGCAACCTTGAACCGTTATGGCTGCTATATTCTCATCAGGGAATTTGTAAGTCATCTCTTCACCTTTTAAAGGCTGCTCAGCTAGGAACTTTGCCACTGCTCTTCCCTTAATGGTTTTCCTGGTGATGTATTCTATGCCGAATTCTTACAAGAGAATGAACCATCTTCCCATCTTTCCAACAATGAAGGGGCTTTTTGTAGGTACCTAAGGGAATTCTGCTTAGCCATAACTTATATCCTATGAGAATGAAAGCAGTGTCTCAACTTCTTAGATGCCTATATGATTACTAGACAAATCTTTTCAACTTCTACATACTTTACCTCATAAGGGAGAAATTTCTTGTTGAGGTAGTATACTGCGTACTCAATCCTGAAATCATCCTCATGTGCAATTATAGCCCTTACTGAACTGTCTTCTATTGCCAAGTGCAAAATCAGAGGTTTACCTATCTGAGCTAGCCTCAACTCTAATGGATGTAGTAGGTATTCCCTGATGGTATCAAATGCTTTCTAACAATCCTCATTCTAAACTACGGGCTAGTCTTTCTTAAGTAACTTGAAGATTGATTCGAAGATCAAGGTTAACTTGGTGATAAACCTACTTATGTACTGGATCTTGCCCAAAAACCCTCTAAATTCTTTTTTCTTCTAGGGTACTGGCATCTCTTTAATGGTTTTTACCTTGTTAGGATCTACCTTTATACCTCTCTGGCTCATAACATGGCCTAAAAGCTTACCTGATGTAACCCCAAATATACACTTCTTTGGATTGAGGTAGAGGTTGTACTTGCTGATCTTTTGAAAAAACTTCTTTAGTACCTCGAAGTAACTGATTTGATCATCATGTCATCTATGTACACGCCTGCTTTCTTATGAATAAAATCATCTAAAATCCTAGTGGCCATTCTTTGATAAGTAGCACTTGCATTTTTAAGCCCGAAAGGCATGACCCGATAGGCATATGTCCCCCACTCTGTTGTAAAAGCTGTTTTGATCCTATCCACTATTTTGTTTAAAATCTGATTGTACCTAGCATATCTATCCACATAGCTGTATATAGCACAAATGGTCGCACTATCGATCAGAACATCTATATGAGGCAAGGAAAGTCATGCTTGGGACAGGCCTTGTTCAGATTTCTTTAATCCATACAGATTCTTACCCTTTTATCTTTCTTTACGATAGGGAGTACGTTTGCTAATCACGTGGGGTATTGAACTTCCACTAAGAACTTAGCCTCAATTTGCTTTTTGACTTCATCCTTAACCTTCTTAGCCTATTTCGGCCTAAGCCTTTTAAACTTCTATTTATCTGGTTTATACCCTGGATATGTCGAAATGGCATGTTTGATGACTTCTTAATCTATTCCTAGCATGTCTTCATAGGTCAAGACAAAGACTTTTTTTCATATTTTTTCAATATTCTCTCAAATTTTTCTATTTCTTCAGGAGTTATGTCTGATGCCAATAAAATTTCTTTTGGGTTTTCTTTAGTTTCGAGATTAAATGAATATGTGTTTGCTGAGTTAATATGAGATATAAATGCTTTATGATCATGATCATGCATATTAAAATCAAAAGAGACATCACACAAGCAAAATTATTCATCTCATTAATGTAATCAAAAGAGCAAACATTGTTCTCATCAAAAAGTTTAGAAACATAAACAACATCAATAAAAGTGGCATCTTTAATCTTATTAGCATCAAACACCTCTCTAGCCTCTGGTTTAACTTTGGATTGTTCCTCAGTCAGCATCTTCTCTTTGCCTTTCAGCTCAGTAGCAAGCAACTTCTCTGTCATGACTTCCTCTAGTGCTTTTTTTTATCCCAAGCTGAGTGGTGTAATAGAATCTTTTCATCCCAGAAACCCTTAACCTATTTGATGATTCCTTGTTCCCAATTGAAGAAATCATTAAACAGCTTAAATCCTAATGCTAGCTCACCCTATATCATCAGGGGCTCATTTTTCCCGCAATAAAGACACAGGCTTAAAGCTGGTACAAAACTCTGAGAAATGTAAGGAATTTTGTTCATTGCTTCTTTCTTCTTTCCCTTTTTACTGGAACTTACAAAGCCTAACCCTTTCTTATCTTTCTAACCCTTAGCAGCTATAATAGTTTGTGGTCCTTGAGAATTCTTACCTAAAATAGCACCAGGCAGAAAGTTTATCTTTTTAAGCATATTGATCACTTAGGGACTTTCAGGAAGATCACCCTCATTTTCTTCATCATTATTAACAGTCTCAAGAAACCTGCTGAATGGCTATTTGACTATTTGGAGGATAGACACTTGCTTCTCCCTGTTGCTTTAATAGTGACCACTTGACCATTATAGGGGATTTTAATCATCTAGTGCAATGTGGAGGGTACTCCTCCCAGCTTATAAAACCATGGTCTCCCGAAAAGTACAGAGAAATTTGTTAGGATAGGTAAAACCACAAACTCAGCTTCAGTCTTAATAGGCCTTATTTTTATCATAGCCTTAAAGGTCCCAGCAGCTTGCCTTTTAAAGTTGTCATATACAGAAATGGTCAGATCAGACTTGCTTAGAATATTCTTATTCAATCCGAATGCTAAAATCGCCACCAAAGGATAAACATTAATGGAGGACCTATCATCTATCTTTACACAAGTCACGTGTTTCCCATTAATTTTGAGCTTTGATGTAGAAGGGACTGTTATGACTTCTTCCCTCTATAGGCAAGTCAGCTTTAGAGTATAACACATTCTCATTGGTTGCTCTGTTAACCAAATCTAGTAACTCAGAGGGTGAGATAGTGATAACAACAATATTCAGTGTGTAGGGGATTGCCCCAATAAATCCTAAATACATATCTAAGCTTGCATCTTTTTCAACTGCTTGATTATCTGATCATCCTCAATTTCCTTCTTAATTAGCACTATAGCAGGAGTTGGCTGGCTTTCGATCTCAGAGGCCACTCTCTCACTCCTTATAACTGCCTTAACCCCCCTTCTTTTCCTTTGATTCCTCTTCATCCTCACTGGCTGAACTCTAGATATCAATGGGCATCAAAGCCCCTTCATCTTTACTCTTTGTGGGAGTATTCCAATAGTTAATCATAAAATTGGTTGATTTTCCTCATCTGGCTTTATTACTTTCGGGGTGGAGTGAGTATTGGCTAAGTACTCATTTCCATACAGATCCTTCATCACATACCACTCAGGTAGGTTGGACCCGATCATGTACACCGGAGGGGGTACAATGTTGTATCCTTCTTTTTTTTATTCCTCTTCTTTGGGTTTGAAATTTGCTTGCTATCTATCAAATCCTGAATCTTGTTTCTTAGAGTGTAATAATAATCAGTTAAATGTCATGTGTGCTGATGGTATGCACAATATTGGTCCTCCCTATGGTAGGGAAGTCCCTGACTCTTTGCGGGCCTTGACGGTAATAGTTGAAGCTTCCCTTCTTTAACCAGCCTATTTAACACCCAAGACAACGATTTCCTTAAGTCAAAATAATGCATTTACTGACTACCCACTGTAGCAGACACCTCTGTGGTTTTTTCAGTTATGTTCTACCCACTACTATTCCCAACAACCTTGTTACTGCCAAAATTCCTCTTGTATGCTTGTTACTTGCACTTCTGGCTAAATACTCTCCTTCAGCTTCTATAACTATATCCTTTAAGGACTCCCAGTCTTTCAGACCCTTCATCTTCAAATCATCTCTCAAGTATGGACTCGCATTTTAGATGAATAATATGATCTAATTAGTAGTGTCAGGTTTCCTTTTCATCTCTATCACCCTATTCTTCCATCTGGTGAGATATTCATGGATGGACTCATCATGCTTCTGCTGGAGTAACTTAAAGTCTTTTAGGGTGACTTCCATCCTCGTATTGTAGTTATACTGCTTAAAAAATTCCTCAGTCAGTAGGTCCAATCTTCCTTAGTTTGCCTATCCAAACCATGGTACCAGTCTATCGCAGGCCCAGTCAAGCCCAAACAAAAGTATTTCACTTTCTATTTCTTGGATAGGTTGGTCCCCTTCATAATCAACTTGTACTACTTGATATGTGCTAAAGGGTTTGAGATACCATTAAACCTTGGTAGATTTGGCATTTTGAATCTTTAGGGCAATGGCTCATCTCCATCCAAATCATTATCTTCAGGGTTCATCCCCCTATTAGCAGACAACAGACTAGACATAGCTTCGATCTTGTCTTCCATCTTTTTGAAAGCTGGATCCTCAGCACTAAGACCCTTTATTCTTATGTTCATCATTAGAGGGACATAGTTCTCATCCTTTTCCTTTATGAAATCATCCTCAATATCATGCCTTTTCTCCCACTTAGGTGGGTTTAGAAACATAGTAGTATCGGCTATGGCAGCGTTCCCAACATAAGTTAGCTCCCTGTCTCATGAGTGAGTGCTATAGGCTAAGTTCTAGCATTAAGTGTTATAGAAGCCACCATTCCACCAATCATAGCCAACATCCTTTCCTCAAATTCCTACAAGCGTCTATCCAACCTTCGTTCCAAGTCATTCGTCATTTTTGAAGGCCCAATAGGAGTGACATTCGTCCTTTCCCTAAAAAATCAAAACCTCGTTGTGGTATCATCAGCAGCTCTCCCAGTCTCATTTCCCCTTCCAGTCTTATTCACTTTGTTGTTTGCCATTTTCGAACTTATTTCCTAACTGTTTTTCGATAATTATTTGGAACCCAACTCAGAATTGACTTTTAAATCCAAATTTGAACCCGAATTTGATCTCAATAGATTGGATATGGACCTTTGAACTAAGAGGTCGTCTGACCCTTTGGACTATCTAGATTAGTTTATGATGGTTGAAAGAGTTAAAGGTTAGAAATGATGCATGGTCAAGGTATATATATGATGCATGAATGCGATGCATGGTTTTGTTAGACATCAATCACAAACACAAACAAGCATAGATAAAGCCTTCCAACCTTATTACTCCTACACAGGAGGTAGTGCAGTCTTTTTCCTAGGTGGGCTTAGCCTATAAGTTAATAGGGTACCTAATGGGCGTGCATGGTGTACGGTGAAAAATCGGCAGTATAACATCTCTAATTGAAAGTATAGGCGTACGTGTTTTGACAATTATACATTTTGACTAACTCATACAAATTAGGTTGGGTCCATCGTGGTATGACAACCTTTCACTATTACCCTTCTATTTTTTTTTTTAGTTTGGTCAATACACAAAGGTCTACATAGCATGCAAAATTATTATGGTTATACAACCTAGGGGAAATTGCTATTGTCATTACATGGATTTGAGTTAAGAGTGATGAAACTTTAGGGCTACCCAAGCATGGTCCCTACCAATAGGTCTAGCTCATCATGAGCATAATGACCGATGGTCACCATTTTATATACTATTTGGTACTAGATTTGGGTTGCTGGGTCTCCTTAACACCTCTCTATATTGAGTAAACGTAGGGCATGCTTCAGGATAAAATCGGTGCTGAAAAGGGATGCCTAACTTAATTCTAAGGCTCTAAGATGTATGTAAAAAATATAGTTTAGAAAGGAGACAAGATTAATGAATAAAACTCAATTATAAATAACTTAACCAGATGCTTTTTGAAGCAAGGTCTCTTTATTCCCCAGTGGGGTTTCCATTGTGATGTGCATCGGAGCCCACCCTTCACTTTCGAGTTCATTCTCGGGGGCCCACTTTTAGGATTTGAGACTGGAGATGGCTCACTTTTAATCATAAATTGGCCGCTTCGCAATAAGAAAGATTGAACCCTAATTATTACTAATGGTCAATCCATGAAGGCATCTACTAGTGGGCTTAAAGAGGCAGGTGTCATGGAATCACCATATAACAAAATATTGGCAATTAAATCTCAACCTTATCTTGATTCCCAAATAGAGACTGGTATTTGGGACATCCCTCTTATTAGGCATTTTGGTTAGGCATCAATTTTATAATTAAGTTTTAGAATTAATCCTCTATCCTCTCTCATACAATACATTTCATGGTAAAATTAAGTAAACACCCCATTCAAGTAAATAAAGTAGTAAAGGCGAAAAAATAAACCTACTTTAGTTATTATATAAGCAAATCGTCCCAAAGAATAATCCAAGGCAAGATCAATATACATGCATAAAATAGATTATGGATTTTGAGTTTGGAACATTGGTTCCTTTTTTTGCATTTTTACAAAAAGTCTTTTATTACATTGCGTGTCTTTTTGGATTGGAAAATTGAACATTGGTTTATATTTTGTAAAAAACCCAGTTTGTTTGTTAGAAAACACTTTAAGTGCCTTTTTATTTTAACGTACTTGAAAAATCCCTTTTTTACTAACTATTATAAACCCGAAAAAATAATACATCCAAAAAATAAAGAACCAGTAAGGGCAAAAAAATAAATAAACAAACAACGCTATAATAAATAAATAAAATAAGATGTAAAATAATGATGTAACTAGGGGGTAAAGGTGGTGACCAGTGTGGGAGCATGACTTCCCATGTAAAAAAATAGTAAATCCTCCACAGCCATGAAAATACCGATTACTTGAAAAAATCACGTAAAATAAATAAATTAGCATTTATAATAATAAAGTAATTATATACTTATTATGTATAGGAATATATGTACAGTAACAAAAATACATCAAATAATGCCTAAATATTATAAGGAAAGAACAAATGATTCATATATATATATATAATCCTAAAAATACATGCAAAAATACCTTAAAATACCCCTATGGACAACAAAAGGAGTGAGGGATGGCCACCTATGAAGGGAGGGACAAATAGGAGGAAGGGACTAAGACATCCCATCCTTCAGATAAGGGACAACCATCCTTCAGCCTTTCTTCTCGTCTGTTACCTCTGGAATATAACAAAAAGTACAGAGTCATGGCAAAAATGCAGGAAATCCTATAAATGATTTTCTAACCCTAAATATGCAATATTTAAGCACTAAATCGTACCAAAATACATTAAAAATACTTAAACATGCATTTTATTTCATCAAAATTACAAAATTACAGTATATATATGAAAAGGAAAAGCTTTATACGACAACAACAGAGGAACCTCTATAATTTACCATAATCTCTGGCATATTATAGAAATGAATCATACTCTAATAAATCATACACATTTTTCAAGTATAACAATTGAAATAAATAAAATCAATGTTCAATAATCATGTGAATGAATTGTAGAGAGAGAAAATGAGAATGAGCCTAGAATGTTACCCTCAAGAGATATTCTAACTCTATGAATCCTGTAATCCACATCTCTTCTCCAAATCGTGCTCTTTGATTGTCAAAGAAAGTACATAATTTGTTGTGTGTGTTTGAAAAAAATTGCTAGAGTAAAAACCTTAGAGAGAAAGAAATTAGTTTTTTTTCTTCTCTAATGGTTGCTCTAAAAAAGAATCATTTCCCCCCTTCAAAACCCTAGATCTTTGTTTTTATACCTAAGGAAGAGTTTTTATCCAATTCAAACTCAAAAATTGTCAAATCTGGAGATCAAATATCCCAAATCTGGAACCAACCTTTATTAGATCAACATCCTCTTTTGAAAATCCAAGAAAACATGGGAAAATCTAGGTTTCAAGCCATGGATGGGCATTTGTAAATAAGGGATGGCTGTCCCTAATAACTAGACCTTGGTTTTCCAAAAACACCCCTAATTTATACTGCACAAGAGAGAGGGATCCATAGATAGCCACCCTTCAGGGGATAGACATCCTTTTGTCACCGCCAGAAGTCCAAACTAGGGTTTTTTATGTACTTTGTTAAAACACTAAAAAAATATTTGAAATCATTTAGGAAATCATGAAAATCTTTAAGAGAAAATGATAAATTCACGATCGGAGCTTCGAGATTCGAACTTGATGTCAGCAATATGCTATTTTCTTATCATCAGGTAACCCTAATCTAAACTTACCCCATGATGGCATATCTTTAATAGCATCCATGAATGGAATGGTGATAGTTATATGCTTAAGATAATTTAGAAATTACCAAATTTCTTATCTAAGTTACGCCTCAAGAACCTTTAAGGAAAAGACAAAGCCTTAAGATCCACTTTAGGTTCATTCTTTTTATTAGAATGGCCATGCTTTTTGTTATCATCTTTAGACTCTAAAAACATCTTTACTACTAACATTAATAACATGCTCATTCGACTATTTAGACTTACCATTTAACTCATCATCTTTATTAACCACTTTCTTACCTCTTACCTCATTATGCTTAACTTCCTTACCACTTCTCAAAGTTATGGCTTGACAAGTCTCCTTGTGAGGGGATTCGAGTTGGCTAGGTAGCTTTCCCATAGGTTGAGAACTAGATGAAGCTTGTTGGGCAATTTAGGTCTCTAAGATTCTATTATGAGTAGCAAGTTGCTTAACCTTTGCATTCACTTGCTTAAATTGCTATTTATTATTTTTATTGGTGGTAATTTATTGGTTAATAAATTGTTCTATAAGAGATTCATGATAAGATTTGGGTTATGAAGGATTAAATGGTGGCTTCATAGGAAAACCAAGTGAGTTTTGTGGTCATGCATAGGATTGGTTAGAGGGTTGAGTTGTTATAAGGTATTGGACCATAAAAATTCAGGGTGGTTTCTCCACTAAGGGTTATAAGAGTTAGAATTGAATCCCCCTTTTTGGTTAAAACCTCATTGGACAAAATTTTCCTTTTCATTAGAACTCATTGTGTATTGTGCATAGGAATAAGATCCTCTGCACAATTCACAAGTAATGCTTGAATTATCAACATAATTAACTTTAGATTTACTTACCAATTTGGTGAGTGCATCTACCTTTGCTCTTAACAAATTGATTGTATCAAGCTCTAAAACTCCTCTTGCCTTAGCCATAGTTGGTTTATCTCCCATATATCTTTGTGATGTAAGTTCCTCAAGCAATGTAACCACTTCCTTGGATGTTTTATCCATCTATTTGCTACTTGAGGCTGCATTGACTATATTTCAGTTTTCATCCTTCTAGTTATTGTAAAAGATTTGAGGAATTATCCAATCCAGCAAGCCATATTGAGGACATTGCCTTTGAAGTTCCTTAAATCTCTCCCAAGTTGCATAAATGGTCTCATTTACATGTTGTCTAAAGGTTGTAATCTCATTTTTGAATTTGGTTGTCTTGTGGGGTGGAAAATACTTATGAAAGAATGCTTGCTTTAATTGATCCCATGTAGTAATGGACTCACTAGGCAAACTAGCCAACCATAATTATGCTTTGTTCTTGACAGAAAAAAATAAATAGTCTAAGCTAAATTGTATCATTTGTCACTCCATTTATTTTGAATGTTGCACACACATTAAAAAAAGCCAATATGTGGGCATAAGGATCTTCTCCTTAGAGACCTATGAACTAATTATCTTGCACCATTTGGATAATACTTGGCTTGATTTTGAAGTTATTGTTGGCAATGGTAGGCATCACAATTCCTCCAAAAATCTTTGATATGTCGGGTATAGCAAAAATCAGCCATCAAGTATGCCTATCTTGATCAGCCATGATATTTGAACTTTAGTCTTCCTCTTCTTGTTACTGTCTTTGATCTTTACGTAAAACGCATAAATTTTTATCTATTTCAGGATCAAATGGAAGATGATTATCTCTAGTGTTATCTCTATTCATAAAAGAAAACAAAGAAAACAAACTAAACTTCTACAATTAATCAAACTAACAAAGAAAAGCAGACAAAAGGCCTATGTCAACTTTTTTCTACCCTAAGTTAATAAAAACAATCATTTATTTGACTCCTTGGGCAACGACACCAAAAAATTACTGCGGTGTAAATTTTATTACCCTAGTCTCTAAGACTTATATAGAGTGAGTAGGGTGTCAAACTCTGGGAATCAATACATATAAGAATTATTTTTTATTAACCGAGTAGATACTAAGATGGATAGGCAAAAATAAAGTTAAGTCAATTTGTTTTATACTAAAGTGTTTACTAAATTAAACTAATAATCTAACTTAAATTTTATAACTATCAAACAATCAAATAAGATATTAGAATTACAAGTCATAAATTGATCAAATAAAGATTCAATAAAGCACATATACATGCAATGATTGGAGAATAAGGCCTACTATCCCTAGATATAACTCTCATTGCCAAATAAGGGCATTTCCATCTAGAGTCCACAAGCACTTTCATGTCATTATGGAGATAGATAAAAACCATAAATTTCTATGCCTATTATTTAACCCCTCAAAGTGAAACCATTGTCTCCCAAGTGATTTCTAGACTTTGAGTAAATTTAATTTCTTTTCCACCAAAATGCCCCAATTCTCATTGTGAACAAATTGATTAATACATTTTGTATGGTGATCAAGCATACATAACAAGTTAAGTACCCAATTGAACTTAAATCATTCATGCATGAAATAAGATAATTGTATTAATATAGATCAATTCATACTTGCAATTCTAACAAACAAAGTTAGCCTAAATACAAATTGTCAAGACAAAATACATAAGGAAGATTAATGGTATCAAGCAAAGATTCTAAAGAGAGAGAAGAAAGAATGTTGACGACTCCTCTATGCTTCTGCAAAAAAATACTTGAATGTTTGAATGACCTCTTTTTGATCTTTTATCTTTCTTGGTGTATTCTTTTTCCTCATAATCTTTTCTAATAGTTTTTGGAAGTTGCTTGGTAGTTTTTTCTATATCCAAAATGTAGTTATTTTCATGTATTTTATAGGCAAAAAGGTGTCCTAAATGATGCCTTTTTCGAGATGGGTGTAATCTTGAAGAGTTGTGCGAAAGGTTGCATGTAACACCCTTATACCTGGTCAGTTAAAAACTCGAATATAGGATGTCACACTGGGGCTTAGATTCCTTTAATATAGGTCAAAACAACCCACTATTTAAAGATCTAATCATTTATCAAATTTCTATTCATTTTTCTGTAAAAATTTTGGCAAAATTTCCCTTAGAATTCATGAAAACCTCCTGAAAAGAAAGTACCTAAAACACTTCTATCCAAGTATATTCTACCATCCAACCACCATTCAAACCCCAATACACATAATCATTTCCCTTCCTTCGATAATTCACGAGTCAAATTAACAGAATCATACACATCACACTTAGCTATGGTATTCTTCCTTTAATTTACAGTAATAATATCCATAAATATTTACATGATATTTACACCTAAAAAATACAAGGAACATGCCAAAGTATCTTAAAGATAACAAAAAGAAACAAGTGGAACATCCACCTCAGAATCTTGTAAACTTTCTGTTGAGACTCAAGTTGTGCTGTAAATCCACTCCACTACCTTCAAACCTACGCGCAAAAATAAAATCATGCGCTAAACATTTTGCTTAGTGGTGTTCAAGCAATTCATATAGAATATTTATTAAAATATGCTTAAAAATTTACAAATCATCAAAACACAAAAATTATCACTTATTTCAAAATATAAAAACAATAAATCCACCATAAGGAATTTAAACTTATATAGCTCACATAACCTATCAAACATAAATATCTTTATTTACTTTTAACAAAAGGACATAAATCCATTTACAAGGAATTTAGGCATATATAATTCGTATATAGATTAAGGTTGATGAATATTATAGTCCAAAGAGGTAGCTAATCAATTTCTTTCAATTAAAAGTCTCAAATAGTTTAAATAAATGATTAATATTTATACTATGTACTTACGCCCAGTAAAATCAAATGGAATTGCACCGAGCTGGATAAATGGGATTTAAACACAGAATCAAGCCCTCAGGGTATCGACGTCTGGGGTTGCCCGGTATTCGCCCCTTTAGGGTATCGACGTTCGGGGTTGCCCGGTATTCGTCCCCCTCAGGGTATCAACGTCTGGGGTTGCCCGATATCCGCCTCCTCAAGGTCCTCATACAATCTATTTAATTTAATACATTTACTATAAATTTAAATACATACATATATATACATATATTTATATACATACATATGTGGATCGAGCTCTCAAAGCCATTCAACCCACGACTCAATTTAATAGCATTCATCAGAAGAGCTCTTGGAGCCATTCAATCCGGTAATCGTATTACCACGTAGTACTGCTAAACGTCCCTAATTGGCATGCCAACCTTATCTTATTGCTCCAATTCTTGTCTAGTTTTACTAAGGGCAAATATCATTAAATTCATATTCCGTTTTTCCATTTCATCCAGTCTCACTATATAGCTCTTACTTGTGATTAGATTATGTCATAATTATCCTCATTCACGTTCTTCTAAAGTTTAGAGATAAGCATATGTATACATACGTTTCCATCGAGGCATTTTGAAGCAACAGTAAAAAAAACTACCGTAAATTTCAACAACTCACTAATTAAAGTCAATCAAGTATATCATAATATGGAATATATTAAATCATAGCCAAAACCAAATAATGATTTAAAAGATTTAAATTCAATTTCATGAATGTATGCCTTCAATTATCTATGATAAATAAATTATTTGTCAATTCCATTGTGGTAACAATTTATACATTTTTTTTAAGGATCTAATAATGTTCATAAAGTAAGTAAGATGAAAATTTTGCAATTCAACCTATACCACTCAAATTAAGGAATTTGTACTACTTATTTAGCAACCCCTAAATAGTTACTTAGGACATTTGATTTTTATGAAATTCAAATCCATCACTCCTAAAATCATAACTTATATATTATAAGCTAAATAACAAATTTACGAATCAAGCTCTTATAATTTAAGTAAATTGTTCTATGTTACCCATTTAACACTTATACATGTATTTATAACATCACTTCATACAAATCTTGCTCTATATACAAAAATTCATTACTTGCATAATATGCAATTCATCCAATATTTCATAAATCAATAGTTAATTCATAAAATATTCATGTATATATATATAACCATGAGTGTGTGTGTATATATATATATTTATATATGTGTATACACACACACACACACACACACACACACACACACACATATAAATATTCATTATTCTAACAAAATAATATATGCTTTCTTAATGTCCATATTTTGTTTAGATATAGTTTTACTTTAATTCATAAAACATCTAAATCACTCATTTAACTAATTGATCTTTATAACATTTAATTATTTACTACTTTCTTTTCGAATATAAAACATATTTTACCATATTTTTCTTCAAAAACTAAGAAGCATAATTATTGTACATCATAATTATAACCCAATTAAGACTACGTTACAGTTAATTTAAGATTATACCTTGTTTATACAAATTAAAACATATACCTATTAGCCTTTAGATTCATACTTAAACATATACATAATTCCTATTTAGTCTCAAATTTGATATTTAACATCCAATTAATTATTTGTAACACTAATACTATCAAATAAAAATTCTCAATCAAACAATTTAAACTAACACACATACTAAATACTTAGAAAAAACAAATTTGCTTGAACACATACTTGCTTGATGATCTCTTATCAAAATTTCAGCCTTTAGGACCCTAATTCACCATCAATTTCTTTCTCTTTTCCTTTTTTCTTCATCTACTCCATTTCCTCTTTCTACAAAAATTCACATTCCATAAGAAATTTTCAACAATTCATTTACCAATTCATAATTTATAGCAAATTCTAACAATTATATAACTAAAAATTCACCTAATTACCAAAAATTTCATTTTCCCCAATTAATCAAAACCCTAAATCTAAAATTACATTATCTTTACCTCACATATCTCACTATAAATCAATAATTAGGAGTAAAGAAAAAGCTTACCCAACCAAAGAGAGAGAAAAAGCAACACAAGAAGAAGGTTGGGTGGAGAAGAAGCCCAACAGTGCTGCTGCCATGCTAAGAAGAAGAAGAGAAAAGAAGAAGAAGAAGGAGGCGACGACGGTTGGCTATGATGGCATGGGCGGCGACGGTGGTTGGCTGGCCGGACCGAGAAGGGGAAGGAAGGTGGGAGGCATCGGGTTCTTTGAGACCAAAGAAAAAGGAACCAACTGGTTCCTTAAAAATGAAGAGAAAGGGAATGGCCAAAATGACATAGTTTTGGCCAAATTCCCCTTTCAATCCACCATCTTTGCTTTATTTGCAAATCAACCCTAAAACTTTTTATTTTCCTACAATAACACCCAAAATTCAACTATAATTCAACCCAAATTATTTTATATTTATTTTATTATCAAATTTACATATTATTCAGTTCGATTTATTTATTATTCGAGTAATTTAAAAATTGGGGCGTTACAATTCCTCCTCTCTAAAAATAAAATTTCGTCCTCGAAATTTATCTGTACGAAATAACTCTGGATATTTCCTTTAAGATAGCAATCTAGCATCACATGATGTCTAATTAGCAAATCCATACTAATAATCACTTCGAATCCTCGAATGGGTAACCTAATCAAACCACTTGGAAACTCATAATCTTATATTTTTAAGGGATAATTTCTTTTATAGAAATTATTCATAATTACATTGTAACTCAGAAGATTTACGACCATGATATCATGTTCAAGGGTGTCAATTTATAAGTTCTTATCACCAGATAATGAAATACACACATATGAATGGGTAGATCCTAGGTTTATCAATGCATAAACATAAAAATCAAAAATAGCAATGGTACCCGTTATCACGTCCAGGGCATCCTCATCATCTTAGGTCTGCATGGCATAGGCACGTATTGGTATGCAGGTATCAGACCTCGCAACTGTCTTTAATGGGGCCTTCTGTCCGCTAGCACTAGAACCAGTTTTTCTACCTCTGTCCCTACCCCTGGAAGTCCCAGGAACTGTTCTTCCTAACTGATTCGCTGTTGAATACTATTTACCAGGGCAATCTTTATGGAAATTTTCCATGGATCCACATCCAAGACATGGTCCTATCTTTTTCCAACATTGACCCCCATGTCTTTTTTCACAATGTTCACATGGAGGGATTTCTCCTCTACCAGATCCTTTAGCTGTGCTAGCCATAGATGAGGCTGGCTGCCCTGATCTGGAGGTTGATCTTTGATCCTGCCCTGACTGACGGGAGGATGTCTGTGATGGTGCTTGAGTCTGGGGTCCTGCCTCTTTCTGCTTTTTACTTGTCATGAAAGACGAACCATCTTGACTCTGATTTCTCTTCTGTTGACCTCTATTCCTCCATTTTTGCTCATCCAAATTGGCCTTTTCAATTCTCAAAGCTGCCTTTACCAGATCACCTTAAACTTTAATTGGTGATATTACCAACAATTTCTTGATCTCATGATAGAGGCCTGCCTCAAATCTCTGACACCTGTCAGCTATGGTAGGGATAAATCGTTCAGCATAGGCACTTAATTGATCAAATTCCTTCTCATACTCTGCCACAGATCTGGATCCTTGGTTCAAATGAAGGAAGGCATCTCTCATCTCTTCCATGTATGCTTCTCCCACGTATTTATCTCTAAACTGAGATATAAAGTATTCCCAATTGAGGTTCCGTGGTGCAACAAATCTTTTTGTAGATTCCCACCATTGGTATGCTGGTCCTTGCAATAATCCATTTGCACACTCTAATCTCTCTTTTGGTGTGAGATGCAAGAGATCAAAAATCCTCTTTATCTTGATCAGCCAAAAATCGGCATCTGAGGCAGTAACTATTGACTCTCCCTTGAAGTCTTCAGCTCCCAATTTCTTTGCATTT
This sequence comes from Excoecaria agallocha, assembly GCA_037975025.1. Taxonomy (NCBI): domain Eukaryota; kingdom Viridiplantae; phylum Streptophyta; class Magnoliopsida; order Malpighiales; family Euphorbiaceae; genus Excoecaria; species Excoecaria agallocha. Next base: position 16,066,551 of record CM075807.1, read on the forward strand.
TCTAGTGTAAGCCTTTGTGATGGTGGGAGAAGCCGAGGCTATGGTTGTACAGGAGGTGCAATAGCTATTTGTTGTCTCATAAGCTCTATCATGATTGCAAAGAATTCTGCTGGATTTGGCATCGGCTGAGTGGCAGGTGGTGGTACCAATTGAGCTAGCTGCTCTTCCATACCCCTATCAAGGTCACTAACTGAAGCGTGGCTCTCTACTTCTTCGGTGCCTCTGCTTGGGTTGGATTCCATCCTTTTATCTATAATAGACAATAATAATAGATCTACATCAAAGTCACAAACACAATCACATTTAACTTTCATTTTGGCATGTACACTTGCATTTCTTCACCGACTTTCCTTAATGTCTATTCACCCTCACTAGTTCTACTCCACCTCATTCTTTTAAGAACATCCATCTATCCTTGCATCAATGCACTCATTTAACAACCTATCAGTTCCCTTTCAATTAGGGCATATGCAAAAGAAATTTTACTTATACTATCATGAATAATCAAATAATGCTGATGCAATATATGTAAAATGTTTTATGCATATAGTGTCATGCCAATGCATATCTCATGTAATGACAATGCATGTTGCCTATCCCCATACAAGTAATGTTCAAATCGTTGCCCTCAATATTAAGGTCACTGACAGGTAAACAACGCGCCACAACCTCCATCTTAACTAAATCCTATTGTCCTATGCCCAGAAATGCCTAAACCTGGCTCTGATACCACTAAATGTAACACCCTATAACCGGTCAGTTAAAAACTTGGATACAGGATGTCACACTGGGGCTTAGATTCCTTTAATAAGGGTAAAAAAAAACCACTATTTAAAGATCTGATCATTTATCAAATTTCTATTCATTTTTCTGTAAAAATTTTGGCAGAATTTCCCTTAGAATTCATGAAAACCTCCTAAAAAGAAAGTACCTAAAACACTTCTATCCAAGCCTATTCTACCATCCAACCTTCATTCAAACCCCAATACACATAATCATTTCCCTTCCTCAAATAATTCACGAGTCAAATTAACAGAATCATACACATCACACTTAGCTATGGTATTCTTCCTTTAATTCACAATAATAATATCCATAAATATTTACATGATATTTACACCTCAAAAATACAAGATACATGCCAAAGTATCTTAAAGATAACAAAAAGAAACAAGTGGAGCATCCACCTCAGAATCTTGCCAGTAGAGAGACTGTCATGACATTATCAGGTGCTCGTTGGTTTTCATGGTGGTCCACTCTCTACCCCTTTTCTGATCGGCTATTATCAGAGGATCTAAGCCCAACTTCCTATGAAGACTATCATTCATGAGATCAGTGCTAGTGATTTCACTACTCCTATTACATACAAGCAGTGGGTTACTAGTCTAACAATTGACAACAGGACATTTCATCTTAGACACCTGGAGGGAGAGAGCAATATGATACAAATAAACTAGAATAGATACTATCATATACTATGTTTTTGTTTTCGTTAGAACTTTTTAAGTTTTGAACACATGAAAAGAAAAAAGGACTACTTTTGGATACATTAATAATATTTTGGATACATATGTGACTTTTCAGTTTGATTTCAGTACACATAATCATTATTCAACATTATCTCAAATGGCATATATCACTTAATCTCAAAATGAAATTTTAAAAGCATTAGTACTCTTATCATCAATCAGCGCTCTTGGATTTTCTTGATTGATTATTTTCTTTTAACCCCTAGTTTTTCTTTAAGATGCCTTTTTTCTTTTTTCACCCTGATGGGGCGCCCAATTTTAGTAAGGCCATCATTTTTTCCCTGTTTTTGATCCACAGGGCTATTATTCTCTTTTGAGTCTTAGCCATTAACCCTTTTTAATCTGTCGATATTTATCGGCTCTCCAAACTCATTACCATCACTATCAGCTAGAATAGCAGATCCTTTAGACAACAACTTTTTCAGTACAAAAGGTCCTTCCCAAGTAGGCCTAAACTTGCCTCGAATATTCAAAATCTTGGGTCTCATCTGTTTGAACACTAGATCTCCTTCCTTAAAAGGATGCTTCCTAACCTTTTTTTCCAAATGAGCGAGCTAATCTCTTATGGTAAATCTAATTATGGTAGTAAGCTGACATCCTATCCCCATTTAGTATGTTAAACTATAACAACCTCTATCTAGCCCATTCTATCTTTTGCAATTTAGATTCTAAGACCACCTTTAAAGACTGATGCTCAACCTCTACTGGTATTACAACTTCTGTCCCATATACTAGAAAGAATAGAGTAGTCCTTGTTAAGGTTCTAGCTATAGTTCTATAACCCCATAATGCAAAGGGTAGTTTATCGACCCAATCTTTATAGGTCCGAACCATTTTAGCCAAAATTCTTTTAACATTCTTATTGGCTATTTTAATTGCCCTATTGGCCTGATTCAATAAAGAGAGGACCTATGATGTTGAACACCATACTTTTTGAGCACCTGTTTGGTTTCTCTAGAGAATTGCAACCCATTATCTAACACTATGTGGTGAGGTAGACCATACCTACATATCATATTCTTTTCAATAAACTTAGCCATGTCCCTAGCATCTACCTTCTTGAAGGATTCAGCCTTTGCCCATTTGGTGAAGAAATCTATGGCAACTATAATGAATCTGTGTCCATTCAAGGCTAGCAATTGAATCATGCCCATAATGTCTATACCCCAAGTAGTGAATGGCCAAGGTGATGTAGGATTACACAACTCAGAAACTGGCAAGTGTCTTAAGTCTACATACTATTGGCATAATTGGCACTTTTTGACATACTTAGAGCAATCATTGTCTATTGTAAGCCAGAAAAATCCTTGGCACTTGATCTTCTTTGCTAAGGACAATCCATTCATATGAGCTCTATATATTCCTATATGTACCTCTTCCATGACTTTCTTAGCCTCTTTCTCATTTAAGCACCTCAATTAGATACCATCAGGTTACCTCTTATATAACAATCAACCCACAGCAATAAACTGAGTTGAAGGCTTGCATATCATTCTTTGGTCCTTCTTAGTGGCTTCCTTTAGAAATACTAACCCCTCTAAGTAATTCTGAATGTCACTCTAGCAATATTATTCATGACTAGGAAAAAACTATTCACAAAGATTGAAATTTTTAGCCATTACACTCCTTCTCCTTCTGAGGTACAAGAATCTCTCTGATAGCCTTCACTTTGTCAAGGTCTATCTCTACCCCTTTTGGCTTAGTAGAGGCATACCCCCGGTTTTGGCACAAAGCTCTTAGAAATGTAAGGGATCTCCTTTACTGCTTCTTTTTTTGCCTTTCTAACTAAGACCAGCATAACATAATCCTTTTTTGTCCTTCTGTCCCTTGGTAGTGATGGCATTCTGCACTCCTTAAGAATTCTTACCCAAACCAGCTCAAGGCAAAAAATGCATATTTTTTTAGCATATTTATTACTTATAGGCTATTAGCAAAACTAACTAACCATCGTGAGGTATCTTGATCATTTGATGCAGCGTAGAGGGCACTCCCCTTAACTTATGGAATCATGGGATTCCAAGTAACACAAAAAAGTTGGCAAGAATAGGTAACACCACAAACTTAGCTTCAGTTTCAATTGGCCTAGTCTAACTATGGCTTTAAAAGTCCTTGCAGCTTGCCTTTTTAAATTGTCCTAAGCAAGAATGTTCAAGTTCGACTTGTTCAGTGTACTCTCATTTAGTCCAAAAGTAGGAATTGCAAAAAGGGGACACATATTGATAGATGACCCATCATCCACCATTGCACACGCTATTTGCTTGCCATTCACCTGAGCCATAATGTAGAGAGGGCGATTATGGTTTTTACCTTCAGTGGGTAGATCAGCACCAGAATACACAACATTCTCTCCCATTCATCCCTTGACCAAATTTAGTAGTTTAGAGGGTGAAATGGTGGTGGCAATAATAGACTCACTTAAAGTTTCAACCAATTTTTTTCTGTGTGAAGGTGATTGCCTCAACAAATCCCAAATAGAGATCTGGGTCTATGTCTTCTTTAGCTACTTCTTCATGTGCACTGCAATAGGAGTCGATTGCGTCTCAATTTTTAAAGCCACCCTTCCACTTCTAGTGACCTCCTTCACTTTTTTCTCTTCCCTCACTTTCTCTTTGCTTTCATTGGCTGAACTCCAAATATTAATGGGCACCATAGCCCCTTTATCTTTGCTTAATTGAGGGAATCCCAATAATTAATCGTAGAAACTAGCCAATTTTCTTCACTTAGTTTTGTTAATTTAGGGGTGGAACAAGTAACGGGTACGTACTTATTCCCATATAGGTCTTTTATCGCATACCACTAGGGCATATTAGAACCACTCATAAATACCAGAGATGGCGCGACATTATATCGTCATTTCTTTTGTCTTCTCTCTCTTTTCAAGATTTAACATCTGTTTGTTATCTATCATATTCTAAATCTTGTTCCTCAAGGTGTGGTAATAATCAGTGAGATGCTCGATATGCTAATGGTAGGCACAATATTGATCTTCCCTATGATGCCAGTGGCTACAACTTCCCTTTATTGCACAACTGATCCAAAACCCAAGATAATAACTTTTCAAGGTTGGAATAATACCTCTAAATAACCTCAATTGTAGACACTTCAGCTATCTTTCAGCTTTCATTCATCCCACTGCTACTTCTAACTACTTTATTATTACCAAAGTTCCTCCTTGTACCTTTATTGTTGGCCTTTCTAACTAAATGCTCACCTTAGCCTCTATAGTTGTATCCTTTAAAGACTTCTAATCCTTCAAACCTTTCATCTTTAGGCTATCACTTAGATAAAGACTTGCATTTCAAATGAAAAGTCTGATTTAGTTCGCTGTATCGGGCTTTCCCTTCATCTCCATTACCCGATCCTCTACCTTATAAAGTACTCATAAAAAGACTCATCATGCTTTTTTTGAAGCAACTTGAGATCTTTCAAGGTAACTTTCATTCTTGTATTGTAATTGTACGTCTTGAGGAACTCTTCAGTTAGTAAGTCCCAATTTTCTTTAGTGCACCTATTTAACCTGTGATACCAGTCAATAGCGGGAACTAGTAAGCTCAAATAGAAATACTTTACCTTTTTCTTTTTAGTCAAGGTGGTACCTTTCATGATCAGTATGTATTGCTTAACATGTGTAGAAGGATCCGAAGAACCATTAAATCTTGGCATATCAAGCATTTTGAACCTTTGGGGTAGTAGCTCATCTCCATCTAAGTCCTTGTCCTCAGGGTTCGTTCCCCTTCTAGTAGATAACAACCTAGACATTACTTCAACCTTCTTTTCTATTTTCTTGAAGGCTACGTCCTTGGCACTAGGATCCTTACTCATATTCATCACAGAAGGAATATATTCCTCATCCTCTTCCTCAATATAATCATTTTTTGGCTCATATCTCTTTTTCCTCCTTGGTGGGTCTCAAAGCATAGTAACATCTATTGTGGTAGTGTCCCCAACATGCATTGGCTTCATTGTCCCCAGAAAAGGTTCTGTAGGCCGTGTTCTAGTGTTTAGCACTGAAGAAGCCACCAACCTGCCAATCATGGTCATCAACCTCTCTTCAAAATCCTAAAACCTCCTATCTAGCCTTTGATCCAGTTCATCCCTTGACACCGAAGGCTCTCACATAAAAGTGACCAGCCATTCCTTTAAAGATAGAAACCTTGTTGCCTGGTCCGTAACTCTTCCAATCTCATTTAATTACTTATCATCCATTTCTGATTCTATTTCCTAACTGCTTTCTAACAATTGGCTTAAACTTAACTTTGAACTAACCTCTGATTCCAACCCTGAACCTGATTCTAACTTTAACATTGGCAACTTAGATATCAATCTCCAAACAAGGTGACCATTTGACCCTTTGGACCACCTAAGTGAATTTATATTGGCCGTAAGAATCAAACATTGCGAGTGATACATGAAGATGGTATATATATGATGCATAGATGGAATGAATGCTTTCGTTAGAAGTCAACCACAATCACACACAAGCATACAAAAAGCCTTCCAACCTTATTACTCCCACACTAGAGATCGTACAATCTCTTTCCTAGGTGGGCTTAGCCTTTAGGTCAACAGGATACCTGATGGACGCGTATGGTGTATGGAAAAAAACTGACAGCATAACCTTTCTTAATTGAAAGCATATGTATATGGATTTTGACTGTTATATATTTTGACAAACTCATACAGATCAGGTTGGGCTCACCAAGGTATGGCAATCTTGGACTGGTACCCTCCTAATTTGTTTGAGTTTGGTCAACACATAAGAGTCCATATAGCAAGGAAAACTTATTATGGCTATACAACCTATGGGTAGTAGCTATTGTCATTACATAGGATTGAGTCAGGGTGATGAAGGTTTAGGGCTACCTAAGCATGATCCTTGCTAATAAGTCTAGCTCATCGTAATCATAATGATCAATAAGTCACCATTTTATATACCAATAAGTACGAGACTTTGGTTGGTGGGTCTCCTTAACACCTCCTTACATTTAGTGAATGTAAGGCATGCTTCAAAATAGTATCGGGGCTAAAAAAGGATGCCTAACTTAATTCTAAGGCTCAAGCATGTATGCAAAAGATGCAATTTCGAAAGGAGATAAAATTAATAAGAAAAACCTAATTATAAGAAATGTAACTGAGATGGTTTTAGGAGCAAGGTCTCTTTAGTCTCCAATGGAGTTGCCACTATGATGCATGCTGGAGCCTACTCGTATCTGGTTAGGTTCATAGAGACCCACTTTTAGGGTTTAAGACCGGATGAGACTCACTATTAATTATAAACTGGCCACTTCACAATAAAGAGGGTTTTAAGCCTAGTCTATTGTTGATGGTCAACCTATGAAGGTCTAATGTGGGCTCAAAGAGGTAGGTGTCATGGAGTCGCCACTCAACAGAATGTTAGCAAATGAATCTCGACCTTTTGATGCCTAAATAGAGAATGGTGTTCGGGACATCACTCTTACTTCGCCCCTCATTTAAGTGTTGTTTTTAATTGAGTTTTAAATATTAATCCACTATCTCCCTCTTACGTGATGAATTGTTATAAATAAACACTACAACCATGTACAAAAGTGATAAATAAACAAAAATTCTACTTAAATTATTACATAAACAAATCATTCTAAAAGAAGAATAACATGTAAAATGAAATATCATATATAAAATGGATAATTAATTGAATTTTGGGAACATTGGTTACCTCTGTTAGTGTAAGCCCTAGCCCCAATGCATTGTAATAAAACACTTTGAATTAATAAAATGAGGCATTTGTTTTATCCATTATATTCCTGTGCATATCAATTGATAGAACTATCCAAGAATGTTGTTTCGATTTAAGTTATCATATGTGAGGCACATGGTTGTAAGACCTTGAAACAAATGAGACTTCATTCTTAACATCCCTAGTCAGTCATTGTTATGGGAATAACAATAAATTAAGACTTGTATGCTCTCTCTGATATTATGAGTTCTGTCTTACTGATCATTAGGACAAGAGTGTCAATCAGGGATCATAGATACATGTTAAAGAACATGGTATCTGGATACGATCCGCTCATGAGAACACTACATGGTACAAGTCATAAGTGTTTCTCAAATGCAAGTTTTGTATCGGAGTTCTTAGACCTAAAATCTCTATAAAACTCTTTATGAATTACTGTGTGCTTTGACATACACCTAACGTGCTCGTAACAGAGTGACAAGTACAGGTATGCTTGGGTATACATTGATTCATGTTAGAGAGCATGAGAGAAGTGAAGGAATTACCCCTCTCAATAAGAGAGAAAATATCATCGGCCACTTGATCAGTGAACTAAGAAGTGTATGGCCATACCGAGATGAAATAATGAGTATTCATTATTTATCTGAGAGTTTAGTGTCACTGTAATATCAAGAAAGGAATTAATATATATAAGGATGACTAGTTCCATGCCTTATATTAATTCTGATATTTATGGGTAAGGGACTATGTAAAATTGCATTAGGTCACAAAATGCCATATGCATTTTCATTTAATTTGGAATGCTATAATATCTTGCTAGAGAATACTTATAGCCTTTGAATTAATTTATTAATTCATTGCCAACATTAAATGGACCTATAAGATCGCACATAAAGCATTGGACTTAAAATATTTAAATTAAGTATTGGGCATTAATTTGGGCCTTTAATTAAAGTCAAATTAATGTGTGTAATGGATTATTAGATTGCTATTGGACCTTGGCCCATGAGAGAGAGAAATTCAGGCCATAAGGTTTAATTTCAATTAATTAAATGTCTTGTATTAATTTAATTAATTGAGTTTTAAAGCCTAAAAGAATTATGATCAAATAAATCACTTAAATAGGAATACTATTGGCCGAAATTCCTAGAGTGAAATCAAGGAATTTCGGCATATCCTTTATATTAATTAAGTAGTTTATTTGATTAATATTTCTTTTATATTCCTATTTAATTAAGTGGTTAATTTGATTAATATGTATTTTGTTTTTATCTTGGATAAATTAAAAGAGTTTTTATCAATAAATATTACTTATTTTAATTAAGTGATAAAGGCAAATATTAATTATCTTTAGCTAATATTAATTATCCTAAGGTAGTATATTTGAGATTTATCAGTTAATAAATAATATAATATATATATTGGATGAGAGAAAAAAGCAAAAAAAAAACCTAATTTTGTGTGGCGTGAATAGTAACTCGTGAATAGTAACTCGTGAATAGTAACTCTCTCTCACAATTTTATTTTGGCAAATTTTTCACAAGGAGAAAGGATTGTTCCTCATTCTCTTGTGATCTTGGCTAGTAATAGCAACCTTAGAGAAGTGCAAAATCAAATTTTGTAGCTTCAATCAGTTGCCATTACACGATACTTAAACAGAGAGCTAGCAATCTTGATTTTAAGCCGTCTTTGCAATTGTGTGTGTGTGAACATAGAGAAGAGTGGAGTAAAGGCTATTCTTTTGGAATTAGCAAAGAAGATCAAAAGTTGATAAATCACTCTTGATTACTGGTCATCACCAAAACCAAATATTGAAGTGCATCTAAAGTTGTAAGTTTTACAACCCTAAAATTGCATGTTTCGTCTCTTGCTTTGGAATTGTATGGTATGTATGATAAAATTTTTTGTTTTTTTGCTGTGTTATCATCACCATCATACCATGTCACATTTACATCAATGTTATCAGAGCCTAAACATGCTTATTTTAGTGCTTTAGATGCATGAATTATTTAATAAAAAATCGTTTTTATAAATACATGCAATGCTGAAATTTTCTGTTTTGAGTTTTTTGCATTGTTTTGGTGTAAAAACAATTTTAATTGATTAGTTAGGTATTATAATTAACATGACATGTTAATATACTATCCTAAGATGTTATTAGGGCTGGTAATGGTTGGATTTAATTATTTATATCTGATGGTACATGTTAATAACGAAACTAGGTGCTAATTGGCATGAAAATTGCTAGTTTAACAACTAGCTTTCAAAATTAAATGTAAAATGAAGTGATTTTTACAGATTAATTATCAGGCCTGGACATATTTTAAATTTGGTTTTAATTCTGGTCCATGAAAATTTAATTAATTAATTTTAAAATCGCTTAAAACTATGACTAGTTTGTGTTTGTTACATGTTTAATCAACAATTTTTGTTTTGTTTTGATTAAAATGGTAAAAAAACATTTAGATCAGATTGGTACAGAATATTAAATCAATATTTATGACCTTATTTAAATTATTTAATTAATCATAAAATTGATTTAAAAGTTTGTGCATTTTGTGGCATTACATAAGCATTAAACAACTAGTTTTTGTTGTTTGTTTGTTTTTGCATGAATGCCATGTACTATATATGTGTTCTTCATGATTTTATATTTTTAATTCATGTTGGTACATATTATATATATTTTTAATATTTATGGGCTGTATGACATAAAATTAAAAATGGTAAAATTGAAAATTATACTAGAGTTGATTTATAGCACAAATCTAACTAGTTAGTGTTTTGGACTTTTAAGAGAACTTATTCAATAAGAGGATTTAGTCCATTGGGCTTTGGCCCAAGCCCATCACGGGGTCTTCTCTTAAAGGTTCAAGTACATGATTTCCATTAATGGGCTTGTCTAAATTAAATAAAATTGGACTTTGTTTCATCCATGAATGTTATGTATATTTATTTGCTAGTTTGGTGTGATGAATGGATATGCATGGTGCATTCATGGGCCCTGAGTTTTGTAATTAAATATGGCATGTGAGCCATTATGTTTTATTGTAAAAGTTTCATTTATTTCTTAGAATAGAATATACTTGAAGACTTTGTAAATCAAGACGAAGCCCACTGGAGTGGAGAAGCCAAACTCGAAGATTCTTATGTAATAGTATAGAATCTTAGTTGTAGGTTTTTGGGCCTATGTTTGTCACGCTTTACTTTATGCAATTATTTATATATGCATGCTATGAATGGATGACAAAGTGTATGCCATGTAAGCCGTAATAAAATGAATCCCTAAAATAGTAAGTCACAAAGTTGCCTTCCTAATTCGAAACATGTCAAGGCATCGATCATCGGTCACGTAGACTAGGAGTCCTAGATACGCCCGATTATCTTTGTGAGGCATGGGTTGTGAATGTAGGTTGGACTTAACATGGAAAGGAATGCCCAGACCTAGGCAACTAATAAATGGGTTTGTGCTATAACATCTTAAGATGTTAGCCCATTTGATCCAAAAGTCATGTACGAGACATGATTGGAGTTTTCCTACCTAAGTAACTTAACTTGTTAGGTGTACAAGCTCAGCTTGGCTAATAAGTTGTTGTGAAAAGTGGATCTTGGCCCACATTAAATCACTAACGCGAATTATTTAAAGGGATATTAATTTGGTTAGTGGGATTATAAATAATACCTCATTTTATCTTGCTAAATTTTATTGTAGATTGAAAATGGCATCTTCAAACAACAATTTCTCATTGCGATCGGTCCTTGAAAAGGACAAATTGAATGGCACCAATTTCATAGACTGGTCTCGAAACTTAAGAATAGTTCTTAAGCAAGAGAAAAAGTCGTATGTATTGGATGCACCCTTGCCTGAAGAACTTGCTAGGAACACCTCTGCGGTTCAAAAGGAAACTTTTGAGACCAAGAAGAGCGACTCCAATGATGTGACCTGTCTGATGCTGGCCACTATGGTGCCTGATTTACAAAAGCAATTTATGGACCAAGAGGCTTATGTGATCATGGTGCACCTCAAGGAGATGTTCCAAGAGCAAGCTCGTCACGAGAGGTTCGTGACAATAAAGGCCTTGATTTCTTGTAAGATTGCTGCGGGTACTCCTGTTAGTACCCATGTACTCAAGATGAAAGGGTATCTTGATACTCTTGAGAAGCTTGAGGTACAAGTGCCAAAGGAATTGGCAACTGACTTGATCTTAGGATCATTGACTGATGATTATGATCCATTTATGATGAATTATAACATGCATGCAATGAACAAGTCAGTCACTGAGCTGCATGGGATGCTTAAGAATGCTGAAGAGAACATTCGAAAGACCAATCCTGTATTGATGGTTCAAGAGGGCATTAAAAAGGGACCCACTAAGGGAAAGGGAAAGGGAAAGGAAAAACCCAAGAATGACCTGGCTCGGTTCAAGTCAAGTGGGAGTGCACCTCAGGCCCAATCCAAGCCCAAGGCACAGAAGCTCAAAGAGAGTGAGAGCACTTGCTTCCATTGCAACAAGATAGGGCATTGGAGGAAGAATTGCGCTCTCTTCAAGGAAGAACAAAAGAAGAATGGAGCCAAGGCATCCAGTTCTGGTATTTTTGTTGTTGAGATTAACCTTTCTATTTCTACCACTTGGGTATTGGATACCGTTTGTAGTTCTCACATTTGTTCAAATGTGCAGGGGCTAAGAAATAGGTGGTTACTTAGGAAGAATGAAGTGGACCTCCGTGTGGGGAATGGAGCACGAGTTACTGCCATGGAGATAGGCGACTATCAACTCACTTTACCTTCCGAGCTTTGTTTAGTTTTGAAAAATTGTTATTATGTGCCTGCTATGAGAAGAAACATTATTTCAGTTTTATGTTTGGATTTGGATGAATTTGATTTTGTTATTAAAAATGGCAATGCTCATATTCATCGCTAAGGCATTTCGTATGGCAATGCCATGTTGCAAAATGGCCTTTATATCCTTGATTTACAAAACAAAGAGTCCATATACAACATTAATACAAAGAGGGTTAAATCAAACGAATTGAACCCTACTTACTTCTGGCATTGTCGTTTAGGACATGCAAACGAAAAATGCATTTCAAGACTTCACAAAACTGGAGTGCTTGGGTCATTCGACTTAGAGTCTTATGATACATTCGAGCCATGTTTGCATGGAAAAATGATAAAGAGTCTTTTTAACAAGAAAGGTGAAAGAACTAATGGCTTATTGGAACTAATACATACCGATGTATGTGGACCTTTAAGTACACAAGCTAGAGGTGGTTTTAGCTACTTCGTGACATTCACAGATGACTTCAGTAGATATGGCTATGTCTATCTAATGAAGTACAAGTCTGAAACTTTTGAGAAATTCAAAGAGTTTAAGAACGAAGTAGAAAACCAACTTGGCAGAAGTATAAAAAACCATTCGATCAGATCGAGGTGGCGAATACTTAAGCCAAGAGTTTGACAGTCATCTAAAGGAGTGTGGTATTATATCACAGCTCACTCCTCCTGGAACACCATAATGGAATGGTGTGTCCGAAAGGAGAAATCGAACTCTGTTGGACATGGTTCGATCTATGATGAGTCAAGCTAATCTTCCTGTCTCTTTTTGGGGTTATACATTAGAAACTGCTGCATTTCTATTAAACCGTACTCCAACTAAAGCAGTTGAGAAGACACCAAATGAGGTATGGACTGGGAAAGAACCCAATATGTCATTTCTCAGGATTTGGGGCTGTGAAGCACATGTTAAGAAATTAACATCTGACAAACTAGGGTCTAAATCCACTATCTGCTTGTTTATGGGTTTTTCCAAAGAAACAAAGGGATACTACTTTTACTCACAAGCCGAGAACAAAGTATTTGTTGCTCGCAAGGCTGTTTTCTTGGAAAAGGAGTTCCTTCTCAAGAAAGACAGTGGGAGTAAAGTAGAACTTGGAGAAATTCAAGTGCCACAAGCTCCTATAGAGGATGAGTTGGAAGTGGGATCAAGTTCACAACCAGTTGTGGAACAAGAACCCATTACACAAGTACCTAGAAGGTTCGGTAGGGTATGTCAGGAGATTGAGAGATATGGATTTCTAATCACTAACAGTGACACTATTGAGTTAGTAGATCGTGAGGATCCTACTACCTACTGAGAAGCTATTGAAAGCCCAGACTCAAAAAATTAGCTTGAAGCCATGAAATCCGAGATGCAATCAATGTATGATAACCAGGTTTGGACCTTGGCTGATCTATCGGAAGGTGCTAAGGTAATTGAATGCAAATGGCTATTCAAAATTAAAGCTGATAAGACCTACAAAGTAGACTAGTAGCAAAAGGTTTTCGACAAATTCATGGTATAGACTATGATGAGACCTTTTCGCCAGTAGTCATGCTCAAGTCCATTAGGATCTTGCTTGCCATAGCTGCTGATATAGCTTTTTCTAAAAGCTTAAATACCGCAAGTATACGGTGTACCGGTTATAGTACTTCAGATATCGATCCCACGAGGAAATGTGATTTTAATCACCCACTATTACTACTCAATTTTAATCTTATTTATGATGTTCAAAAGTGGAAGTTAATTCTAACTACTCTATTACATAAATTAATTAAATCCTAGATAGTATAATCAAAGAAGACAATAAATATTATGAAAATAAATTATCATGCATTTGATACCATTATTTAAATTATAATTTTTAATCTTATTAGTAAGCCAAGTTGGAATAAATTCCTAATCCACTCTCTCGACATGAATTAGATTGCCTAAAACATGCAATTAAAGTACTAATTCTCAACTCTCGTTAATGAACTAGTGGATTTTAATTACACATTTTAAGATTAAACACCAACCTATAGCAATTATCTCCACATGTGATCTCTCTAACTATGCTTTGATAATGAATTTCCTATTAACTTTCAATAAGACGTTGCTCTCGCTAACTCCCTTATTTATGACCATTATGTTAATTTTCAGAAAAGGAATTGCACATTGAAGGTCGTCTTCCTTAACTTATAAAGATACTAATATAATTTTAATAGTAAATTCTACACTCAAAGAATAACTAAGTAAATGGAAATAGAAAATTGTCATATATAAACAAATGCAAACATAATATTCATGTAAAGATTACAAGGAAGAAAAATAAAACATAAGAACAAGAAGAAGGGGATCTCTCAACCCTTTTCCCTTCACACAAGATGTCTTCTCCCTTGCTTACTTGTCTCCTCTTCAAGTCATGAAAAGTTAAACAAAAGAACTAAAGAAAATTAATGTTCTTAGGATCACAAAATTCAAATTCTAAAAAATTCGTTTTTTGTTTTTTTCAAATTTTGTTCACTTGGTATATATATATACCTCTCTAAAAGTTATGTCCCTTCAAGATATCCTTCATAAAAGTTTTCCTTGTTCATGAAAAGTTGCATCACTTCAGAATTCTAACTGCTCATCCGCACTTTGTCGCGACCTCACGACTCATGTCGCGCTCGCGACAAGACACGCTGTTGCTTGGCTGGCTCCACTGGCTGTCGCGAGCTCCCTCTTCTAGTCACCCTCGCGACAATGCATGCTTCTGTCCTTGCTTTCTTCCTCGCCTTCTGTCGCGACCTCTCCTCCTTATCGTGCTCGCGACACCTTCAATGTAGCTCATATGGATTTCTTTCCTCCACTTAACTCCTTTAATCTTTAAATCATTCCCTTCTCCTATAAAATAAATAAAACAACTACACACACAAAAAAAAACACATAAAAGCAACAAAATACAGATAAAATACCAAAGCAATAAATACAATACTAAACAAAACCACACATTAACACACAATATTTATGAGCTTTTCAAGCTTATATCAATTTCCCACACTTGAACTTTTGCTTGTCCTCAAGCAAAAACTCAAAATGGTAGACACCATCAAAGCTCAAACATGAAAACATAAAACATGGAATATGAAGTTGTCCTTCTTAAAATTCTCACAAATTAACATACACAAGGTTTCTTTAACATATTAATCATGAGTCAATGTCAACAAATACCAAAATAAAATCTTGGATCTATAAGGTTTAATACTCATATGCCCAAAATAAGATAAACAAGAGAATGCAAAGTACAATGATATAAAGCTCGTAAAAACCTTTATTTCTTACAACATGTACTCTATCCTAGCAAGTAATACAAAATGTAGAGTTATTCTCTCATAATTTCTACCTTACGTCACTCAAGTGTTTAATGGATTATGTTTAACTCATATTTCCTCTTGTACCACCACATACCATAAGCTTGTATTAAATAAAAATCTCCATCACTAGCATAAAATAATGCACAAAATCAAAAGGATCTTTAAAGGGTTATAGCTTGGCTTAGGTTAAGGTAGGAAAATTTTGGTTAAGTAGCTCATTCATGTGGAAAATATAGCAAATACTCAAACAAGGAAGAATTTGTATTGCAAAAGTTTGCACTAAAACATGATATTTATCTTACTAATGAAATTTCCATAATCCTTTAAAATGATTCTTCAATTCCCACTAGTTTTCACCTATGCTCAACTTTAACTTGCCGCATTTTCCTTCTTTTGTTTTCTTTTTCTTTTTTTAAATGGAAATACTAGTGGCTTTAAACTTCAGGGATCAAAAATAATCATTAATAATTCATGCTTACAAAATATCAATACTTTATCCTACTAATCAAGCATTACTACATCTTCCACATAAGGGTTCAAAATGAAAGGTTAATTCATTAGAAATTGGTATGGGGTTAAAAATAAGCTCAAGAATAAAAATGTTATAGGCTCAAAATGGCTACCTAAAGTCAAAAAGGGTAGTTGTTTAAGCAAGCTAAATTAGGTTATTTCTAAGCTCATGAATAAAAATGTTATAGGCTCAAAATGGCTACCTAAAGTCAAAAAGGGTAGTTGTTTAAGCAAACTAAATTAGGTTATTTCTAATTGCCCTTATCATTTCTCATGCATATTATATACCAAATGTGATCTCAATAATTATCTAACACAAGTTCTAGAGTAATGAATACAAGAGGAATTCTCTCAACAAAATTTTTTTAATGTGTTAAGGCTTAAAAGCTCACCATGGCTATGACAAAACTCTTCATCATGCATTCTCACTATTCTAAAGAACATGCTTAAAGAAACTCGGCTTAAAAGAACTACATACCAAAGTACTTTATCTAAATATGCCTATCCATAGAAACATAATCATATTAAAACTAAAGATCCTTAATTCTAAGTTAGTAAATGTATCAAATCGACTCATAATTAACTATACAAAGACTAATTACATATGTTAATAGGCAATAATCTCACCAAGAATAACTCCATCACATAACTTAACATAAAGCATAAAAAAGTTTAACACTAATCCTATATGCACACTACCAAGTAGCTTCCCCACACTTAAAGGACACAATGTCCTCATTGTGTAAGGAAGACTCCACAAAAACAATACATACAACACAGATAAGCACAACACAAACAGCACGAAAACATAGCAAAAAATTAAAAATGGAAGAAGGTAACATTACTCATTGGGCCCACTTGGGGACCCTAGTGGAGAAGGCATAAAAGGAATATTGTGGTGGCGAAAGAAGGAAAGGAGCTTGCGGCTAAGGCTTGTTTGACTTCTATACATTTGCTTGACAGTGGCCTCAAGGGAATCCATCCGGGCCGCCATGCTTTGATTTGCAGCCTCCATCCCATCTAAACGTAACAAAACTTGCTGCAAACCAGCAACTTCCTCTTGTGCAGCGTCGACACTTGACTCATCCCGATCATCTCGACCCATACCAAAATCACTTACCATAGCAGCTTCTTCTTCATCATCAGCCTCTTCGGAATCATCAGGTTTAGCAACCGTAGATGTTGCAGGTGCTTTTCCTTTTCCTTTGGCATGACTGGATCCCGTTTCCTGCACAAAACGTGATAAAAACTGCGGAGGCATAGCGTTTCTATCTAAAACATGGGAGTTACACAGATAACGGATATCCATTAAAGTCACATGTTCATTTTCAGCCAAAACAAAACTGCCTAAATCACCTAAACACCCCAAAATGATACCGGTTACCATGTGACACATGCCTACAGTTTTAGTTCTAGCAATTGATGCATGGTATAACCCGTCAAAGATAAAATCTATTTAGCATGGTGTTTTACGTGACAGTAACCAATGAAGCACAAACAAGTCCTTGGTTTGAACCTTGGTGCTTTCTACTCGTCCAAATAAGGCATGGCATAAATACTTATGAAATAAAAACAAGCCATTGTCCTTAATAAGTCTATTAGAGGCATTTTTGTTATTGAATTCTGTCAAGCCAGTTAGTGTTGTCCAAATTGGCCGGTGATCAAACAAATTTGCATTAAAACGTTATCCTTTCAAGGGAAAACCAAACCAATTTTGCATTTCTTCAAAACTAAATATAAACTCAGCACCTTGGTGTCTAAATTTAAATTGAGTTTTCTTATTATCAACATAAGCCAATGTGACAAAAAAACTCTACAGCCCAGTCCCTCCTAATAGGTAAATTCATAACAGAAAATTTCTCCCACTTCATGTATTTGATATACTTATCAAATTGAGCAGTTAAACCTAAATCATTAATCAATTCAGTATCTAAATGTAACATGCCCACATAGGTTTTGGTGTTAAAAAACTTAAACTTTTTGCCTTCATCCTCAGAGTATATAGGGAAGGGACACTCAAACCTAGCTTGAAGATACTCAACAGGTGGTGTTGGTGGAGAACTTGGCTCTGCAACTGGTTGTTTATCCTTGCGTCTAATGGATTTTGTGCGTACCATTATGGAAAATAAAGAAACCCAAGCTGAAATCACAAAAACAAGTGAACAAGAAAAAGAAACAACACAGAATCCAGCAAAAACTCTCCACAAAATCAAAGGAGAAATAATAGAGGAGAAGAAAACTCAAAACTTTGAGAGAAAAACTTTGAAAACTAAAGAGCAACTGAATTTGGGAAGGTGAATAGTGGAGTTAGGGGTTTAACTATATATAGGGGAAGATGAAAAGGCAGCGAAAACCCTAAGAAATTCAAATCCCGTGTCCTGTCGCGACCTCGCGACAATGTCGCGCTCGCGACAAGGCACGGTATTTGAACTAGCGAGCTCGCGAAGCAAATCGCGCTCGCGACAGAGAGTATATGCCATATCCTCAAAAGCAGTAGTCGCGCTCGCGATGGTATCGCGCTCGCGATAGGGCCTTATTGCCCAAATCAAGATTAAATAGTCACGAGAGCGAACAGGGTGCGCTCACGACAGAGTCCTGTGATCTGTCCCTCTCATCCTTGTCGCGCTCGCGACAACTATCGCGCTCGCGATAATGATGAAATGTTCATGGCTCTTTTTTTAATATAAACATAGACAACATAAATACCTGTAAAAAAATATGTAAGTACTCTAAAAAAAGTAATAAACAAAGAAAAATAAAATTATTTACTTAAAAACAATAGAAAGTAAAAATAAATGAATAACACTAAGCCAATTCTAAAGAGACAAAAGATACCTCTTTACTCTCATATGCTCCATCAAAATATATTTTATAGCGATGCCCATTAACTTTAAACAAGTCTCCTTTATTATTTTTTAGTTCTAAATAACCATGGTCAAAAACTTGAGTGACTTCAAAAGGTCCACTCCATCTAGACCTCAATTTTCCAGGAAATAATTTCAAGCGAGAATTGAAAAGTAGAACTTTATCCCCACTCTTAAAGCTTTTATACTTAATTTGAGCATCATGCCATTTCTTCAACCTTTCCTTATATAAACGTGCATTCTCATAAGCAAAAAGACGCAATTCATCAAGTTCATTTAATTGCAAACATCTTTTTATCCCAGCATCTTTCATGTCATAATTTAAGGTCTTAATTGTCCAATAAGCCCTATGCTCTAACTCAACCGGAAGATGACATGCTTTCCCATATACTAACCTATATGGAGTCATTCCAATAGGTGCTTTGAAAGCAGTCCTATATGCCCATAGTGCATCATCAAGCTTATGTGCCCAATCTTTTCTAGAATTAGAAACAGTTTTTTCTAAAATCCATTTAAGTTCTCTATTGGACACTTCGACTTGACCGCTAGTTTATGGGTGGTATGGAGTAGCTACTCTATGGTGAACACCATACTTATTCAATAATGATGTAAAAGAACGATTGATGAAATGCATACCTCCATCACTTATGATAGCCCTTGGTACTCTAAATCGTGAAAAGAGTTTCTTCAAAAACGAGATCACCACCTTTGAATCATTGGTTGGTAAAGCTTCAGCTTCAACCCATTTAGAGACATACTCGACCCCAACCAATATATATGACTTCCCAAAAGATATAGGAATTGGACCCATAAAGTCTATTCCCTACACATCAAAAAGTTCAACCTCCAAAATATTATTCAAAGGCATTTCATCTCTCTTCCCTAGGTTTCCTGCCCTTTGACACTTATCACATTTAGCTACAAAAGTCCTAGCATCATTAAAAAGGGTAGGCCAATAAAATCCACACTCTAACACCCTATAAGCAGTTTTTGCTCCACCATTATGTCCTGAGTACAATGATGAATGACAATGTGCTAAAATATCCACCGTTTCTTCCTCACTCACACATCTTCTTATGATACCATCCCTACCAATCCTAAATAAGTAGGGCTCCTCCCAAAGATATTTCTTCACATCACTAAAAAATTTCTTTTTCTGCTGCCATGTCAATCCATAAGGTATGATTCCTGCAGCAAGAAAGTTAGCAAAATCTGCAAACCAAAGCACATGCTTATAATTTATTGACATAAGAGATTCATCCGGAAAAGATTCATTGATTTCATGACTATCCCTTAATGGTCCTTCAGCATTTTCTAATCTAGATAAGTGATCAGCTACTAAATTTTCAGAGCCTTTCTTATCTTTAATTTTTATATCAAATTCTTGCAATAAAAGGACCCAATGAATTAACCTAGGTTTAGCATCTTTCTTAGCAAACAAATATCTCAAAGCTGCATGATCCGTATAAATTATAACTTTAGATCCTAACAAATAAAACCTAAATTTATCACATGCATAGACAACAACCAACATTTCTTTTTCACTGGTTGTATAATTCACTTGAGGAGGTGACAAAGTATGACTAGCATAGTAGATTACATGCAAATTTTTACCAATCCTTTGACCTAACACACAACCAATCGCTAAGTCACTTGCATCACACATAATCTCAAAAGGTAACTCTCAATTAGGAGTAGTGATTGATAATAGTCATTTATATGATGTTTTTAGTGTGTTTTTAGGTATTTAATTAAGTTAATTTCATGTTAATTAGGTTTAATTTGAGTTTAATTTGTTAGTTTTATGTTTTTGGAGTTAATTATAAATTTTGGTGTTTTTCAGGGTTATTTTGCAAGAAAAAGGACTTAATTGTTAAAAAGCAAGAAGATTTGGGCCAAAACTGTGAATTTGAAAAATTCATGTTAATTAGTGATCGTGAGTTCCAGAAGTTTGATGTATGGCCACGTGAAAATCAATGAAGAAAACATACGTGGCCATGTGAGAAGAAATAAAGAAGAGCAAGAAGAAAACACGTGACCACGTGTGAAGATCCACTACACAACACGTGACCACGTGTGAGAAAGAAACAAGGGAACCCATGGCCACATGATTTTCTTCAAACAACAACACATGGCCATGCGTGAATTAACACTAGGGAACACATGGCCACATGATGAAGACTCCCATAAAGCGAAGGATTCCGATTTTTCCAATTTAAGAAGGATTCTTCTCCTATTCCAATTTGGGAAGTTTAGAAGGCTTCTACAACATATTTTGCTTATAAATAGACAACTCTAACACCAAAGAAAGGGATCGAATTAGAGAATTAGGGATTAATCTTAGAATTTAGCTTAGTTATTGTTTTCTATTTTCTTTATTTTTCTTTTCAACTTTGTCTTTAGTTTTTAAACATGTTTAGGAAGTAGTTTTTCTTCTTTTGCTAATGGAACTTTGAAAACTTATATTTTCATTGTTATGACTTTGCTTTGAGCTTAATTTCAATATCGGTTGATTATTTCTTGGTTTTAAGCATATTCTTATCTTTGATTAAGTTGAGATTGATTGTTGGTTTATTGAATAAATAACTAAAAATTAGTTTTGACATAGTTAATGATTTGCATGTTCTTAGATTAACTCTTTAATGTTTATGCATGATAATTATCCGAAATATGAGATGATTATGTGTTAATTTTATTGGTTAATACTAAGAGAGGAGGAACTAAGAATAAATTGGAGTTGAATCACTTGAGAAAGGCTTCAATGAATATTTAGGAAGTTAAAACTAGATTTGCATGCTAAGTATTAGATTTGTCTATGAGTTTAATACTAAGAATGATAGACTTGAATAAAAATATCTTGCTTTATTACTAGTTTTTCCATAATCACTGGTGTTTCTATTGAGCTTAAGTCATTACAATGAAAGTTAAGGTGGATAGTTTCTTTAGCAAGAGAATTTCAATTATTGTTTTGTTTTTAATTCATGCTTTTATTTTGTTTTATTGTTTATTTTGTTTAATTTTTGCTTCTAAATCAAAAACATTTGGGAAACTATCTCGGATTAATTTAATTCATACATAGATATTATCCTTAGCAATCCATGTTCCCTTGGGTACGATATTTGGGGTCTTAATCTATATTTTCCTATATTACTAGCCGATCTAGTACACTTGCTAGACACCGGTCAGTGATTATAGGTGCAGTTGTAAGGGCCTCTTTTAAAGAATGAAAAGCATGCATACAATCATCAGAAAATTCAAAAGGTACTTCCTTAACCAACAAATTAGTTAAAGGCTTAGCGATGAGTGAAAAATCCTTGATGAATCTTCTATAGAAACCAGCATGTCCTAAGAATGATCTTATGCCCTTAAGTGTAGTGGGAGGGGGTAATTTCTCTATGAGTTCAACCTTGGCTCTATCCTCTTTAATGCCCCTACTAGAAATTTTATGGCCAAGAACCATTCCCTCTTCAACCATAAAGTGACACTTCTCCCAATTTAGCACTAGGTTAGTTTCCTCACACCTAGCCAACACTCTATCTAAATTATTTAAACATAACTCAAATGAATCTCCATAGACTGAAAAATCATCCATGAAAACTTCCATGATGTTCTCAATCATATCCCCAAAGATAGAGGTCATGCACCTTTGAAAAGTTGCAGGTGCATTACACAACCCAAACGACATTCGTCTATAGGCGAAAGTGCCATATGGACAAGTAAAAGTAGTCTTCTCTTGGTCACTAGGGTATATAAAAACCTGAAAATAGCCCGAATACCCATCCAAAAAGCAGTAATGAGAATGACCAGCTACCCTTTCTAACATTTGATCAATGAAGGGTAAAGGAAAATGATCCTTCCTAGTAGCTGAATTTAACTTCCTATAATCAATACAAACCCTCCAACCCGTGGTAGTTCTAGTAGGAATCAATTCTCCATTCTCATTCCTAACTACTGTCATACCTCCTTTCTTAGGTACACAATGTATTGGGCTCACCCAAGAACTATCCGAAATTGGATAGATAATCCCAGCATCTAACAACTTGATGACCTCTTTCTTAACTATTTCTTCATGTTTGGATTAAGTCTCCTTTGCCTATCTGCTCTAGGTTGATAATCATCTAACAAATTAATCCTATGCATGACAACCTTAGGACTAATTCCTTGCAAATCCGAAATTTTCCAACCTATACTTTTTATTCTCCTTTTAACCACCCCTACTAGCAAAGATTCCTGATTACTAGTAAGTTTATTAGATACGATGATAGGTAAAGTATGATTTAAACCAAGGAATGCATACCTCAAATGACTTGGCAACTCTTTCAACTCCACCGTATGAGGACTTACAATTGACGGTGGTATAGGTGCATCATTCCGATATAATCGTTCTGGCCTTGCACCCTCTTGCTCCTCCTTCCCACTAGCTTCTTCTTCAATGATTTCCTCATCTACACCTACTTTATTAAATACTGCTGCTACACAAACATCAATGACATCTATTCTCATGCATATATTCTCCTCCATGGGGTATCTTAATGCCCTATCCATGCGATATTCCACACTATCATCCCCCACTCTCAAAATTAATGAACCCTCATAGACATCAACCAATGCCCTACCTGTTCTCATAAAAGGTCTCCCTAAAATCAATGGGCATTTCACATCATATGTAAAATCTAAGATGACAAAATCGACAGGCAAAATAAATTTATCAACCTTAACTAATACATCTTCCACTATACCATATGGTTTTTTAATGGATTGGTCAGCTAATTGTAAAACCATTGAAGTAGGTTTAACATAATCTAATTCCAACTTCTTGAAAATAGATAATGGCATAAGGTTAATGCTTGCTCCTAAATCACATAAACACTTAGGAAACTCAACATCTCCTAAAATGCATGGAATGGTAAAACTACCATTATTCTTCAGCTTAGTAGGCAAATTATTTGTTATGATAGAACTACATGCCTCAGTCAATTCAATGGTTGAAACATCTTCCCAACTTCTTTTCTTAGCAATTAAATCTTTAAGAAATTTTGCATAGTTAGGAATTTGTGTTATAGCCTCAATAAAGTTTAAATTTATATGAACATGCTTCAATTTATCAAGAAAAGATTGAAATTGCTTATCTTGACTCTCTTGCTTCAACCATTATGGAAATGGTGGTCGTGGTTTGAAAACCCTTGGAATTTTTCCTGATACAACCCCCTCCGTTGTGCTCGCGACAGGCATCACGCTCGCGACAGAAGGCTCTTTCGCTGTAACTAGCACACTCGCGACACCATCCTCACTCGCGATGGAGGTAGCTCCTTCTCCTATCGTGCTCGCGACAGGTGTCGCGCTCGCGACACAAAGCTCATCTTGCCCTTTAGTTTCCTGCACACTACCAAAATTGTTAGTGGTAACAAATTCATTAATGTAGGACTTTCCTGACCTCAATTTTATGGCTTTTAAATGTTCTCTTGGGTTGTCCTCCGTATTGCTTGGTAAATTCCTTTGTACTCGCGACGGAAGAGCCTTGGCAATTTGCGCCAATTGAACTTCTAAATTATGAATGGAGGAAGCTTGATTCTTGGTTATTTGATCAAACTTAGTTTCCATCCTCTTATGGGCCTCCTCTTGAGCATTAAACTTCATATTGATGCCCTCCAAAAATCTATCCATTTTAACCTCCAACGCTCCAAATCTATCTTGGGGTTGTTGAAACCCTACTGCCCTATTTTGGTTACTACTATTGCCCCAAGAAAAATTCGGGTGGTTTCTCCAACCGGGGTTGTAAGTGTTTGAATATGGGTTTCCTCTTCCTTGTCCTTGGATGAAACTAACTTGTTCTTCCGTACTAGCCATACCCAAATTACACCCTTCACTTCCATGGCCTAATTGTCCGCATATACTACACCCACTAGTTGGATTACTACCCACACCTAGGCGATTAATTTTTTTGCGTCAATTGCTCAATTTGAGCTTGCAAAGCTACTACTGAATCTAATACATGAACTCCCCTTGTACTTGAGAAATTTGTCTCCCTAGCTCTCTCGGTTGGCCACATGCAATTGTTCATTAACATTTCTTCCAATAACTCAAATGCAGCCTCCGTTGTTTTCCTCATAAGAGATCCCCCCGCTACCGTATCAATGGTTCCTCGAGTGGTTGGATTCACATCATTATAGAATGTTTGCATCAGTAACTCCCTTGGAAAATTGTGGTGTGGGCAACTTCGCTGTAATTCTTTGAACCTTTTCCATGCCTCATACAAAGATTCAGAGTCATGTTGAACAAAAGTAGTGATATCCTTTATAATTTTGGCAGTTTTTGCTAGGGGAAAATATTTTGACAAAAAAGCTTGGGCTAATTGGTCCCAAGTTGTGATAGAACCCCTAGTAAGGGAATTCAACCAAGCTTTTTCCTTGTCCTTTAATGTAAAAGGGAAAAGCCAAAGCTTGATTGCATCCGTCGAAACTCCTTTAATCTTAAAAGTATCACAAATTTCTAAGAAATTTGTCAAATGAGCATTTGGATCCTCATTTGCCAAACCATAAAATTGTATACTGTTTTGAATCATTGTAAAAGTGATGGTTTAATTTCAAATTGATTTGCATTTACCGTAGGTCTTACCACACCTTGTTGAGCACCACTCAATGCTGGCGTGGCAAAGTCCATCAAGCGCGGTGGATTTTCTTCTTCAGCCATAATAATTCTTCTACTCCGATTCTTCTTTGACTTACGGTTACTCAATAAAAATCTCTCTATCTCCGGATTGAACGGTTCAAGTTCTTCTTGCGAACTCCTTGTATGCGGCATGAACAGTCAAATCCTGAAAATTTAAAACAACACAACAAAAACAAATTAAATATCGTAATCCAAAATCTTAAATCAAGATTCACAATATAATGATTGAAATCAAACAAATCCCCGGCAACGGCGCCAAAAACTTGGTATATTTTTTCTAGAAGCTTAAATACCGCAAGTATACAGTGTACTGGTTATAGTACTTCAGATATCGATCCCACGAGGAAATGTGATTTTAATCACCCACTATTACTACTCAATTTTAATCTTGTTTACGATGTTCAAAAGTGGAAGTTAATTCTAACTACTCTATTGCATAAATTAATTAAATCCTAGATAGTATAATCAAAGAAGACAATAAATATTATGAAAATAAATAATCATGCATTTGATACCATTATTTAAATTATAATTTTTAATCTTATTAGTAAGCCAAGTTGGAATAAATTCCTAATCCACTCTCTCGACATGAATTAGATTGCCTAAAACATACAATTAAAGTACTAATTCTCAACTCTCGTTAATGAACTAGTGGATTTTAATTACACATTTTAAGATTAAACACCAACCTATAGCAACTATCTCCACATGTGATCTCTCTAACTATGCTTTGATAATGAATTTCCTATTAACTTTCAATAAGACGTTGCTCTTGCTAACTCCCTTATTTATGACCATTATGTTAATTTTCAGAAAAGGAATTGCACATTGAAGGTCGTCTTCCTTAACTTATAAAGATACTAATATAATTTTAATAGTAAATTCTACACTCAAAGATTAACTAAGTAAATGGAAATAGAAAATTGTCATATATAAACAAATGCAAACATAATATTCATGTAAAGATTATAAGGAAGAAAAATAAAACATAAGAACAAGAAGAAGGGGATCTCTCAACCCTTTTCCCTTCACACAAGATGTCTTCTCCCTTGCTTACTTGTCTCCTCTTCAAGTCATGAAAAGTTAAACAAAAGAACTAAAGAAAATTAATGTTCTTATGATCACAAAAATCAAATTCTAAAAAATTCATTTTTTTTTCAAATTCTGTTCACTTGGCATATATATATGCCTCTCTAAAAGTTATATCCCTTCAAGATATCCTTCATAAAAGTTGTCCTTGTTCATGAAAAGTTGCATCACTTCAGAATTCTAACTGCTCATCCGCACTTTGTCGCGACCTCGCGACAAGACATGCTGTTGCTTGGCTGGCTTCACTGGCTGTCGCGAGTTCCCTCTTTTAGTCGCCCTCGCGACAATGCACGCTTCTGTCCTTGCTTTCTTCCTCGCCTTCTGTCGCGACCTCTCCTCCTTGTCGTGCTCGCGACACCTTCAATGTAGCTCATACGGATTTCTTTCCTCCACTTAACTCCTTTAATCTTTAAATCATTCCCTTCTCCTATAAAATAAATAAAACAACTACACACACAAAAAAAACACATAAAAGCAACAAAATACAGATAAAATACCAAAGCAATAAACACAATACTAAACAAAACCACACATTAACACACAATATTTATGAGCTTTTCAAGCTTATATCAGCTGCATATCAAGATTATGAGATATGGAAAATGGATGTCCTAGGTTGGATGTTGTTCATGCACTAAGTATAACCAGTATGTTTCAGCAAGACCTTGGTAAGAAGTACTGGTCTGCTGTAAAAGGGATTATGAAGTACCTGCGAAGGACTAAGAATCACTTCTTGGTGTATAGTGGTTAAGAAGAGCTCGTCATACAAGGTTATGCCGACGCTTCTTTTCAGACTAGCACTTAGGATTCTAGATAGCAATCTGGGTTTGTTTTGTTTTGAATGGTGGTGCTGTCAGCTGGAGAAGCTCAAAGCAAGAGACCGTTGCCGACTCAACTACAGAGTCTGAGTATATTGCAGCAAGTGAGGCTGCAAAAGAGGCTATTTGGATTAAAAATTTCATTACTGGATTAGGAGTGGTCCCAAGCATCCTAGATCCATTAGAAATTTTATGTGACAACAACGGGGCCATCGCACAGGCCAAGGAGCCCCGATCACACCAGAATTCCAAACACATACTCAGGAGGTACCACCTGATCAAAGAAATCATTGATCGTAGGGATGTCAAGGTTAGCAAGATAGCAAGTGAAGACAATGTAGCAGATCCTTTGATGAAACAGTTGCGTCCAAATCTGCACGATGCTCATTTGAGAGTGTTCGGTCTTAGGGCTATGCCTAATTAGGACTAGTGCTAGTGGGAGATTGTTAGTGTAAGCCCTAGCCCCAATGCATTGTAATAAAACACTTTGAATTAATAAAATGAGGCATTTGTTTTATCCATTATATTCCTATGCATATCAATTGATAGAACTATCCAAGAATATTGTTTCGATTTAAGTTATCATGTGTGAGGCACATAGTTGTAAGACCTTGAAACAAATGAGACTTCATTCTAAATATCCCTAGTCAGTCATTGTTATGGGAATAACAATGAATTAAGACTAGTATGCTCTCTCTGATATTATGAGTTCTGTCTTACGGATCATTACGACAAGAGTGTCAATCAGGGATCATAGATACATGTTAAAGAATATGGTATCTAGATACGATCCGCTCATGAGAACACTACATGATACAAGTCATAAGTGTTTCTCATATGCAAGTTTTGTATCGGAGTTCTTAGACATAAAATCCCTATGAAACTCTTTATGAATTACTGTGTGCTTTGACATACACCTAACGTGCTCGTAACAGAGTGACAAGTATGGGTATGCTTGGGTATACATTGATTCATGTTAGAGAGCATGAGAGAAGTGAAGGGATTACCCCTCTCAATAAGAGAGAAAATATCATCGGCCACTTGATGAGTGAACTAAGAAGTGTATGGCCATACCGAGATGAAATAATGAGTAATCATTATTTATCTGAGAGTTTAGTGTCACTGTAATATCAAGAAAGGAATTAATATATATAAGGATGACTAGTTCCATGCCCTATATTAATTATGATATTTATGGGTAAGGGACTATGCAAAATTGCATTAGGTCACAAAATGCCATATGCATTTTCATTTAATTTGGAATGCTATAATATCTTGCTAGAGAATACTTATAGCCTTTAAATTAATTTATTAATTCATTGCCAACATTAAATGGACCTATAGGATCGCACATAAAGCATTGGACTTAAAATATTTAAATTAAGTATTGGGCATTAATTTGGGATTTTAATTAAAGTCAAATTAATGTGTGTAATGGATTATTAGATTGCTATTGGACCTTGGCCCATGAGAGAGAGAAATTCAGCCCACAAGGTTTAATTTCAATTAATTAAATGTCTTGTAATAATTTAATTAATTGAGTTTTAAAGCCTAAAAGAATTATGATCAAATAAGTCACTTAAATAGGAATACTATTTGCCGAAATTCCTAGAGAGAAATCAAGGAATTTCGGCATATCCTTTATATTAATTAAGTAGTTTATTTGATTAATATGTCTTGTATATTCCTATTTAATTAAGTGGTTAATTTGATTAATATGTCTTTTGTTTTTATCTTGGATAAATTAAAAGAGTTTTTATCAATAAATATTACTTATTTTAATTAAGTGATAAAGGCAAATATTAATTATCTTTAGCTAATATTAATTATCCTAAGGTAGTATATTTGAGATTTATCACTTAATAAATAAGATAATATATATATTGGATGAGAGAAAAAAGCAAAAAAAAAACCTAATTTTGTGTGTGGCGTGAATAGTAACTCATGAATAGTAACTCTCTCTCACAATTTTATTTTGGCCAATTTTTCACAAGGAGAAAGGATTGTTCCTCATTCTCTTGTGATCTTGGTTAGTAATAGCAACCTTAGAGAAGTGCAAAATCAAATTTTGTAGCTTCAATCAGTTGCCATTACACGATACTTAAACAGAGAGCTAGCAATCTGGATTTTAAACCGTCTTTACAATTATGTGTGTGAACATAGAGAAGAGTGGCGTAAAGGCTGTTCTTTTGGCATTGGCAAAGAAGATCAAAGGTTGATAAATCACTCTTGATTGCTGGTCATCACCAAAACCAAATATTGAAGTGCATCTAAAGTTGTAAGTTTTACAACCCTAAAATTGCATGTTTCGTTTCTTGCTTTGGAATTGTATGGTATGTATGATAAAATTTTTTGTTTTTTCGTTGTGTTATCATTACCATCATACCATGTCACATTTACATCAGTGTTATCAGAGCCTAAAAATTCTTATTTTAGTGCTTTAGATGCATGAATTATTTAATAAAAAATCGTTTTTATAAATACATGCAATGCTGAAATTTTCTGTTTTGAGTTTTTTGCATTGTTTTGGTGTAAAAATGATTTTAATTGATTATTTAGGTATTATAATTAATATGACATGTTAATATACTGTCCTAAGATATTATTAGGGCTAGTAATGGTTGGATTTAATTATTTATACCTGATGGTACATGTTAATAACGAAACTAGGTGCTAATTGGCATGAAAATTGCTAGTTTAACAACTAGTTTTCAAAATTAAATGTAAAATGAAGTGATTTTTAAAGATTAATTATCAGGCCTGGACATATTTTAAATTTGGTTTTAATTATGGTACATGACAGTTTAATTAATTAATTTTAAAATAGCTTAAAACTATGACTAGTTTGTGTTTGTTACATGTTTAATCAACAATTTTTGTCTTGTTTTGATTAAAATGGTAAAAAAACATTTAGATAAGATTGGTACAGAATATTAAATCAATATTTATGACCTTATTTAAATTATTTAATTAATCATAAAATTGATTTAAATGTTTGTGCATTTTGTGGCATTACATAAGCATTAAACAACTAGTTTTTGTTGTTTGTTTGTTTTTGCATGAATGCCGTGTACTAGATATGTGTTCTTCATGATTTTATATTTTTAATTCATGTTGGTACATATTATATGTATTTTTAATGTTTATGGGCTGTATGACATAAAATTAAAAATGGTAAAATTGGAAATTATACTAGAGTTGATTTATAGCACAAATATAACTAGTTAGTGTTTTGGACTTTTAAGAGAACTTATTCAATAAAAGGATTTATTCCATTGGGCTTTGGCCCAGGCCCATCATGAGGTCTTCTCTTAAGGTTCAAGTACACGATTTCCATTAATGGGCTTGGCTAAATTAAATAAAATTGGACTTTGTTTCATCCATGAATGTTATGTATATTTATTTGCTAGTTTGGTGTGATGAATGGATATGCATGGTGCATTCATGGGCCCTGGGTTTTATAATTAAATATGGCATGTGAGCCATTATGTTTTATTGTAAAAGTTTCATTTATTTCTTAGAATAGAATATACTTGAAGACTTTGTAAATCAAGATGAAGCCCACCGGAGTGGAGAAGCCAAACTCGAAGATTCTTATGTAATAGTATAGAATCTTAGTTGTAGGTTTTTGGGCCTATGTTTGTCACGCTTTACTTTATGTAATTATTTATATATGCATGCTATGAATGGATGACAAAGTGTATGCCATGTAAGTCGTAATAAAATGAATCCCTAAAATAGTAAGTCACAAAGTTACCTTTCTAATTCGAAACATGTCAAGGCATCGATCATCGGTCAAGTAGACTAGGAGTCCTAGATGCGCCCGATTATCTTTGTGAGGCTTGGGTTGTGAATGTAGGTTGGACTTAACATGGAAAGGGATGCCCGGACCTAGGCAACTAATAAATGGGTTTGTGCTATAACATATTAAGATGTTAGCCCATTTGATCCAAGAGTCATGTACGAGACATGATTGGAGTTTTCCTACCTAAGTAACTTAACTTGTTAGGTGTACAAGCTCAGCTTGACTAATAAGTTATTGTGAAAAGTGGATCTTGGCCCACATTAAATCACTAACGCGAATTATTTAAAGGGATATTAATTCGGTTTGTGGGATTATAAATAATACCTCATTTTATCTTGCTAAATTTTATTGTAGATTGAAAATGGCATCTTCAAACAACAATTTCTCATTGCGATCGGTCCTTGAAAAGGACAAATTGAATGGCACCAATTTCATAGACTGGTCTCGAAACTTAAGAATAGTTCTTAAGCAAGAGAAAAAGTCTTATGTATTGGATGCACCCTTGCCTGAAGAACCTGCTAGGAATGCCTCTGCGGTTCAAAAGGAAACTTTTGAGACCAAGAAGAGCAACTCTAATGATGTGACCTGTCTGATGCTGGCCACTATGGTGCCTGATTTGCAAAAGCAATTTATGGACTAAGAGGCTTATGCGATCATGGTGCACCTCAAGGAGATGTTCCAAGAGCAAGCTCGTCACGAGAGGTTCGTGACAACAAAGGCCTTGATTTCTTGTAAGATGGCTGTGGGTACTCCTGTTAGTACCCATGTACTCAAGATGAAATGGTATCTTGATACTCTTGAGAAGCTTGAGGTACAAGTGCCAAAGGAATTGGCCACCGACTTGATCTTAGGATCATTAACTGATGATTATGATCCATTTGTGATGAATTATAACATGCATGCAATGAACAAGTCAGTCACTGAGCTTTATGGGATGCTTAAGAATGCTAAAAGGAACATTCGAAAGACCAATCCTGTATTGATGGTTCAAGGGGGCATTAAAAAGGGACCCGCTAAGGGAAAGGTAAAGGGAAATGCAAAACCCAAGAATGACCTGGCTCAGTTCAAGTCAAGTGGGAGTGCACCTCAGGCCCAATCCTAGCCCAAGGCACAGAAGCTTAAAGAGAGTGAGAGCACTTGCTTCCATTTCAACAAGATAGGGCATTGGAGGAAGAATTGCGCTCTCTTCAAGGAAGAACAAAAGAAGAATAGAGCCAAGGCATCCAGTTCTGGTATTTTTATTGTTGAGATTAACCTTTCTATTTCTACCACTTGGGTATTGGATACCGTTTGTAGTTCTCACATTTGTTCAAATGTGCAGGGGCTAAGAAATAGGCGGTTACTTGGGAAGAATGAAGTGGACCTCCGTGTGGGGAATGGAGCACGAGTTGCTGCCATGGAGATAGGCGACTATCAACTCACTTTACTTTCCGGACTTTGTTTAGTTTTGAAAACTTGTTATTATGTGCCTACTATGAGCAGAAACATTATTTCAGTTTCATGTTTGGATTTGGATAAATTTGATTTTGTTATTAAAAATGGCAATGCTCATATTCGTCGCCAAGGCATTTCTTATGGCAATGCCATGTTGTGAAATGGCCTTTATATCCTTGATTTACAAAACAAAGAGTCCATATACAACATTAATACAAAGAGGGTTAAATCAAACGAATTGAACCCTACTTACTTCTGGCATTGTCGTTTAGGACATGCAAACGAAAAATGCATTTCAAGACTTCACAAAACTGGAGTGCTTGGGTCATTCGACTTAGAGTCTTATGATACATGCGAGCCATGTTTGCATGGAAAAATGACAAAGAGTCTTTTTAACAAAAAAGGTGAAAGAACTAATGGCTTATTGGAACTAATACATACCGATGTATGTGGACCTTTAAGTACACAAGCTAGAGATGGTTTTAGCTACTTCGTGACATTCACAGATGACTTCAGTAGATATGGCTATGTCTATCTAATGAAGTACAAGTCTGAAACTTTTGAGAAATTCAAAGAGTTTAAGAACGAAGTAGAAAACCAACTTGGTAGAAGTATAAAAACCATTCGATCAGATTGAGGTGGCGAATACTTAAGCCAAGAGTTTGACAGTCATCTAAAGGAGTGTGGTATTATATCACAGCTCACTTCTCCTGGAACACCATAATGGAATGGTGTGTCTGAAAGGAGAAATCGAACTCTGTTGGACATGGTTCGATCTATGATGAGTCAAGCTAATCTTCCTGTCTCTTTTTAGGGTTATGCATTAGAAACTGCTGCATTTCTATTAAACCGTACTCCAACTAAAGTAGTTGAGAAGACACCATACGAGGTATGGACTGGGAAAGAACCCAATATGTCATTTCTCAGGATTTGGGGCTATGAAGCACATGTTAAGAAATTAACATCTGACAAACTAGAGTCCAAATGCACTATCTGCTTGTTTGTGGGTTATCCCAAAGAAACAAAGGGATACTACTTTTACTCACAAGCCGAGAACAAAGTATTTGTTGCTCGCAAGGCTGTTTTCTTGGAAAAGGAGTTCCTTCTCAAGAAAGACAGTGGGAGTAAAGTAGAACTTGGAGAAATTCAAGTGCCACAAGCTCCTAAAGATGATGAGTTGGAAGTGGGATCAAGTTCACAACCAGTTGTGGAACAAGAACCCATTACACAAGTACCTAGAAGGTCCGGTAGGGTACGTCAGGAGATTGAGAGATATGGATTTCTAATCATTGACATTGACACTATTGAGTTAGTAGATCATGAGGATCCTACTACCTACCGAGAAGCTATTGAAAGCCCAGACTCGGAAAATTGGCTTGAAGCCATGAAATCCGAGATGCAATCAATGTATGATAACCAAGTTTGGACCTTGGTTGATCCACCGGAAGGTGCTAAGGTAATTGAATGCAAATGGCTATTCAAAATTAAAGCTGATAAGACCAACAAAGGTAGACTAGTAGCAAAATGTTTTCGACAAATTCATGGTATAGACTATGATGAGACCTTTTTTCCAGTAGTTATGCTCAAGTCCATTAGGATCGTGCTTGCCATTACTGCATATCAAGATTATGAGATATGGCAAATGGATGTCAAAACCTCTTTCCTCAATGAAAATTTACTTGAGGATGTGTATATGACACAGCCTGAGGGTTTTATCAATCCCAAGCATCCTAAAAAGGTTTGCAAGCTTTAAAAATCCATCTACGGATTAAAGCAAGCATCCCGAAGTTGGAATCTTCATTTTGATGAGGCAGTCAAAGAATTTGCTTCATCAAGAACGAAGATGAGCCTTGTGTGTACAAGAAGGTTAGTAGGAGCATAGTAGTATTTCTAGTCTTGTATGTGGATGACATCCTTCTCATTGGGAATGACATTCCAACATTGTAAAAGGTTAAGCAATGGTTGGGAAAATGTTTCTCAATGAAAGACTTAGGTGAAGTCGAGACAATACTTGGTATTCGAATCTATAGAGATAGATCGAATCGGCTCTTGGGACTAAGTCAAGAAAAGTACATAGAAAAAGTACTAAAGCGTTTTAGTATGGGAGACTCAAAGAAAGGGTAAATACCTTTGGCTTTGGGAGTTCCTTTGACTAAAAACAGTGCCCTAAAACCAAAGAGGAAAGGG
The DNA here is from genome assembly GCA_037975025.1 of Excoecaria agallocha. NCBI lineage: Eukaryota > Viridiplantae > Streptophyta > Magnoliopsida > Malpighiales > Euphorbiaceae > Excoecaria > Excoecaria agallocha. The sequence continues at coordinate 16,101,327 of CM075807.1, forward strand.
ACAACATGAGTAGAATTCCATATGCATCTGATATTGGATCTATCATGTACGCTATGTTATGTACTAGGTTGGATGTTGCTCATGCACTAAGTATAACCAGTAGGTTTCAGCAAGACCTTGGTGAGAAGCACTGGTCTGCTGTAAAAGGAATTCTGAAGTACCTGCGAAGGACTAAGAATCACTTCTTGGTGTATGGTGGTCAAGAAGAGCTCGTCATACAAGGTTATGCCGACGCTGCTTTTCAGACTAGCACTTAGGATTCTAGATTGCAATCTGGATTTGTTTTTGTATTGAATGGTGGTGCTGTCAGCTGGAGAAGCTCAAAGCAAGAGACCGTTGTCGACTCAACTACAGAATCTGAGTATATTGCAGCAAGTGAGGCTGCAAAAGAGGCTATTTGGATTAAAAATTTCATTACTGGATTAGGAGTGGTCCCAAGCATCCTAGATCCATTAGAAATTTTATGTGACAACAACGGGGCCATCGCACAGGCCAAGGAGCCCCGGTCACACCAGAAATCCAAACACATACTCAGGAGGTACCACCTGATCAAAGAAATCATTAATTGTGGGGACGTCAAGGTTAGCAATATAGCAAGTGAAGACAATGTAGCAGATCCTTTGATGAAACAGTTGCATCCAAATCTGCACGATGCTCATTTGAGAGCGTTCGGTCTTAGGGCTATGCCTAATTGGGACTAGTGCTAGTGGGAGATTGTTAGTGTAAGCCCTAGCCCCAATGCATTGTAATAAAACACTTTGAATTAATAAAATGAGGCATTTGTTTTATCCATTGTATTCCTGTACATATCAATTGATAGAACTATCCAAGAATGTTGTTTCGGTTTAAGTTATCATGTGTGAGGCACATAGTTGTAAGACCTTGAAACAAATGAAACTTCATTCTAAATATCCCTAGTCAGTCATTGTTATGGGAATAGCAATGAATTAAGACTAGTATGCTCTCTCTGATATTATGAGTTCTGTCTTACGGATCATTAGGACAAGAGTGTCAATCAGGGATCATAGATACATGTTAAAGAACATGATATCTGGATATGATCCGCTCATGAGAACACTACATGGTACAAGTCATAAGTGTTTCTCATATGCAAGTTTTGTATCGGAGTTCTTAGACCTAAAATCTCTATGAAACTCTTTATGAATTACTGTGTGCTTTGACATACACCTAACGTGCTCGTAACAGAGTGACAAGTACGGGTATGCTTGGGTATACATTGATTCATGTTAGAGAGCATGAGAGAAGTGAAGGGATTACCCCTCTCAATAAGAGAGAAAATATCATCGGCCACTTGATCAGTGAACTAAGAAGTGTATGGCCATAACGAGATGAAATAATGAGTATTCATTATTTATCTGAGAGTTTAGTGTCACTGTAATATCAAGAAAGGAATTAATATATATAAGGATGACTAGTTCCATGCCTTATATTAATTATGATATTTATGGGTAAGGGACTATGCAAAATTGCATTAGGTCACAAAATGCCATATGCATTTTTATTTAATTTGAAATGCTATAATATCTTGCTAGAGAATAATTATAGCCTTTGAATTAATATATTAATTCATTGCCAATATTAAATGGACCTATAGGATCGCACATAAAGCATTGGGTTTAAAATATTTAAATTATGTATTGGGCATTAATTTGGGCTTTTAATTAAAGTCAAATTAATGTGCGTAATGGATTATTAGATTGCTATTGGACCTTGGCCCATGAGAGAGAGAAATTCAGCCCACAAGGTTTAATTTCAATTAATTAAATGTCTTGTATTAATTTAATTAATTGAGTTTTAAAGCCTAAAAGAATTATGATCAAATAAATCACTTAAATAGGAATACTATTGGCCGAAATTCCTAGAGAGAAATCAGGGAATTTCGGCATATCCTTTATATTAATTAAGTAGTTTATTTGATTAATATGTCTTGTATATTCCTATTTAATTAAGTGGTTAATTTGATTAATATGTCTTTTGTTTTTATCTTGGATAAATTAAAAGAGTTTTTATCAATAAATATTACTTATTTTTATTAAGTGATAAAGGCAAATATTAATTATCTTTAGCTAATATTAATTATCCTAAGTAGTATATTTGAGATTTGTCACTTAATAAATAAGATAATATATATATTGGATGAGAGAAAAAAGCAAAAGAAAATCTAATTTTGTGTGTGGCATGAATAGTAACTCGTGAATAGTAACTCTCTCTCATAATTTTATTTTGGCCAATTTTTCACAAGGAAAAAGGATTGTTCCTCATTCTCTTGTGATCTTGGGTAGTAATAGCAACCTTAGAGAAGTGCAAAATAAAATTTTGTAGCTTCAATCAATTGCCATTACATGATACTTAAACAGAGAGCTAGCAATCTCGATTTTAAGCCGTCTTTGCAATTGTGTGTGTGAACATAGAGAAGAGTAGCGTAAAGGCTGTTCTTTTGGCATTGGCAAAGAAGATCAAAGGTTGATAAATCACTCTTGATTGCTGGTCATCACCAAAATCAAATATTGAAGTGCATCTAAAGTTGTAAGTTTTACAACCCTAAAATTGCATGTTTCGTTTCTTGCTTTGGAATTATATGGTATGTATGATAAAATTTTTTGTTTTTCCATTGTGTTATCATCACCATCATACCATGTCATTTTCCATCAACCTCATATCTGATTTTTTACTAAAAGGACAGAGAGCTTTTTACCTGATGTTAATGAAAATGTGGGATGAGTGATCCCATTTTAGAGAAAAATGCGGCTCCCTTTTTATAATGTGATTTTGGGTTAAAATTAGACATTAGTCCATTTTATTAGAAAATACCAATTAATTAGTAAAAATGATTTTAAGTGAATTTTTCATTTAATGTGTAAAAAAGCCTTTTATTACTACCTATTACATCCCCAAAAAGAATATAAATCCAAAAAAAAAACAAAATGAGAAAATTAAATAAATGAAGTAAAAAATTGAATAAAATAATTCTAAATGCAAAATAATAAGAAGAGAGAGGGTAAACCGGTTGGGGCACGACTCTCGATGCATGATCACCTTTTAAGAACTAAAAAAATGCATAAAACAATTTGGTCACATAACACAAAGAAAACTAATAGCTTTGAATTATAACTATAATTATCAGTTTATTTTTAGTATGTTTAAGAGTTTTTCAGTGTTGAATTAATTAGTTTTGTGTTTACATTTTTAATATTATGTTTTGAGTTTGTTTAGTTGTGTTTTGTGTATTTTGCAGGGAGTTGTTGTAGAAATTGGTGAATAAACTCGGTTGGGATGAAAATCAACCCAAGTGAATTGCTTAAGGAGAAATTTTGTGCATGGAGTTCCAGTAGCAATCAACTTGGTTGGGTTGATTTTCATCCCAACTGAGTGCTTGATAAAGATCAAACATAGAGAAGCAACTCGGTTGGGTTGATTTCCTTCTCAACTAATTCACTTGTCCACCTTTAAACAGCTATTATAAACTCGGTTAGGTTGATTTTCTTCCCAACCGAGTGCTATCTCAAACATTATGATAAAAGTCAAATTTTCTCTATTTTAAGAAGTTTGGTGGTGGCTGGACTTTCCAATTTTAGGGTATTTAAGCATGTTTAACTTGAGATTTAGGGGGTTAATCAATTTTACTTCATAGTTTAGACCTAGTTCAGTTAGTGAATTCTTTTAGGGTTTGGGGTTGTACTTTACTGTTCTGTAAAGACACTAAGAAGAAGCTTCAAGTTTTATGAGTATAGTATCTTTTTATTTTAATTTTCCAATTGTTTCAATGATGAACAATGAGTAATTTTCTTACTTTTGCTGAGGAAAACTTGAACCCTTAGTCTTTTATTGTAATTACTTTAATTTGAGCTTACATTTAATACAAGTGTGTTATTTCTTAATTCTTGAGCTGAATCTTATCTTTAGTAAGGATTGAATTGATGCTTGATTTATCGAATAGATGGTTGATTGTTAATTTAATCTTTGACTAATGATTTGCATGTTCATAGCTTATTTCACTCATGTCAATGCATGGTTGTGTTTTGAAATTGAGGCAGTGATTTGGCGTTCATAAGTTGATTTAAATTTAAAAATCTAAATTAAGAATAGGTTAAAGTTAGATTTCTCATAAGAGGAATGAAAGGAGACATCCCATCTCTCGGTTGAGGGACAACCATCCTTCAACCCTTCTTCATGTTTGTCACCTCTAAAATAGAACAAAATTTGTAAAATGGAGATAAAATGGAGAAAAATTACTCGAATAAATTCTATAGCCCTAGATATGTAATAACTAAACACTAAATTATGCCAAAATGCATTAAAACACTAAAACATGCATCGTATTACATTAAAATTGGGAATTACAATGTATATATACATAAACCAAGGAGAACTTTATAACAATAATAGAGGAATCCCTATAGTTCATCATGCCTCTAGCACATTACACAAACTAGAAATGAATTATTCTATAATAAAACATGCATACTAGTTAGATTTGACAATCAAAATGATCCAAATCAACATTCAAATAATCATGAAATTAAGTGAAAGAATTGTAGAAAGAGAAAGATAAGAATGAGCCTAGAATATTAGCCTCATGAGATATTTTTACTCTATGATCTCTATAGTCTAGATCTTTGCTCCCAATCATGCTCTCTGATTCTAAAAAAAAGTATGAAATTCATTGTGTGTTTTAAAAAAATTGCTAGAATAAAAACCCTTTTTAGAGAGAGAAAGTAATTGGTTTTTCTTGCTTCCCTAATGGTTTCTCTTAAAAGAATAATGATTCCTCCTCTTAAGAAAACCCTAGATTCTTGTTTTTATACCTTAAGAAGAGTTTTAATCTAATTACAACTCAAAAATCACTAGATCAGGAGATAAAACCCCTAAAATCCAAACCTAATCTTTTCAGGTAACTTTTCCCTTTTGAAAATCTAGGAAAATGTGGGAAATTATGGGTTTCGACTCTTGGATGGGCATCTATGAGTGAGGGACGGCCATTCCTCATCACTAAACCTTAGGTTTCCCTAAAATGTCCCTAATTTACATTATTTCGGAGGTGAGGACCCACAAATAGCCAACCCTCAAGTGATGGTCATCTATCACCACAGTCAGTCTAGATTTAGGGTCTTTTGCTTATTTTGTTAAAACATTTAAAAATATTTTGAAAACATCTAAAAAACCATGAAAATCTTTTAAAAGAAAGTGACAAAACCATGACCGAAGCTTTAAGATCTACACTTGCTGTCAGCAATATATTGTTTTCTCATTATTAAGTAATCCTGATCTAGGCTATCTTGGGGTCATGTTGTCTACAATCACAAGTCTCATTTTTTTATGTCTCATTCTTTCATTCTCATCATGCATGTATTCATAACAAACATGAATAATATCATTCAAACTTGATGGAATCATGCCATTTTCAGCATTTGTACCATTCGACCAGGTAATATACATATGCACACATCATGGTTTCCCACATATTATTATGCCTCACATATTCCCATGGTCATTTCAAGCTTTTATATGGTAATATATATTCAAATTGCACTATTAACCATTTAAAAACATAACCACACTAGGTTTGTTTATCATCATAATGCTTTTTCACGTTAAATATCCAATTAATCATCAAAATATTTCTTCTTGGTTGTTTTCTTCACTAGTTATCATTTAATTTATGTTATTTTATCGATTTATCAAGGTACCTTAATTTTTTTCATCATTTTCATCATTTTTTCTTTCCTATTCTTATATTTTATTGTTCAGCCATCATTAGGTCTTGTACATATAAATTTGTTAATTCATCAAACACATTCTTATCATGTTTTTCAAGCATATTAAATATGAATCTAATCTTGATTTAATTTAATTCTTTATTGAACCTCAATTTTATTTTCTTACATAATAGGTTCCATAACTAACTTATCTTTTCTAATCACATTCTTATGCATTTAACATCACATATCTTATAATTTTCCTCTCAATTACATTAATCTATCATTAATTTGAATTTAAACTATCATTAGTTAATTTATCCTTTAAGGACATAATAGGTTGAACAACTAACATGTGATCCTTAATTATGATTTCATACATTTGTCATCAAATATTCTATTATCTATCTTCCAATTTTACTAATTTATCATTTATTTGAATTATAGTTCACATTTAACAACTTTTTCCTAAGTGACATAATAGGGTTTTAAACTAATTTCACACTTTTATTAATTCTTTCATACAATTTTTCATGCTAATTATATTCTTTAAAATTCAATTTCATTTTTCTACCATTAATTTAAATTTAAGCATCATTTACATCAAAAACTCCAAAACATACGTAATTATGATATACACGAAATTTGCTAGTTTAGGTATCCACTTACCTATTCTCTAAGCTCTATCCATGATTTCTCCTCTTTTTCCATCTTTTTCTTCTATTTCTCTTTGTTTCCATTTTCTCCCCTTGAACTACCATGTGAGCTGAATTCTTCATGAATTATTTACTCAATTTTTCTTTATCCATAATTCAAAATAAACTCAAAATATAAATCTCCACATCAAAATCTACCTAAAAATCTATTAGATTCATCAAAATTTTACTAAATTAACTTACTTGAATTTTTGCTTCAAACTTCTCTCCATAATTACATCCATTTTTTCCACTTCAAATATGATTTTTTCTTAATTTTGGGGCATCTAAGAGGTGATAAGAGTGATTCCAATTAATAGAGCTTGAAGAATTATGGTGGAAAAGCCTGAATTAAATGAAAATGGTGGAATTTCACTAAGTTTTGGGTTATATTTTTGGAGGAGAAGGAAAGCTACTTTCGAGTCTGATTTTTCTCAAGAATTCTTTGGATTTTGGGTGAATATTTTGCCCAAAAATCAGCCCCAAAATCAGTGGTTTAAAGGATGGGCAAATCAAACCACTTTATGTAGACATAGTTGTCACTTGTCACTTTCTCATTAGCTCATCCATACTTATTTTATTTTTCTACCAAAATTATTCCAAAAATTCCTAAATATTATAATTTAGATGTATTTAATATTTCAGATCAATCGAAGTTCATTTTGATAGGTTTCAGGGCTCAAAAAAATTTTTGGCCGGTCTAAAAACTTGATTTTTTTACCCTTTTCAGATTTCAATGTTTCCCCACATCAGAATTCTCTAAAAATATATCTAGAGTGAAAAAAGATATCTATTAATATTTTTTTTAAATTTTGTGTTATTCTAACATTGTTTCAATGTAGTTGCAGTTCCTGTAGAAAAATTCACCACTTCGGAACCCGAAAATTCAAAGCTATCAGAAAAATTATTTTTCACTTTCAAAAATTCATTTAGTTTATTTATAATATGTTTATACAATCAAAATGATTTTTTGATGTATGTGGAATATTTTTAGGCTCGGTCAAACTTGTGGTCAACCTTATTACAATGCAAAAAAATTATTCTTTATCTGTTTTACGGACCTATTTGAGCTCAATTTTTTCTCAAATTATACTACTAGACTCCATTTAAGACACATTATCTCATCTAATATTTAGTTACTAAACTTCCTTGTAGGTTACCCATCTTGAAATTCCCTGAGTCACGCATGTTCAACATTTAAGTACTTGTGAATTCTACTATATTATGCTAATGTAATCACACTAAATACCATTCTAATGTTACTGTTCATGGTCAAGAAGGTTTTAGGGCATTACAACATATGTTATTGAAATAGAAATAAGCATGATGACACGAGAACTACGTTGCGAAAATATATGCACACATGAACCTTTATTTGAAATTTAAATGCAATTAGTTAATAACTTTAAATTGCTTATCCTAGTTTAATTAGATGTGTAAGTATTAAAAATGATGGTTAAATATAAGCAGAAATATTAAATGCCATCATAGGCGAATAAAAAGAGATAAAAGACAAACAAGAATAATACTTAGTTATAAGTTTTATACCTTATTGTATTAGAATGAAATTATAAATACAACCTTATAAGTAATGGATTTGATTTTTAATTTGTGAATCATTAAATATATATTATGACATGTCGATTAAAACATGATAAACAGAATATCCTATGCCCTTAGTAAAAGGTAGGAATCATAGATAGAATACAATTAGCCTTCCATAGGGATGAAAATTCAATTTAAAATTTATCCAATGGCATTTTGTATTTTTGATTTGATGAGAATTTGCAAAAAAAAAAAGGTGAGTGCAGAGCTCTATGTTAGCCACTCACTATTAGGTGTAAAAAGAGCAGTGTCAGGTTTCAACCTTTTTTTACACCAAAAATTAGAGTGCAGTGTCAGGCTTTGACCAATCTAATCCTATTAGGCTTATAAGGCTGTAGTCCTACATATCCCTTTGGTAAATTCCTTCGGGTTACTATAGGCAAAGAATTACTTACTTCATTTAAAAAAATTAAATGTTAAATGATAATATATGTTAAATATATTATGTGGTAATATTAAGGACAAATATCTATCTTTAGGAAAGTAAAGTTAGTGGTTGCCATTAAGTAACTTGCTTAGTGCATGAAAATTTTATTTCTGCGTGTAGGTATATAGGAATTTTTTGTTAGATAGTAAGTGAGGATCTACCAAGAAGTGAGGAGAATTTCTTCTACTTCGGGATGGGCACTATGATATTTAAGTTTTATATCAAGTGAAAATTTTAGATTCACTTAATGATATTTAATACTAAATGTTAAGGGAATCGTGTAAATACATTATCTAATAGAGAATATCGATAACCTCTAATGTAGGTATAGATTGCGATTATGGGATACGGTATATATAAGTATTTCTTGGTTGCAAATGGAGTCGAAATATGTGAATGATATTATAGAAGTGCATTTTTTTAATTGTTTAGTAGGAGGATAAAGACTGGTATAAGGAAAGCTCTATTTGATTTTCTATAAAGTTAAGCAGTAAAGTTTGAATATAATATACGATTCTATGAGTAAGGCCCCAAAATATACCTTGGTAGGCATATGATGTGTTCATGGGTATATATAAAGTGAATAATATTAGTTATATAAGTTGGTGACTAGTTCGGGATATAGCCAGCATTAATGAAATTTTTAAAGGGTAATTCAGCAATCTATTTAAGTTAAGATGTAAATGCATAATGACTATAATACATAGGTTAAAATGTAAGTGAGATAAGAGTTACATGTTATTAAGTACTTAAAGAAAAATTTAGTGGTCAAATCGTAAATAACAAAAGATGAATGTGGAAACCATTAAGGATCCAACACTTGTTTCCCTAAAGACCACAAGAAGTGGGATATTTGTGAGAGAAGGATAGAGGGTCGGTGATAAGAAAGGAAAACAAAGAAAATTTCCTTTCTACATACACCAAAAATTCTATCTAAAAAACCATAAAGGAGAAAGGGAAAGATGAGTAAAGAGAAGAAAGAAAAGAGAGAGGATCAGTAAGAAAGGCAACTTAGAGGTATGAGAACCCTTACCCTTCTTTGTGTATGTTAAATATGATTTGAGTTTGCATATGAATGAATTATGGCACGATGACATTGATGAAATTTGAAATTGAGGGTTAATTACATGATTAAAGCTTGATTTAGCCATGATTATTGAGGTACTAGAATTCTGCTATAGAATCACTTGAAACAATTTTAGTGTTTAAACCATATTTTGGTTTATAGATCTCTAAATACACCGATTCTAGTTGGAAAAGAACCATAAGACATGTCTTTATAACTTTTAGAAAAAACCTAGGTCTAATTCTGTAAAATCTAAAATAAATGACAGTGCCCGGTAGCAGCGCCAAAAACTTGACTCGTGTTTAGACAGTGTACTAGATCGGCTAGTAATATAGGAAAATTAGATTAAGACCCTTTATGTATTTTAGATTTTATAATAAATGATGTGTAAAAGAATTCCCCAAGTTTTATACAGTGATTATAAATTAGACTAAACTAAATTAACAATTAAGCAAATAAAAAAACTAAAACTAGAATAAAATAAATTAATTGCATACAAAATTTAACTGATGATAAAATTAATAAATAACGAAAAAGCTTATAGTAAGGGAGTATCCACCTCACCTTTAACTAATAATGACTCAATTCTAAAATAACACAAGTTGTTATGAAAAACTAGTTAAAAACAAATATCTTGCTCAGAATATCATTCTAGAGTATTAAATCCTCTGCTTAAGAAAAATCTAATACCTAGCATGCAAATTTGGTTTCTAAACTCCTAAACTTTCATTAGATCTTTTTTCAAGAAACCTAACTTCAACTTATTCTTAATTCAGATTCTTAAATCTCATAAACTCATGAACAAAAAAATCCTGTCTCAATTTTCATAACACAACAATACATTGACATGAATAGAATAGGCTAAGAACATGCATATCATTGATTAAAGACTAAACCAACATTCAATCATCTACTCAAAAAATTAAACATCAATCAAATCATAATCAAAGATAGAGTTTACCATAGGAATTAAGAAATAGCCAACTTGTATTAAAATTAAGCTCAATTAAGAGTCATTATAATAAAAGAATTAGGGTTCAAGTTTCCCCCAGCAAAAGTAGAAAAATTACTCATTGTTCATGATAGAAATGAATGAAAAAATAAAATAATTAAACACTATACTCATAAAGCTTCAAATTTACCCTTGACGTCTTCAAAAATAATAGAGGAAAGCTTGAAAACTCTAAGAGAAGTAAACTACTTAAATTCAAAAAGAAAAGAAAACTAGGTCTAATCTTGATGTAAAACTGACTAACTCCTAAAATTCTAATTTTAGAATGCTTAAATACCTTATCTCTGAGAATCCAACCACCACCCAACTACTTAAAACTTCTTTTATCGTAACTCTGCATAAATAACCTGGTGGAGAAGGCAAGTTTTCTCTATTGAATTGATTAGAGAAAAGATAGGATCATAGGGCACTCGATGGGGTGGATGGATGTCCCCGTTGAGTTGATTTTTTTCTTCATCGAAAGGTGAGTGACTCGATAGGGATGAACTTTGATCCCTACCGAGTTATTTGTCTCTGCTTGGAAAATAGAAAGCACTCGGTGGGGATGATTTTCTTCCCTACCAAGTTGTTTGCTTATGTACTGAAATTTGCTTCATCTAACCTGGCGGGGAGCTCTTTCATCCTTGCCGGGTTGATTTAGAACTTTTTCAATAGAAACACCACAAAATCACACAAAAAAAACTTAAACACACTAACACTTTAAACATAAAATCAAACAATTTAACAATAAAAATTGCTAAACAAACCTAAAAACATACTGAAAAATATAGTTGCAATTAAAAGTTATCAAATACACCACATTTGGCATTTTTTGTCCCTCAAGAAAATTTTAACAAATGAAATTCCCAAAATAATTAAACTTCAAACTAAGAATTATGCAATTTAAAATCATGTTCACTAATTGACAGTAACACTTCATGATATTCCGACTAAGTTATGTTTAAGCAAGAGAATACAAGTCAATTTTCGTGTGTGTGTACAAGACCAAAACATTTTAAGCCTTTTTAAAACCAAAACACCAGTGTAATCCAATAACCAAGCTCCAAAATTAATGTACATCGAAATGCACATGTGCTTTCACAATCAAAACTCTAAAAATGCCATAGGCCTCTCCTTTAGCATCGAAACCCTAAGGTTATATCCGCTAAACAACTCAAAACAAAATAGAATCACTAGGACTTCATTAAGGTTATAATATTATCATGGTAAGGATTAAACAAATAATGGTCTATGGTAAACAAGAAATTGTACAGACCAACATTTTTTATAAATCGACTTCACTCAACTGAATGCATCCCAATCAACAACTCTTAGATAAACTGCGACACAACACATCAAAGTACTTAAAAGAAGGGTTACTGAAATTTTCCTCGTATTTTCCACAACTCAACCATAATTGAGAGTCTAAAGCCCTTTTCTTCCTCTTGCAAATACCATACACTTAAAATTTTGCTATAGATTGCTAACTACTAATTTAAACTTTCTTTCTTTTTTTTTTAAGAAAAACAAACTTGCTAGCTTTATTAATAACATCATAAAAAACAAGGGTATTCACAAGTTCACTAATTCTCTAGCATTCCTAACTTTGAAACCATCCCCTAATAATATCCCAACAACCCTTTTTATGAACTATATTCTCTGAAGTACCGATGAACATTAATCCATTTCAATCCTAGAGTGGCCAATTCTTAGAAGGGGAGATAATGACTTTTAGGCTATAGGGTATACAACTGTGTGTAAAAGAAAAATAATTATGGCAAGCCTTTAGCATGCCTCATTAGGCTCAAAAGGGCTAATAAGGATTGAATTACAAAAGGGGTAGGTACATAGTCTTAATATGGCTAATTAGAAAACTTTGCCTAGATCACTTTTTAAATTATTCGAGTTGTTTCAATGCTTTGAAGGGTGATGAGGAAGGTTCTAGCACTTTAAAATTCTTAACTTAACTACCTTCATGCATTGATTTTTCTTTTAGTTCAAAAACTAGTCTTGGTGTTCAAATGTGGAAACTAACAAATATTGTTCAAGTTAAATTCTAACTTAAATGAAATTCCATCAACCAACATATCTATCCTGATGCTAAACACAAATTTTAAACGCTGCAAATTCTAAGTTAAAGTTTAAACAGTTCACTTTCAAGAATATACTAGGGCGAACTAAACTGAATGTAAGCTAAAAGATACCTAAACTACACCGTGTCATCAGCACGATTATAAACTAACTACATAAACTAAAATCAACATAAAGATAAAAACATCAAGCTAGAAAAATAAAAACATTACTACTTAATAACAAAAGATACAAAGTTGATTGAGATTATATAGTATAAATAACACATAAAGACAACTAAAAAAAACAAGACAACAAAGTAAAACATGAAACATAAAAAGAAAAACACAAAACAATTTATTAACAAAAGGGGGTTTGAGATTTTTAAACACTTCCTAAATCTCAAAAGCAAAATTGAGCTCAAATAAGCTTTACCCCGCTCCAAAATTCCTTGTTGTCCTCAGTAAGGTAGCACAAAATTATAATCACTATGGTGGTAGAGAAGACAATGGTGGTGGAAAGCGCTCCTAAAAGTGTTGGAAAAAGTGGTCTTAGTGCAGCTTGTCGATTTGCCCAGTTTAAAGGTCCAATCTGGCATCCACCCTATTCATGAAATCCACCATCTGTGGAGTAAGGTGAATCTCAGGTCTGCAGTAGCATGATCTCTTTCATTAGCCATGGCAGCATCCTTTTCCTCCACTTTTGCATCCTCATCTGAATCATTTGCCTGATTAACTTTGGGCAGTCATGCATGACTATTAATGACTAAGCTGAGATATTCCACTCTATTGGTCCAATGTCAACGAGGCTCATCCTATAAAACCTTCATGTCTTTAAGCATCTTATAATCAATATACCTCAGTGAATGAAGAGAGTGTCCTAAATCAAGATGCTTGACTACCTTTGCCAACACTGTCATAATGTTGCCCAAAGAAATCTTGTTCATAAAATAAGGCTTTCTCTGTAAATCCTCAATCTTTTGCCACAAAAGATAAGCACCATTAAATCTATCCTTTAAACTATACACCTCAGAATTATAACCTCCCTTGCATTGACACCTCCAAGGCCTCCAATATGCCAAAAAAATGCTAAAGCTAAAAATTTGTGAAGAACTCACTAGTAATGATTTTTTAGGTGGTAAGACTTGGTGTCTTGGCCACAAAGTTGTTGGGCTCTATGTCATCTCTAATCACCACCCAATTCTATCTCGAGGTTAAATTTGGTAAACCTCGAACATTGTCTACAGGAATGCCAAGATGCTTAGTGAATTCTTTAAACGTTATTGTATTTTTCTTTCACCCCAACTAAAAATGGATAGTGCCATCATCATCATTATCTTCAAATTTGAAACTTGGTAGCCCAATACGCTTTATGCTCTAAATCAATCAAAAAAATGGCACATTTTTCCAAAAATAAGTTTAAATGGAGACATGCCTATAGGATTTTAAATGCAGTTCTATAGGCCTAAAGAGCCTTATCTAGCTTTTGAGACCAATCTTTCCTAGCAATATTGACTATCTTTTCTAAGATTGATTTCAATTCCCTATTAAACACCTCTACTTGTCCATTTGCTTGGGGATGGTATTGGGTTGTAATATTATGTTTGATACCAAATTTTCTAAGGATTTAAACTGATGGTGGGCAAAATGCTTACCCCCATCACTAATAATAGCCCTTGGTGCCCTAAACCGAGCAAAAATATTTCTCCTAAGAAATTCAAACACCACTCAAGCATCATACATCCTAGTACCTATTGTCTCTACCCACATACTAACATAATCAACAACAACTAAGATATACTCAAACTCGAAAGAGTTCGAAAATGGTCCCATAAAGTCAATTCCATAAATATAAAAAATTTCTACTTCTAAGACATTATTCAATGGAATCTCATCACATTTTAAAATATTACCAACACCTTGACATCTATCACATGAATATATAAAACACTTAACATCAATAAAGAGAGAGGATGAAAAGAAACGTAACAATAAGATTTTCGCTATTGTGCTATTTGGTCCATGGTGACCTCCAATCTCTCCTCCATGATATGATCTCATTATATCGAATTATTCCTCTTTAGGAATGCTTCTTCGTAGCACTTGATTTGGACATAATTTGAATATGTATGGATCATCCCATAAGTAATGTCTTGCATTCGCCTTTAGCTTTTTCATTTATTGCCAAGTATAATCTTTAGAAAGATAACCCCCTGAAAGATAATTAGCAATGTTACGGAACCAAGGAATGGCAATTTCATAAGAATAAACAACACATGTCCATTCATTAGGAAATAAATAAGATATTTTCCCCTTTTCCACATGAGCATGATCTAAACGTGATAAATGGTTAGTTACAAAATTTTTTGCCCCTTTCTCATCTTTAATCTCCATGTCAATTTCTTAAAGTAACAAAAACCATTTTGTCAACATTGATTTAGAGTCTTTATTGGCTAACAGATGTCGAAAGGCTGCATGGTCAAACCAAACTATGACTCTACACCAAGAAGATATGGCCTAAATTTTTCAAATGAGAACATGATCGCTAAAAGTTCCTTCTCGGTGGTGGTATAATTCACTTATGCTTGTGAGTTTATGACTAGCATAGTAAATGATATGAAAAACCCTCTCCTTTCTTTGACCCAAAACTGGTCCCATTGAGTAATTACTTGCATCACACATAGTGTCGAACAGTAAAATCTAATCCAGTGATGTAATTACTAGTGCTGAAATTAACTTTTGTTCCAACAAATTAAAAGCTTGCAAACATTCATCATCAAAGTTAAATGTAGTATCTTTAATCAATAAATTGGAAAGTAGTTTTAAAATTTTAGAAAACTCCTTAATAATTGGCGATAGAATTCGGCATAACCAAGAAAAATCCTAATGCCTTTAACACTAGTAGGAGGAGGAATTTTATCAATGATATCCACTTTAGCTTTATTAACCTCAATTCCCTTCTCACAAATTTTATACCCTAAGACTATACCTTCTCTCACCATAAAATGACACTTTTCGCAATTGAGAACAAGGTTAGTCTCTTCACATCCTACTAATACTAAAGCAAGATTGGCTAGACAACTCTCAAAATTATGCCCATACAATGTGAAATCATCCATGAAAACTTTCATGAATTTTTCAATAAAGTCATGAAAAATGGCAATCATACACCTTTAAAATGTGGCTAACACGTTACAAAGACCAAAAGGCATACGCCTATACCCAAAAGTACCATATGGACATGTGAAAGTGGTATTTTCTTGGTCTTTTGGGGCTATGGGCATTTACATGTAAACCAAATAACCATCTAAGAAACAATAAAACCTATTTTCTGCCAACCTTTTTAGTATTTGGTCAATAAAGGGTAAAGGAAAATGTTGTATCCTAGTAGCATTATTTAACTTCCTATAGTCAATATACACTCTCCAATCCATAACTGTGTGTGTGGGAATAAGTTTATTGTTCTCATTAATCACTACAATTATACTCCCTTTTTTAGGCACTCATTGAACTAGACTAACCCAACTACTATCAGAAATAGGATAAATAATACCTCCATCAAGCAATTTAAGTACCTCTTTTTTTACAACCTCTTACATTGCTAGGTTCAGTTGATGTTAGGGTTGCACCACTAGTTTAAAATTTCTTTTTGTAGGAATCCAGTGTGTATAAAAAACTAGGGCTGATTCCTTTGAGGTCTGAGGTTTCCCATCCAATGGCTCCCTTATGCTTTTTCAATACTTTAATAAGCATCTTTTCTTCTAAACCTATCAAATGAGAAGAAATAATTACAGGTTTTGCATTATCCTCCAAAAATACATATTTCAAATGAGATGGTGGAGTTTTAAGTTCAGAATTCTTTTCTTCCTTAGGAGGGGAAGAATCTTCCTCCTTTACTCTTTCATTTTCATTCTCTTTGTCTAGTTCTTTTACCAGCTCTTCCTCCTTCTCACTTAAACTTTCCTTGTCCTTGGAATGCACTAAATAACCTTAAAAGCACATATTCCAAAATGATCTCGTCTTGACTCTCTTTCTCACATTTTTAAACACATTATTGAAGCATACAGACTCTTTAAAGTTATACGAGGAATGTTGCATCACTTTATTGACATTGAACACCATTTCGTCATCATTGAACCTTAAGGTAACCTTTTTTCCATGAACATTTATCAATGCCCTCGTGGTGTTTAAAAATGGTCATCCAACTATCAATGGAACCTTCCCATCTGCCTCCATATCCATCACAACAAAATCCATCAAAAAGATGAAATTTCCTACCTTAACCAAAAGGTCCTCAATTATGCTCTTAAGTCTCTTCATATACCTATCTGCCTATTGCAGTGTAATTCAAGTCTCATTGATATCTCTTAAATTTAATTTCTTACAAATGGAATAAGGAATTAAATTTATGCTAGCACCCAAATCATACAAGGAATGACCAACAAAATTTCTACCTAACTCACATGGCAAAGTGAAACTACCTAGGTCTTCTTATTTTTCAGGAGTTTTATTCATAAATATAACACTATAATTTTTAGATAATTGCATCACACCCATGCCCTCTAACTTTTTCTTATTCGAAAAAAGCTCTTTTATGAATTTAGCATATTTGGGCATGTGTAATAAAATTTTAGCAAAAGGTAAATTCACATGTAACTTTTTAAATACATCAAAAAATCTAGAAAATTCTTCATTTTGCTTATCTTTTCAAGCTAGAGCAAGGTAAAGTAACTTAGACTCATCAACACTAGTTACACCAGATTTTCCCTACCTTTACCTTTTTCGACCATGTTAGGTGTATCACTAATAATATTTTGTTTAGAAATACTTACCTCCATTGTCAGTTCTACCATTTTTAATGAAAGTTTACCATTTTCGGCTTCTTTTACCTCTTTTCCACTCCTTAAACCGATACCTTTTGCCTCTTCCTTAAGATTGCAATCTACATTAGATGGAAATATACCATGAGTTCTATTGGAGAGTGAATTAAAAAGTTTTTCTACTTGAGTTTCCAAATTTCCGATCAAGGCATCTTGATTTCTCATCCACACAGCTTGAGATTTCCATCTAGCATCTTGACTTGCCATAAAAGTGGACTGGGTGGTCATCAAATTGGCAAACATCTCCTTTAAACTAGATTTCCTATCTTATGAAAGTTGAGGTATTGGTTGGAATTCGGGTGGTTGGTAAGATGGAGCTAGGTTTTAGTGTAGAGCTTGGTAGGTAGATGGGAAGTGTGTTAGGACTGGTGCTTAATAAGTTTTCTAGTTGTTGGTTTGGTAGGCTATGTTTTGGTTGAAGGGAGCTCTAGGTTGGGTGTTGGAAGTGGATGCATGATGCCCTTTGCTCAAAGAGAAGTTAGGATGATTTCTCCTACTAGGATTGTATGCATTGCTATATGGATTTATAACATATACATCCTTAACCACCAAACCTCCAACATCCCTAACCTTACTTTCGATATAACATGTCCACCTCCATAAGTATCGCATCCTTGAGATAGGGTTGACATGTTTTGTACCTTCAAGACACTTAATTTCTTCTTTAACAGCTCCATTTAAGCTCTCAACATTGCCACCACATCTACACTATGCACTCCTTACTTTTTCTGTGTAGTTATTATATTTGCCTATTAAGCTTCATTAGTGGTAATCTCATCTAGGAGTAAAAAAGCTTCCTCTGGTATCTTGTTCATAAAACTTTCACTCAAAGCTGCATCTAAGAGAGATTGTGTTGATTGATTGACACCTGTATAAAAAGTAGACATCAGTTGATGCATAGCAATTTCATGATGAGTTTAAGAGTCTCTTAAACCTCTCCTAAGCCTTAAAAATGGTTCCTCACAAAGCTGCTGGAAATTATAAATATTATTCCTAATGGTAGCCGTCTTGGTTGGTCGAAAAAATATCACTAAGAACTTCCCTTGCATTTGCTCCCAGGACCTTATCGATTGGTTTAACAACATTTACAACCAGTCCCATGCCTTACTAATGAGTGTGATTGGGAATAACTTTAGTCAAATAGCATCCATGAACACATTTGGTATTTGCATAGTATCACTTATCTCTAGGGCAATGTCCAAATGCTAAGCTGTATCTTTAGTCTCTAATCTTAAGAATTGATTCTTTTGGACCATGGTGATGGTGGTAGGTCTTAGCTCAAAATGATTCCTTTGAGGCAGTATGATAGTCCTGTTCTCCACATTCCACCTAGGAGTGGCCTAGTCCTTGGTCTCATTCCATTCCCTTAGACTTAATCTTTGTTGTGTTGTAACTAATTTTGAATAACTTGGCCTCTGAGCAAAGGTGGTTGACTATTGAGAGGTGGGTTATCAAGTGGCATATCCTATAAATTCATTTTGTCTCATTGTTGTCACCTCCTTCTATGCAATGTTCTCTCAATCTCAGGGTCAATAGGTAATAGTGGGTTATCTCTTACCATCCACTATTGACACCTAAAAAGAATAAAAGAATAAATAAATAAATAAATAAATAAATAAATAAAAGAATAGAGAATAAGAAAGAGAAGAAGAGTAACGCATAAAACTCACTGTAAAATTTAAAATAAATGCCAATACCTAGCGACAGGGCCAAAAACTTAACCGATGTCTAGTAAATGTACTGGATCAGCTAGTAATATAGGAAAATAAGATTAAGACCCTTTACCAAAGGGATTATGTATTTCAGATTTTATAATAAATGATGTGTAAAAGAATTTTACAAGTTTTATAGAGTGATTATAAATTGGACTAAACTAAATTAACAATTAAGCAAATAAAAAAACTCAAACTAGGCTAAAATAAATTAATTGTAGACAAAATTTAACCGATAATAAAATCAATAAATAACGAAAACACTTCTACTAAGGGGGTATCCACCTCACCTTTTACCAATAACGACTCAATTCTAAAATAACACAAGTTGTTATGGAAAACAAATTAAAAACAAATATCTTGTTCAAAATATCATTTTAAAGTATTAAATCCTCTGCTTAAAAAACATCTAATTCCTAGCATGCAAATTCAATTTTAAACACTTAAATTTTCATTAGATCCTTTTTCAAGAAACCTTAATTAGGATTCTTAAATCTAATCAACTCATGAACAACAAATTCCTATCTTAATTTTTATAACATAACAATACATTGACATGAGTAGAATAGGCTATGAACATGCATACCATTGATTAAAGACTAAACTAACATTCAATCATCTTTCAAAAAATTAACATCAATCAAATCATAATCAAAGATAGAGTTTAGCACAGGAATTAAGAAATAACCAACTTGCATTGAAATTAAGCTCAATTAAGAGTCATTACAATAAATGTATGAAGGTTCAAGCTTCCCTCAACAAAAGTAAAAAATTACTCATTGGTCATGATCAACATGAATGAAAAAATAAAATAATTAAACACTATACTCATAAAGCTTCAAACTTGCTTTTGATGTCTTTAGGAATAGTAGAGGAAAGCTTGAAAACCCTATGAGAAGTAAACTCTTTTAATTCAAAAAGAAAGAAAAACTTGGTCTAATCTTGATGTAAAACTGACTAACTGCTAAAATTCTAACTTTAGAATGCTTAAATACCCAAATCTCTAAGAATTCAGCCACCACCCAACTACTTAAAACTTCCTTTATCATAACTTTGCATAAAGAACTCGATGGAGAAGGCAGGTCGTCTCTGCCGAGTTGATTGAAAATAAGCTGGGATGATGGGGCACTCGATGGGGATGGATGGATGCCTCTACCAAGTTGATTTTTTTCTTCATGGAGAGGTGAGTGACTCGGTGGGGATGAATTTTATCCTTGCTGAGTTATTTCTCTCTATCTAGAAAGCAACAAGCACTCGATAGGGATGATTTTCTTCCCTGCCGAGTTGTTTGCTTCTATACTAAAATTTGCTTCATGTAACCCGGTGGAGAACTCCTTCATCCTTGTCGGGTTGATTTAGAACTTTTTCAATAGAAACACTACAAAATCACACAAAAATAACTTAAACACTCCTAACTAAACACACTAACACTTTAAACATAAAATCAAACAATTTAACAATAAAAATAGCTAAAAAACCTAAAAATATACTACAAAACATAGTTGCCCTTCAAAGTTATCATAGGGGACATGATGCTGCCCAGTTTTGGAGTAGCTTGTAATTTTTTAAGTATATCCTATAATTTAATGGTCCAAATGGAATGAGTTTTAATTTTTTAAAAACTAAATACTTAGGGGAATATAATTCTAGCAGACCATTTGGGTTAATTTTGAGCATAACTTGGTTAATTAACCTATGTAAAGTTAAACAGAGAGGCTTTTGTAGTGATTTTTCTAAGTCTATTGAGGGTCACAACCGACATGAATTGGTTCCAACTATGACCATTATGATTTTTGATACATTTTAGTATAGAATGGTTTGTCACGGCTAGCATGATTTAGTTCTAGCTATAACCCTTCCTTATTTTGACTAAAATGCATATTTTCTTACCCAAAAGTAACCAAATCGCATATGAACTTTCTTGAATTTTAATGAAACCTTGTGAACATATGCATAATGTTATAAAATTATGTAATAAGTATGAAATAATTGATTGAATATTGAAATATAAACTTTAATAAATACATGCAAATGAATCATAAGTGCATCGATATCTTTTATATGTTTTGTTAGTGATAAGTTTATTGTGTGTAGATAGAGTTATATTTTAAGTGGTTGAATCTATTTATGAATCAAGTGTGAATATTATGGTATGCTAAATGGCTAATGAGTGTGTTTATGAATATACAGATGTAGTGAAGTGTAGTTGATATGATTAATTACATAAATGGGATGTATAGGGTATGTATGAGGGATTGCTTAATGAAGTAATTTAGTGAGAAAAACCTTTATTTAGGGCTTGAATTTGATATAAGCATGGACATATATGGATAGTGAATCAATACCTTTGGGTATCTAGTGTTAGCATCTTAATAGTATCCAGTGATTCGATACCTTCGGGTATGTAGTGTTGGCACCTTAAAGGTGTCTAGTGATTTGATACCTTCAGGTATCTAGTGTTGGCACCTTAATAGTGTTTAGTGATTTTATACATTCGGATATCTAGCATTGGCACCTTAACGGTGTCTAGTGATTTGATGCCTTCGGGTATCTAATGTTGACACTATATTAGTGTCTAGTGATTTGATACCGATATGGTATTTAGTGTTCCCAATTGTCCACACTTATATCAAGTTCAAGTTACAAAAGTGATTATAATGTAAATAAAATAGTGTTAGAGATAAGCATGATTTAGAAGATTATTGACTTATTAATGAACATTTTTATTGAAACGATTAATTGTATAAAGTTAGTGTATATGTGACGTAATTAATGTATATGTGAAATTGAATGTTTAATAATGGTAATGTTATATGTACATGTGATGGATGAGACATGATGTGTATGGCTAATGTGATACATATTAGTTAAATATGAAATATCAATTATATATTTAGAATTATGTGGTTCTAATTCCCACCATTGGGATACATAGAATGCTTGGAATATTAGTTCCAAGTTCGAACCAAATCTTAAATGAATTATTATGTGTAAAAATGTCAGTGACAACTTAAGGAATGGAAATTTGATATGGCTCATGAGTGTTCATGCATTAGGTAGAAGTTACTAAAGTGATTAGGAAAGGTGAATGAAAATGAGTGTATAAACGATATGAACGTGTGCAAATAAGAATTGAGAAAGTAAGTGGTAGATAAATTATAGAAGAGAAAATTAATATTTGTAACTAAATAGTGATCTCATTAAGTAGATGATGATAGTATACGATAGGCTATGCCTTTATTTATCTATATTTTGTAGTATGTTACATAATATGAATAAGTGCATAAATTGTATTACAATATAGGTATATATGTAGCCAACGACACATTTGGTGATAAGTCCAGGAATCAAGGAAGTCACTTGTGAAGAAGGTTTAAAATAGTGATAAATCTTGATAAATTGTAATTGTTAACTATAAATTGTATAATTCACATTGATTATAAGAACTGATACATGAATTTCGATCTTTTAGCTATAATTTTTTAGTTTATAGTGATCTATTGGTGGATATGTTACACAAATAATTATATCAGCTTGGTAACAAACCCAGTACCTTCTAAGGTATATGGGGATGTTACATTTAAGTTTATTAGAGCAAAGGTTTAGGCAATTCTGGATAGTGATATTGGATATAAAGAGTTAAAGTGTGTATAGAATGTAAGTGGTTATAAAAGTGAATGAAAGTAAGAACGAATAATGAAGTCTTGGACAAATGAGATGATTAAGAAAAACAAAGGATAGAAATGTACTATAAGTGAAAATGTATATAGAAATCTTAGAGTATAGTATATAGCATACATGAGTAGAATGTTCGTAAAATTTCGTGGACGAAATTCTTTTAAGGGGGGAGAGAATTGTAACGCCCCAAACTATACCCTGGTAGGGATATGGTGTGTTTATGGGTATGTATAAAGTCAATAATAACGATTATATATGTAAGTTAGTGGCCAATTTAGGATATAATTGGTATTAATGAAATTTTTGAAGGGTAATTCGATAATTTATTTAAATTAAGATGTAAATGCATAGTGAGTATAATAAATGGGTTAAAATGAAAGTGAGATAAGAGTTACATGTTAATAAGTGATTAAAGGAAAATTTAGTGGTCAAATTGTAAATAACAAAAGATGAATGTGGAAACCGATAGGAATCTAACACTTGTTTCCCTAAAGACAACAAGAGTGGGATATTTGTGAGAGAAGGATAGAGGGTTGGCCCTAAGAAAGGAAAACACAGAAAATTTCCTTTCTACATGCACCAAAAATTCTATCCAAGAAACCATAGAAGAGAAAGGGGTAGAAGAGCATGTTAGTACTCAAAATATAAACAATCTTAGAAAAAAGGCACAAATAGTGGTAGCCATACCAATGAACAAACAAACTGCAATTTCAAGTCTAGATTAGATATACTTTGTTTTATCTGCAAATTTATTTCGTAGTGACTTCAGTTAACTATTTATTATGCCTAGGCAATATATATACTATCACAATAACCCAAAAAAAGATGTTAAAATAAACAAGCCTCCAAGTCAATCTGGATTCCTCTAACACAAGTGTTAGAAATCCAGCAGAACCAGAAAAATCCAACAAAAACACAAGTTTCACCATTCGGAGGGTAAAACAACAAAAATAAGGAGCACAATTTCTCCAACCAACTATAACACCTCAACCAATAGGGCAAAAAAATGGCAAACAACTAGCAGACAACTTTTAAGACAAGCAATCAGAATAAAAATGAACTTCTATAAAGCAATCTCACAATCCAAGAAGAAAACCAATTTTACCAACCAACGTTCACCCAACCATAATATATAGCTTTACATACACTACCAAGCAATTTTTCTAAATTCAAAAATCAAGGTGAGTTGGAAGAAAATACCTTTGTCTTTAAAAGTTTAGATGCTTTATAGAAGAAGAGAAACAGAGGTAAGTCTAAGGCTAAAATGATGATAGCGAGGTGAGAAGGAGACTAGATATCAATCACCGGTGACAGTGAGAGAGAAGAGGGCGACTGTGAGAAAGGAGATGTCGAGATGGATTAATGATTTAAAAGGGAAGTGAAAAGAGAGAATAATAGGAAATTGGGATTTTTATACTTGTGAAATCAGGTTGGGGGTTAGGTTTAGGAGGGTTTTCATTTGACTTGAACCTAAAATTTACCCAATCTTATAACCCGATATGACCTTATTAACTTGAATAGCCCACTCGAATACCTCGAGTTGAATTAGGTTCTTCGGGTCCATTGGGTTTTGCAAACCCTTAATTAGCGGGTAAGCAGAGTAATTTTGAAATTTAGCACATTGCCAATTTTATTTACATCCAAAACTAGTAAAAAACCCATCATTTGAGCAAGTTTGCATTTTCAATATATTTAAAACACTAATGAATTTGTATTTTTACTATATGAAGTTTGTATTATC
This sequence comes from Excoecaria agallocha, assembly GCA_037975025.1. Classification (NCBI taxonomy): domain Eukaryota; kingdom Viridiplantae; phylum Streptophyta; class Magnoliopsida; order Malpighiales; family Euphorbiaceae; genus Excoecaria; species Excoecaria agallocha. Next base: position 16,125,908 of record CM075807.1, read on the forward strand.
AAAACCATTTTATTAATACTATTCATATTTAATATTATAAATGAAGGACAAAATAAGTGAACAATAGAAAAAAAATATGTCATAAAACTATAAAAACTAACATTTCTTAATATATGTGAAAATGTGAAGTATTTTGGGACGAAAGAAGAATATTTTATTAAAATATAGCAATAAGACACCCTTCAATTTGTCTAAAAAATCTTGTTACACATTTAAATTTGTTACATCTTGTACTCCATTAAAACGTTTCCATAACCTTTTAAATGGACATGTGGTAGAGAAGTGAAATCACTTTTCCAAGACGCATGAGATGAGAAGAAAAAAAAAAGTTGAAAATAATTATTTACATAGCAGGAACAAGAATAGAATTCAATTACTTGTCCCAACACTTTTCTACGGTTGTTACGTTTTTTCTCTCAATAACCACCATTTAGTTTATCATTTCAACCTAACAGATAGCTGATATTTGTTATTGGTAGTTGATAGCTAATAACCCGTTAATATTTAGCATTTGGTAAATCATACAAAATTATTGCTGAAAAATTGTGAAATTATCAATATATGATTTTTTTATTTTAATATAATGCACTCATTTACCATAATTTTTAATTAATTTAATATGTTACGATTACGAGAATGAAACATGGAATAAAAAACATTAGAATTTATAAATATCTCTTTGTAATTTGAATATATAAGAAATTATTATTTGTTCGTTTTAAATAATAATAACAAGTTTTTAAATAACTAATCAATACTTAATATTTCAAATCAAATTATCTATTAACACATATTACATAAAACTTTTATATGTGTTTTTAACAAAAATAAAAAATAAAGAAAAAAATTATAAATGCACAACTGAGTAAATTATCCATATATGATAAGAATTCTTCAAATTTCTTCTAATATTACCCACCAAAAGCATTGAAATTAAAAATTACCTAACTCTATCACTACAAAATTTTCTTTTGTTATTCGTTCTATGTTAGCAATTATGGAAACTTACAAAATCAAAATTTTGAACTCAAACAATTTGCAATGTTTTTCGTAAACTACATCAATTGTAACAATGTGAAACTCGAGATCATGGAATTCCAACTAGTGACATTCTTTTCAAGCATTTAATCAAACAAATAATGTGCCATCTCAAAACTTAATAATATTTGATGACCTTTCAAGTAATGTTTCATAAGATAGTATTTTTAAAAACTATATTATCAAGTACTGTCAAAATATCATCAATACAATCAAACATATAAAGGATTAAGATAATGATTTCTGAGACATGTATTAAACACAACTTTTGTCAAATTGGCACATTAAAGAATTAATGATACATGATTCAAGATTAATAAAAGGCTATGTGGCTTAAGAGATCATATAACTTCGTTGTAGAAGAAGGTACATGAAAATGATGACACGAGAAAGTTTTGACGATACTCTACATTATGGTCCAATTTTCTAAAATCATATAGTAATAAATATAACCCATCTTGCAAACAATTTTATAAAATCATACAGTAAATATAACCCATCTTGCAAACTTAAATATGAAAAGAAACAATGATATTTATTGTAGATTTAAGTATTGGATATGATAAAGAAAATAATGTTTAAAAAATAATTTGTAATTATATTAAACTAACCTAGAATCTTTTATAATAAGACTTTAAAATGATATTGATTAGGAAATAAATAACCATCAATTGATGATTAAGAAATTTTACTGAAAACATTTAATTTAATTGTTGGAACAAAAATAATCATCAACTCCTGTCAACTAAACCAAACACCCCTCAAATACTCTTTCTTTTATTACTTTTATCAGTTTTCATTTTTTTATATGAAGAAGAAAAAAGGAAAACACCATAACAGCAGCTACATCCTAACAGCTCTGGGGAAAGAAATTCCCCTGCTGTCATTTGCCAAGATAAACCCAACACCATTTGGGTAATTCGAGTGCCAAGTGAACTACTCTCCTTGTCTACGAGTCCAGTTCGCCAAGAAATAATCAACTTTGTTTGCTTCTCTATAGATGTGCTTAACTTCAACCCATCAATACTTGTTGAGAAGATCTCGAATGCCTAACACCAAAGCACAGTGAGAAGGAGGAATGTCAGTTTCCTTAGAAATTGCAGCAACCACGCTACTATTGTCCATTTGAAGCACTAAGTTTTTCCAACCTCTATTCCATGCCTCTTGAAGGCTAACTAAAACTCCATATAACTCCACACTATATGCATTGTCTCCCCTAACAAATGATGAGAAACTACCCATCCATCTCCCCAAAGAGTCTTTGAAAACTCCACCTGTAGCAGCCTGGAGACTATGGCTTAGAAAGGAGCCTTCAATGTTTAGAACCACCCCTGTCATAGGCTTAGCTTGTCATCCCACTAATAGCTCATACTTACCACCTGAATTATGATCAATATCAGTCGAAGCCTTTCTCGCAGCCATAAACGACTCACAAGAAGCCATGATAATTTGTCTTTTGGTAGTTCTAGTTAAGGATCGACCGTTAAAGATAAAGTCATTTCTCCATTTCCACATCCACCAGCAAGTAAAAGCAAACAACAACGGCCAAGGGATACTACCAATAGTGTAAGAATTTTCCAGGTTAGTAATCAACCAACCTTTTAGATCAAGCGAGAAGAAACTTTGTGAAGGGAGACCAAGTTAAAGAGCACCCCAAAGCGTCTTTGCGAGAGTGCAATCTTGCAGAGCATATGGATCGAGGATTCTGGTTCCAATTGGCAGATCTGGCAAAGGCTAGAAGGAGAAAGGTGTCTTCTAGCTCTCTCCAGGTTGGTGAGGAGGCGATTGTGGAATAGCAACTAGAGAAAAACTCTAACCCTTTGAGGTCCTTGCCAATTCCAACATAAGTCCCAATTAACCTCAACATCGCAATGACTATTACATCCTAGGGAAGAATAGGCTGTGTTGATAGAAAAAGAGCCAGATGTAGACATAAGCCAAATTAAAGAGTCAGTTCCTAGACCATCTTCAGGAGGTAGTGACAGAACAATTAAGTTACAGACATTTAGACTCAAGAACTTAGAGAAAACATCCCTTCTCTAACCCACATTAGGGATGAACATGTCTTTAAATATAAATTGAGAGATATACTTCCAATCAGTTGACGCTCGAACTTCACGTGACACATATGTATACAATGGTCCAGCCTCTTCCCAATTACCATACCAAAACGAAATAAATTTTCCATTATTCGCAGCCCAACATGTATTGCCTCTAAAAAATGGGCCATAAACGAACAATATTCCGCCACATTACCGAACCAACCCTAATTGAGAGCTTAAAAGGCCAAGAATGAGAAGGGATCCAGTATTTAGACTTAACCACTTTAACCCAAAGAGCTTTGTCATCATTGATTATGCGCCAACTATTTTTCAAGATAAATGCTTCACTGTAAGGTTTGATTTTTCTAATGCCATCACCTTTTTGCTCCACTGGTTTGTATAACTTATCCCACTTTAATGGATGAATTTTCCTCTCTCCCTCAGCTGATCCCCAAATGAAGCTCTTGCAAAGCTTTTTAATAGCATTATAGGTAGTTACTGGGAGGACAACAGTTTGCATAACATAACTGGGAATAGCTAGAAGGACTGATTTAACTAGAGTTATCCTCCCTGCCATAGAGAGAGTCTTAGCTTTCCATGTGGATAACTTACATCTAACCTTGTCAAGTATGTAAGAATAGAATCTTAGACCTGCTCTACCATGGATGATGGAAGTTCCCATGTAAGACCTAAGATCATCAATAAGCCTGAAACCAGAACTTCTTTTCAATTTATTAGCCAAAGAGCAACTAACATTCCTAGACACACAAAAGGCTTCTCTTTGCTAACCTACTGCCTTGAATAAGTGCAAAAGTCATTTAAAACATTGTTGATAACCTTTACCTAGTCCACAGAAGCTTCAACAAAAAGGATTAAATCATCCACAAAGAAGAGGTGCGAGATGGGTGGGCCTCTATGATGGAATATGACATGGTATGATAATCATGATAGCACAGCGGAAAAATGAAAATTTTATCATGCATACCATACATATCCAAAACTAGGAACGAAAACATGCAATTTTAGGGTTTTGAAACTTACAATAGATGATGCCTTTTTATTCTTTGATTTTGTGATGTCCAGCAACCAAGATGCCTTTATCCACCTTAGTTCTCGATCACCAATGCCAAGGAACAGCCTTTTGCGCCACTTCCTCTATTCTCACACACACACTTGCACCGACGGCTTAAAATCGAGATTGCTAGCTCTCTTTTTCGGTATTGTGTAATGGTTATAGTTTGAAGCTACAAAACTTGATTTTGTACTTCTTTAGATTGCTATTACTGCTCAATAACACAAGAGAATGAGGAACAATCCTTTCTCCTTGTGAAAAATTGAACAAAAGAATTAAGAGAGAGAGAGTCACTATTCACGAGTTACTATTCACGAGTTACTATTCATGCCACAAAAAAATTAGGTTTAGGGTTTTATTTCTTTTAATATATATGCTTATCCTTTGGCAAGTCATTAATATGAATTCAACTATCCTAAGATAATTAATTCAAACTCTATCACTTCCTAAAGATAAGTAATATATTTTGAATTAAACTCCTTTGAATTTAAATTCAAATTTGAAATAAAACATAAGACATTTAAATAAATGAAATCACTTAATTAAATATATAAGTGATTTAATTTAATTTAAATTCCTTTAGGCTTTAATATTCAATTAACTTAATTAACACAAGATAATTAATTAATTGAAATTAAACCTTATGGTTTGAATTTCTCTCTCTCATGGACCAAAGCCCAATAGCAATATTATAACCCATTACATACATTAATTTGACTTTAATTAAAAGCCCAAATTAATGTCCAATACTTAATTTAAATATTTTAAGCCCAATGCTTTGTGTGCGATCCTATAGGTCCATTTAATGTTGGCAATGAATTAATAAATTAATTCAAAGGCTATATATATTCTCTAGCAAGATATTATAGCATTCCAAATTAAATGAAAATGCATATGGCATTTGGTGACCTAATGCAATTTCGCATAGTCCCTTACCCATAAATATCAGAATTAATATAAGGCATGGAACTAGTTATCCTTATATACATTAATTCATTTCTTGATATTCCAGTGACACTGAACTCTTAGATAAATAATGATTACTCATTATTTCATCTCGGTACGGCCATACACTTCTCAGTTCACTGATCAAGTGGCCGGTGATATTTTTCTCTCTTATCGAGAGGGGTAATCCCTTCACTTCTCTCATGCTCTCTAACATGAATCAGTGCATACCCTATCATACCCGTACTTGTCACTCTGTTACGAGCACGTTAGGTGTATGTCAAAGTACACAGTAATTCATAAAGAGTTTCATAGAGATTTCAGGTCTAAGAACTCCGATACAAAACTTCCATATGAGAAACACTTATGACTTATACCATGTAGTGTTCTCATGAGCGGATCGAATCCAGATACCATGTTCTTTAACATGTATCTATGATCTCTGATTGACACTCTTGTCCTAATGATCCGTAAGACAGAACTCATAAGATCAGAGAGAGCATACTAGTCTTAATTCATTTGTTATTCCCATAACAATGACTGACTAGGGATATTTAGAATGATGTCTCATTTGTTTCAAGGTCTTACAATCCATGTGCCTCACACATGATAACTTAAACCGAAACGACATTCTTGGGTAGTTTTATCAATTGATATGCACAGGAATACAAAAGATAAAACTAATGCCTCATTTTATTAATTTCAAGTGTTTCGTTACAATGCATTGGGGCTAGGGCTTACACTAACAATCTCCCACTAGCACTAGTCCCAATTGGGCATAGCCCTAAGACCGAACGCTCTCAAATGAGCTTCGTGCAGATTTGGACGTAACTGTTTCGTCAAAGGATCTGCTACATTGTCTTCACTTGATATCTTGCTAACCTTGACGTCCCCACGATCAATGATTTCTCTGATCAAGTGGTACCTTCTGAGTATGTGTTTGGATTTCTGGTGTGACCGGGGCTCCTTGGCCTGTGCAATGGCCCCATTATTGTCACAGAAAATTTCTAATGGATTTAGGACGCTTGGGACCACTCCTAATCCATTAATGAAATTTTTAATCCAAACAGCCTCTTTTGCAGCCTCACTTGCTGCAATATACTCAGATTCTGTAGTTGAGTCGGCAACGGTTTCTTGCTTCGAGCTTCTCCAGCTGACAGCACCACCGTTCAAAACAAAAACAAACCCAGATTGCGATCTAGAATCTTGAGTGCTGGTCTGAAAAGCAGCATCGGCATAACCTTGTATGACGAGCTCTTCTTGACCACCATACACCAAGAAGTGATCCTTAGTCCTTCGCAGGTACTTCAGGATCCCTTTTACAGCAGACCAGTGCTTCTCACCAGGGTCTTGCTGAAACCTACTGGTTATACTCAGTGCATGAGCAACATCCAACCTAGTACATAACATAGCGTACATGATAGATCCAATAGCAGATGCATATGGGATTCTACTCATGTTGTCCCTTTCCTCTTTGGTTTTAGGGCACTGTTCTTTAGTCAAAGGAACTCCCAAAGCCAAAGGTATGTATCCTTTCTTTGAGTCTCCCATACTAAAATGCTTTAGTACTTTGTCTATGTACTTTTCTTGACTTAGTCCCAAAAGCCGATTCGATCTATCTCTATAGATTCGAATACCAAGTATTGTCTCGGCTTCACCTAAGTCTTTCATTGAGAAACATTTTCCCAACCATTGCTTAACCTTTTGCAATGTTGGAATATCATTCCCAATGAGAAGGATGTCGTCCACATATAGGACCAGAAACACTACTATGCTCCCACTAACCTTCTTGTACACACAAGGCTCATCTTCGTTCTTGATGAAGTCAAATTCTTTGACTGCCTCATCAAAGCGAAGATTCCAACTTCGGGATGCTTGCTTTAATCCATAAATGGATTTTTGAAGCTTGCATACCTTCTTAGGATGCTTGGGATTGACAAAACCTTCAGGCTGTGTCATATACACATCCTCAAGTAAATTTTCGTTGAGGAAAGCAGTTTTGACATCCATTTGCCATATCTCATAATCATGATATGCAGCTATGGCAAGCAAGATCCTAATGGATTTGAGCATGACTACAGGCGAAAAGGTTTCGTCATAGTCTACACCATGAGTTTGCCGAAGACCTTTTGCTACTAGTCTACCTTTGTAGGTCTTATCAGCTTTTAGTTTGAATAACCACTTGCATTCAATTACCTTAGCACCTTCTGGTGGATCAACCAAGGTCCAAACCTGGTTATCGTACATTGATTGCATCTCGAATTTCATGGCTTCAAGCCAATTTTCCGAGTCTGGGCTCTCAATAGCTTCTCGATAGGTAGTAGGATCCTCATGATCTACTAACTCAATAGTGTCACTGTCAGTGATTAGAAATCCATATCTCTCAATCTCCTGACGTACCCTATCGGACCTTCTAGGTTCTTGTGTAATGGGTTCTTGTTCCATAACTGGTTGTGAACTTGATCCCATTTCCAACTCATCCTCTATAGGAGTTTGTGGCGCTTGAATTTCTCCAAGTTCTACTTTACTCCCACTGTCTTTCTTAAGAAGGAACTCCTTTTCCAAGAAAACAGCCTTGCGAGCAACAAATACTTTGTTCTCGGCTTGTGAGTAAAAGTAGTATCCCTTTGTTTCTTTAGGATAACCCACAAACAAGCAGACACTGGATTTGGACTCTAGTTTGTTAGATGTTAATTTCTTAACATGTGCTTCACAGCCCCAAATCCTGAGAAAAGACACATTGGGTTCTTTCCCAGTTCATACCTCGTATGGTGTCTTCTCAACTGCTTTAGTTGGAGTATGGTTCAACAGAAACGCAGCAGTTTCTAATGCATAACCCCAAAAAGAGATAGGAAGATTAGCTTGACTCATCATAGATCGAACCATGTCCAACAGAGTTCGATTTCTCCTTTCGGACACACCATTCCATTGAGGTGTTCCAGGAGGAGTGAGCTGTGAAATAATACCACACTCCTTTAGATGACTGTCAAACTCTTGGCTTAAGTATTCGCCACCTCGATCTGATCGAATGGCTTTTATACTTTTGCCAAGTTGGTTTTCTACTTCGTTCTTAAACTCTTTGAATTTCTCAAAAGTTTCAGACTTATACTTCATTAGATAGACATAGCCATATCTACTGAAGTCATCTATGAATGTCATGAAGTAGCTAAAACCACCTCTAGCATGTGTACTTAAAGGTCCACATACATCGGTATGTATTAGTTCCAATAAGCCATTAGTCCTCTCACCTTTTTTATTAAAAGGACTCTTTGTCATTTTTCCATGCAAACATGGCTCGCATGTATCATAAGACTCTAAGTCGAATGACCCAAGCACTCCAGTTTTGTGGAGTCTTGAAATGCATTTTTCGTTTGCATGTCCTAAACGACAATGCCAGAAGTAAGTAGGGTTCAATTAATTTGATTTAACCCTTTTTGTATTAATGTTGTATATGGACTCTCTGTTTTGTAAATTAAGGATATAAAGGCCATTTTGCAACATGGCATTGCCATAAGAAATGCCTTGGCGACGAATATGAGCATTGCCATTTTTAATAACAAAATCAAATTCATCATTATCCAAACATGAAACTGAAATAATGTTTCTGCTCATAGCAGGCACATAATAACAATTATTCAAAACAATACAAAGTCCGGAAGGTAAAGTGAGGTGATAGTCGCCTATCTCCATGGCAGCAACTCGTGCTCCATTCCCCACACGGAGGTCCACTTCATTCTTCCCAAGTAACCGCCTATTTCTTAACCCCTGCATATTTGAACAAATGTGAGAACCACAACCGGTATCCAATACCCAAGTGGTAGAAATAGAAAGGTTAACTTCAACAACAAAAATACTAGAACTGGACGCCTTGGCTCCATTCTTCTTTTGTTCTTCCTTAAAGAGAGCGCAATTCTTCCTCCAATGCCCTATCTTGTTGCAATGGAAGCAAGTGCTCTCACTCTCTTTGAGTTTTGGCGCCTTGGGCTTGGATTGGGCCTGAGATACACTCCCACTTGACTTGGGTTTTGCCTTTCCCTTTCCCTTTCCCTTAGCTTGTCCCTTCTTAATTCCCTTTTGAACCATTAGTACGGGATTGGTCTTTCGAATGTTTTCTTCAGCATTCTTAAGCATCCCATGAAGCTCAGTGACTGACTTGTTCATTGCATGCATGTTATAATTCATCACAAATGGATCATAAGCAGCAGGCAATGATCCTAAGATCAAGTCAGTGGCCAATTCCTTTGGCACTAGTACCTCAAGCTTCTCAAGAGTATCAAGATACCCTTTCATCTTGAGTACATGGGTACTAACAGAAGTACCCTCAGCCATCTTGCAAGAAATTAAAGCCTTTGTTGTCACGAACCTCTCGTGACGAGCTTGTTCTTGGAACATCTCCTTGAGGTGCACCATGATCGCATAGGCCTCTTGGTCCATAAATTGCTTTTGCAATTCAGGCACCATAGTGGCCAGCATCAGACAGGTCACATCATTGGAGTCGCTCTTCTTGGTCTCAAAAGTTTCCTTTTGAACCGCAGAGGCGTTCCTTCCTGGTTCATCAGGCAAGGGTGCATCCAAAACATACGACTTCTTCTCTTGCTTAAGAACTATTCTTAAGTTTCGAGACCAGTCTATGAAATTGGTGCCATTCAATTTGTCCTTTTCAAGGACCGATCGCAATGAGAAATTGTTGTTTGAAGATGCCATTTTCAATCTACAATAAAATTTAGCAAGATTAAATGAGGTCTTATTAATGATCCCACAAACCGAATTAATATCCCTTTAAATAATTCGCGTTAGTGATTTAATGTGGGCCAAGATCCACTTTTCTCAACAACTTATTAGTCAAGCTGAGCTTGTACACCTAACAAGTTAAGTTACTTAGGTAGGAAAACTCCAATCATGTCTCGTACATGACTCTTGGATCAAATGGGCTAACATCTTAGGATGTTATAGCACAACCCATTTATTAGTTGCCTAGGTCCGGGCATCCCTTTCCATGATAAGTCCAACCTACATTCACAACCCATGCCTCACAAAGATAATCGGGCGCATCTAGGACTCCTAGTCTACGTGACCGATGATCGATGCCTTGACATGTTTCGAATTAGGAAGGCAACTTTATGACTTACTATTTTAGGGATTCATTTTATTACGGCTTACATGGCATACGCTTTGTCATCCATACATAGCATGCATATATATATAATTGCATAAAGTAAAGCGTGACAAACATGGGCCCAAAAACCTACAACTAAGATTCTATACTATTACATAAGAATCTTCGAGTTGGGCTTCTCCACTCCGGTGGACTTCGTCTTGATTTACAAAGTCTTCAAGTATATTCTATTCTAAGAAATAAATGAAACTTTTACAATAAAATATAATGGCTCGCAGGCCATATTTAATTACAAAAACCCAGGGGCCATGAATGCACCATGCATATCCATTCATCACACCAAACAAGCAAATAAATATACATAGCATTCATGGATCAAACAAAGTCCAATTTTAATTAGATTTAGCCAAGCCCATTAATGGAAATTGTGTACTTGAAGCTTTAAGAGATGACCCCGTGATGGGCCTGGGCCGAAGCCCAATGGACTAAATCCTCTTATTGAATAAGTTCTCTTAAAAGCCCAAAACACAAACTAGTTAGATTTGTGCTATAAATCAACTCTAGCATAATTTCCAATTTAGCCATTTTTAATTTTATGTCATACAGCCCATAAACATTAAAAATGCATATAATATGTGCTAACATGAATTAAAAATAAAATCATGAAGAACACATATATAGTACACGGCATTCATGCAAAAACAAACAAACAACGAAAACAAGTTGTTTAATGCTTATGTAATGCCATAAAATGCACAAACATTTAAATCAATTTTATGAGTCATTTAATAATCTAAATAATTCCATAAACATTGATTTAATATTCTGTACCATTTTAATCTAAATGTGTTTTTACCATTTTAATCAAAACATAACAAACAATGTTGATTAAACATGTAACAAACACAAACTAGACATAGTTTTAAGTGATTTTAAAATTAATCAATTAAATTGTCATGGACCAGAATTAAAACCAAATTTAAAACATGTCTAGACCTGATATTTAATCTTTAAAAATCACTTACAAACATCCCAAAAACGTTTTTACATTTAATTTTGAAAACTAGTTGTTAAAATAGCAATTTACATGCCAACTAGCACCTAGTTTCATAATTAACATGTACCATCAGGTATAAATAATTAAATCCGACCATTACCAGCCCTAATAACATCTTAGGACAGTATATTAACATGTCATATTAATTATAATACCTATCTAATCAATTAAAATCGTTTTTACACAAAAACAATGCAAAAAACTCAAAACAGAAAATTTCAGATTTGCATGTTTTCAAAATAACGATTTTTAATTAATTTTTTCATGCATCTAAAGCACTAAAATAAGCATGTCTAGGCTCTGATACCACTGATGGAATAAGACATGGTATGATAATCATGATAGCACAGCGGAAAAACGAAAATTTTATTATGCATACCATACATATCCAAAACTAGGAACGAAAACATGCAATTTTAGGGTTTTGAAACTTACAATAGATGATGCCTTTTTATTCTTTGATTTTGTGATGTCCAGCAACCAAGATGCCTTTATCCACCTTAGTTCTCGATCACCAATGCCAAGGAACAGCCTTTTGCGCCACTCCCTCTATTCTCACACACACACTTGCACCGACGGCTTAAAATCGAGATTGCTAGCTCTCTTTTTCGGTATTGTGTAATGGTTATAGTTTGAAGCTACAAAACTTGATTTTGTACTTCTTTAGATTGCTATTACTGCTCAATAACACAAGAGAATGAGGAACAATCCTTTCTCCTTGTGAAAAATTGAACAAAAGAATTAAGAGAGAGAGAGTCACTATTCACGAGTTACTATTCACGAGTTACTATTCATGCCACAAAAAAATTAGGTTTAGGGTTTTATTTCTTTTAATATATATGCTTATCCTTTGGCAAGTCATTAATATGAATTCAACTATCCTAAGATAATTAATTCAAACTCTATCACTCCCTAAAGATAAGTAATATATTTTGAATTAAACTCCTTTGAATTTAAATTCAAATTTGAAATAAAACATAAGACATTTAAATAAATGAAATCACTTAATTAAATATATAAGTGATTTAATTTAATTTAAATTCCTTTAGGCTTTAATATTCAATTAACTTAATTAACACAAGATAATTAATTAATTGAAATTAAACCTTATGGTATGAATTTCTCTCTCTCATGGACCAAAGCCCAATAGCAATATTATAACCCATTACATACATTAATTTGACTTTAATTAAAAGCCCAAATTAATGTCCAATACTTAATTTAAATATTTTAAGCCCAATGCTTTGTGTGCGATCCTATAGGTCCATTTAATGTTGGCAATGAATTAATAAATTAATTCAAAGGCTATATATATTCTCTAGCAAGATATTATAGCATTCCAAATTAAATGAAAATGCATATGGCATTTGGTGACCTAATGCAATTTCGCATAGTCCCTTACCCATAAATATCAGAATTAATATAAGGCATGGAACTAGTCATCCTTATATACATTAATTCATTTCTTGATATTCCAGTGACACTGAACTCTCAGATAAATAATGATTACTCATTATTTCATCTCGGTATGGCCATACACTTCTCAGTTCACTGATCAAGTGGCCGGTGATATTTTTCTCTCTTATCGAGAGGGGTAATCCCTTCACTTCTCTCATGCTCTCTAACATGAATCAGTGTATACCCAATCATACCCGTACTTGTCACTCTGTTACGAGCACGTTAGGTGTATGTCAAAGTACACAGTAATTCATAAAGAGTTTCATAGAGATTTCAGGTCTAAGAACTCCGATACAAAACTTGCATATGAGAAACACTTATGACTTGTACCATGTAGTGTTCTCATGAGCGGATCGAATCCAGATACCATGTTCTTTAACATGTATCTATGATCTCTGATTGACACTCTTGTCCTAATGATCCGTAAGACAGAACCCATAAGATCAGAGAGAGCATACTAGTCTTAATTCATTTGTTATTCCCATAACAATGACTGACTAGGGATATTTAGAATGATGTCTCATTTGTTTCAAGGTCTTACAATCCATGTGCCTCACACATGATAACTTAAACCAAAACGACATTCTTGGATAGTTTTATCAATTGATATGCACAGGAATACAAAAGATAAAACTAATGCCTCATTTTATTAATTTCAAGTGTTTCGTTACAATGCATTGGGGCTAGGGCTTACACTAACACTCTACACACCAGAATCACTAGCTTCTAACTCCCGTCTCTAATAACTTTATCAATACCATGGACATGATGTTAGAGAGTATGCCCTAAAGCCCATGTAATAGGGATGTATTTCATATGTATGAATTTATATTCTTAATAAAAGGCATCATTCATTTATTAATGGTATGTTTAAATACATGAGTTTGTAAATCTTAAATTAATAAATGAAGTCCTAGATATTATAAACACGATGCAAAGGAAATCATAAAAGTGTTCATGATATGAGATATCTATTGCATGCAAATGCGTTAATATCTAAATATCCCTAGTCATAGAATTAATAAAATAGGACATTGTTAATTGGAACGGACTAGCACATGTTATGCTTCTTGAATGGTTCAAGTAGTGATTCTCATAACTGTGATTACAGAAAATAATCAAAGCTAACATGTGGATGCTTGTTAGAAGAACAAGTTCATTGGAGACCTGCAAAGAGAATCCTCACATGGATATTAAATCTATGTTAGTGAGGAATCTCTTCATAGCGATTGTGCAAGTATCCTTAGACTTGAGATCACCAAAGTTATCTTAAGTAGCAAGTGGTATACTTTGACTCCATAACTGATTAGTTCCAACTGGGGTTGAACATAGTTAGGAGGTTGGGTATATCATGACCTACTTAAAGATAGTTAAGTGATTGACAAAGGATTCACCATCCCAGATTTATTAAGGGAAGTTATCTCGCATGATTCTATAATTACCTTGTTTAGAGAATCTCTGGCCAGAGTAATATGCCAAGATGGATAAGGATCCATGAAGGGTATTTTAGAAACAATGGTTAAGTTAATAAAACATACATAATTAGATTTATATGAGTTGACAAAAATCCATACTCAGAATCTAATTAAGATAAGAGTGGTGAAAGGAGTAATTGCACGGTAACCGTTTCTATGGAAGGATATAGTCAAACCACTTGAATTTCCTGACATTTGGGTACAATCATGACTTGTATAATAGTGTATCATAAATATCAATAGGGATTGATAAAATGATTTAAAGAAGTTTAAATCATGTGAGTTTTGAATAGAACTCACAATTACATATTATACTGCCAATATGGACAAGAACCCAATAGGTCACACACATATAGAGAAAAGGATAAAATGGTAAAATGAAAAGGATAATAATATTTGATATTATTATGGGAATAGAGAAGTGAATAAGAGAATAATTAATTAAAGAGTTTAATTAATTATGATCAAGTAAAATTATTCGCAGAACTTTTTAGAAATATTTTATAAAATGGACCTAATTGAAATATTATATTTCATAATTAATTATTATTGGACTATAAGTGTTATAGGGCTGATATAATAATTAATAGATCCATTGGTGAAATTAAAAGAGGCCCAAAGAAATTATTCTGGCGCAGAAACCCTCTAGAGGAAGGGTTTCACGCCAGCTTCTAGTAGAAGGCCTTAAAGGCCTAATTCTTGGACCAAAAAAAATTAAATATATTTCGTAAGTGTTATGGAGCCTACATATTTAATTTGGATGGATTTGAAATTTATTTGGGTGATTAAATCCAAGTGTATGCATGAAGGGCCTAGTTTATGGTTTTTGTACATAGTCTTTTATGAAAGGATTTAAATTGGATTTAATTGAGTCCAAATAAATTATTAATAATTTTAGAAACCCATTTAATATTTCTCCAGAAATTTTAAAGAGCCCAATCCCATTATGAAGTTGGATTTTTAACCTAACTATAAAAATCCAAGTGATAGGGATTTTAGGGTTAAATGAATAATTAAGAGAAAAGAAATTCTCTCACTCTCTTAAGCCTAGCCACCACCCCCTTGCTAGCATCAAGGAATTTTGGACAGCCCTTGTGTTCCTCTATTATTGGTTCATTCAATCCTTCTCTAGTGTGGATTACTAATTGGAGGTGTTCAATTTTGGATACTGTGATTTGTGACAACCTGGTGAGAAGAAAAATAACTGTTCAAAAAAAATTAAAGGTAATTTTTCTTATTCTCATTAATATGTATATTGTAAATTCATGGCAAGATCAGATCTATTGGTTAAAAAAAATTTAAATTTCATTTATGTATGAGATGCATGTAACTGATAATTCCCAACATGGTATCAAAGCCTCGATTTTGCCATGAATCTACAATTCTATATTTTGCGAAATAGTTATTATTTTTGAGTTATTTATTTCATGGACTTTAAAATATCATATTTGATTGTTCATGAATGAGAAATATTGATTTCTGGATGTATGTGATCAAATATATAAAACGAATAATAAAAACTATTCTTTTGAGAAAAGAATCATTGTGTTTGGTGTGAATGGCTTTTATTTTTCAATAAAGTTTCGGGGCTGTTCTAAATTAAATTTTTATTGATCTACTATAAAATTATTTTGATGATAATTTATGTGTTTAATATGTGATATTAAGCCATAGGATCAAACAAAATTAAAATCGAGCAAGTTTTGTATAAAAACTAGTTTAGTCAAAAAATTCGATAAATTGGTGTTCTTAGTGTGTTCTTATTCAATAAATTCCATAATCAAAATGTGAGCGCTTTACGTGATATTTTGCTTATTCATAGAAATGCCATGGGATACTCTATAAGTGATTTAAAAGGGATTGCACCAAAAATTTGCATGCATAGGATCTTGTTAGAGGAGGATTCTAAACCTTTAATTGAAGGTCAAAGAAGGCTTAATCCAACTTTAAAGGAGGTAGTGAGGAATGAAATCATTAAATTACTTGATAATGGCATAATATATACCATAAGTCATAGTAAGTGGATGAGTCTTATTCAAGTTATCCCTAAAAAGGGTGGCTTAACTATTATTCATAAATATAATAATGATTTAATTCCTACTAGGACTATCACGGGTTGGCATATATGTGTGGACTATAGGAAATTAAATAAGGTTACAAGGAATGACCATTTTCCTTTGCCTTTTATTGACCAAGTTATTGAAAGATTAGATAATTTTTCTTATTTTTGTTACTTAGATGGTCTTAGTGGTTTCTATCAAATACCTATACATCCACATGATCAATCTAAGACAACTTTTACATGCCCATATGAAACTTTTGCATTTAGGCGGATGCCTTTTGGTTTGTTTAATGCACCGGCCACCTTTCAAAGATGTATGTTCTCTATTTTTAGTGATCTCATTGATCAATGTGTAGAAGTTTTTATGGATGACTTTAGTATGTATGGCACTACATATGAAAATTGTTTATCTAATCTTTTTAAGGTGCTTAATAGATGTATGGGGCATGGTTTGGTCTTACATTGGGAGAAGTGTCATTTCATAGCACAAGAGGGTATTGTCTTATGACATTTAGTCTCTGATAGGGGGATTGAGGTTGATAGAGCTAAAATTAAAATTATTGCTAATTTGCCTCCTCCTAAAAATATTAGAGATGTTAGAAGCTTTCTAGGTCATACTAAATTTTATAAAAGGTTCATAAAAGATTTTTCTAAGATAGCTAAACCTTTGTGCACATTATTAGGCAAAGAAGTTGATTTTAATTTTGATGAGGTATGTCTTAATTCCTTTGAAACTCTTAAACATGCTCTTGTCACTTCACCAATGTTGCAACCACCGAATTGGGAACAACCATTTGAATTAATGTGTGATGCTAGTAACTATGCTATTGGGGCTATTTTAGGATAAAGAATTGATGGGAAGCCTTCTGTTATTTATTATACTAGTAAGTTACTAGATGATGCCCAAATTAATTACTCTATGACTGAAAAAGAACTCTTGGCCATTGTTTATGCATTTGAGAAATTTAGGGCTTATCTTGTAGGGCAAAAAGTCATTGTTTATTCTGATCATGCTGCCCTCAAGTACCTCTTGACTAAAAAAAATGCTAAGCCTAGGTTGTTAAGATGGATTTTAATGTTGCAAGAGTTTGATTGGGAAATAAGGGATAAGAAGGGGAAAGAGAATTTAGTTGCCGACTATTTATCTAGGTTGACCCAAAGTGTCTTGAAGGATAATGATGATGGGGTGCTTATTGATGAAGCTTTTCATAGGGAACATCTTTTTAGTGTAGTTTCAGGGGATGTTCCATGGTTTACTAATATAGCAAACTATTTGGTAAGTGGTGTGCTTCCTCATGGTCTAGATTATAGGCAAAGGAAGAAATTCCTTCATGATGTTAAAGCTTACTATTGGGAAGAGCCCTTGTTATATAGGAGATATGTTGATGGGCTGATTAGGAGATGTATTTCTTATGAGGAGGTTAGTGATGTGGTGGCTCATTGTCATTCATATGCTGTAGGCGGTCACTTTAGAGTTTCTAAGATAGCCTCTAAGGTGTTGCAAGCTGGGTTTTAGTGGCCTACATTGTTTAAGGATGTAAAAGAATTTGTGCTTAGTTGTGATAAGTGCCAAAGAATGGGAAATTTTTCTAAGAGGAATGTGATACCTTTAAATGGTATTTTAGAAGTTGAATTATTTGATGTTTGGGGTATGGATTTTATGGGACCATTTTCTAGTTCTTTAGGTAATAGATATATTTTGGTTATGGTTGATTATGTATCAAAAAGGGTGGAAGCAATGCCAACCATTACTAATGATGCTAAGGTAGTTAAGAAAATGCTTAAGAAAGTTATATTTCCTAGATTTCAAACACTTAGGGCAATTATTAGTGATGGTGGATCTCATTTTTGTAACAAGGTTATAGAGCAATTATTGAAGAAGTATAATGTAACTCATAAAATTGCTACACCTTATCACCCTCAAACTAGTGGACAAGTTGAAATTAGCAATAGAGAGCTTAAGTGGATATTGGAGAAAACGGTATCTAAATCAAGAAAGGATTGGGCACTTAAGCTACATTATGCTCTTTGGGCATATAGAACAGCTTTTAAAACTCATATAGGCCTTACTCCTTATCAATTTGGTTTATGGTAAATCTTGCCATTTGCCTGTTGAAATAGAACATAAAGCCTATTGGGCGACTAGGGTATTAAACTTTGATATGCAATAAGTTGGTAGGAGAAGATTGCTTTAATTGCAAGAAATTGAGGAGCTTCGTATGAATTCTTATGAACATGCTAAGTTATATAAAGAGAGAACTAAATCATGACATGGTAAGCATGTATTAAAGAAAGACTTTATGTAACACCCTTAACGGAACAGTCATTCAAATAAAAAACTATGCAATTTGGCTGAATATATATAAGTTACGAAACTTATTCAAATTCAAATCATCAATGCATCAAAATTTCGGCAGCATAATGACCACCCACTACTAACCTCCTAAAAAGTCAAACAATAACACAGCCTCCAAGAGGCATAATAGTTTAACATAGATAACTGATACATATCACTCAATCATTCACATACCAATCAGATTCATTTACTGACATATCAGTAATTACTACCATAGAATAATAGTTGGTCAAATACATTCAAATCTCACTATTATAAGCTGAGTATATACATGCCAAAATACCTAAAAGTACAGACAATTCTCTTATTCAGAATTCACTCTACCGTGTACTATGTTCCAGCTATCATTCGAAACCTGCACGTAGTAAAAACTACGTGCTGAGCACTAAATATGCTCAGTGGTGACTACTAATCCTAGAATTTTCAAATTAAACATAATTATCATATTAATACCAATTATTACATTGTCTTATCAAAATTTGCTTTTAAGCATTTTCACAGACTTTTCAGATCATTATCAACACTTTGGTAAACTTTTTACTTTGATTTAATTTTTTTCACTTAATTCATAATATTCTCTTTTTGCCGATCAATGATAAAATTGACATTTTTGTTTTCTTGTTTTTACTTTTAATTAACTTTTACGTATGACTTGACTTTTTAAATAAAATTCTCTATTTAATTAATTTAGTATAATCATATTTTGATGAAATGATTTACATAATTAATTGCCACAGTTATGGCTGATTTTCAATGCAGTGTTTTATGTCTTCATTAATTGCAACATTATTCTTTTAATAGCAAAAATTTCAATTTTGCTATTTATTCTTTTATTCTACTTGGACTTTTTAAACTACTTGCCAGATTTTAATTATAAAAAAAATTTAACATTTAATGCAACATGATGTACTTAATTAGAAACACTTTGCAAATAAATCTTTAATTCTTTCCTTTTTCTATACAAAGGTTCTTTTACCTACTTAGCAAACTTGACACATTTTATTTCTAATTACAGAATTATCATCTATTTACTTATTTTTAGCTTCAGTTAATTTTTGGTTTACAAAAGTTCAGATCAGATTTTGCTTGAATTTTTCATATAACATATTATTATTTTAACCCAAAATTTCTAATTATGACTAATTACATTTTCTCTTATAGAAGCACATTTTTGGGCTATTTAATCATTAAATTACTATTTTACCTTGTAAAATAATTTCTTTCCACTTTTACTTATTAATTAAAATTTTTAGGAAAAATTACACTTTTGCCCCAAAAAATTTTTATTTCCTTCACATAAGTTCTTTCTCATTTAAAAATTTTACATTCAATTTACTTTTACAATACTAATTTATTCTTTCAATATGCCCCTAGTGCAATATGACAGGATTCTCAGATAGGGTACGCGGGACGTGGATTTCACAGGACCACAACAAAGAGAGAAATGACCCCCACGGGACCATTTCTCATAGAGTAGAGAATAGAAATAGAGAATGTCATAGTGATCAGAGATCCAGTCCATAGCATAGCAAGTTTCCATGACTTGCACCGTAGTATAAGATGTTCCTATAGCTAGCCATTTATATCCTGTGCAAGACTATTACTACCTGACTATTGCTAAGGGCAAAATCAATCAATCAATTATTTTCATAATACTTTTTCAGACTGTCAGATGCATTTTACTTTCTTTCTTTTTCTTAAACGGTATATTTGTGACAATCGCACTCGTTTTAGTGATTTTGAATATTCAATCACTTTTTAATCTTTTGACAGAACTTTTAAAATGCTTTTCAAGTATAGACAGTTGTAAATTCTTTTTTTTGAATTGGTACAATTTATCAGCCATTCTTTTTAGAACTTTGACTATTCAAATTATTAATTTCCAGTCACTTTATCTTTATTTCTTTTCAATCACTTTTTATGAATATTTCTACAATAATTCACCATAAGCATTTTTCATTGAAACTTTTCAGAGATTTTTAACTTTCATAATTACCTTTTCAGATCAGTACATTTTTTCATTCACTTATTTTTCAGTATTTTTATACAGTGGGTAAATTATGTCTTTATAAGTCATTACGATTATCATACACTCTTTTTTTTAGAGTCTTTTCAATTCAATACCTAGTCAAATATTCTTTCAGTACCTTTTTACATACCTTGTGAATTATATCAGGATAATTCACTTTTTCTTCTTGGCACTTATTGAATTGTTTTCTGTATAATTCAATAATTTATTATTTTTTTCATTCATTTATTCCATTTTGACTTCTAATTAATTTCTTATTTTTTCGGTCTAAATTTGCGGTGGTTCAGAATTTGGATTACTTTTAAAATGGATTGTGAATTATTTATAATAATTCACCATTTTATTCGAATTATGAATTATTTTGTAATCATTCAATATATTTAATTTACTAGCTGTATTTTTATTTTTCGAAAATCCGTCACTTGACTTTTTCAATTTCTTTATACGGAATGTAAATGAATTTACATTAATTTACCAACTTTTTACGTGTTTATTAAAATATTTTTCAATAATTCAATATTTTCAATTAAGCATATTCAATATTTATTTTCAAAAATATTTTCATATATCACATAAATTCTATAAAAATTTATGCGAACGTATTTCTTCAATTATTATCATATTTACTCATTTTATGAATTATTTCACTATAATTCATCATATACACAGTATACATACACTTATACTTAAAAATTCTTGAATAAATTCCAGAAATTTTCTAAAAATTGATGAACATTATATTTCCTATTTTACCTTATTTTATAGCTTATTTCATCAAAATACTTAATGTACACATTCTTTTCTTTTTAAGGATGTGATTTAGCCATTAAAGAATTTTTTCTTAAAAATTTATTTCAATTTAATTAAGCTTACATTTAAGCTTAATTAAGGTTCAATTGCATTATTTTAAGGATAATTTCATTATACATATATTTTTCAATTTTTTTCTTAATTACAAATTCGATAAATATTCCGAAAATATTTACATAATTTCTATAAATTTCACGAAAATTTATACATGCATAATTTCACATTTACTATCAATTTAGGGCCTAATTTCATTTAATTACTTAACATAAATTGTTTTTCTTCACAATGAATTTTGGCCACCTTAATAAAATTACCTTATAAATTTTCTTAATTCCAATTAAGTATTCTATCATACTAAACTAAGGTCCAATTTCACTATTATGCAATTAAATTCAATTTTAATCAATTATACAAATTTTTTTCTTAATAAACCATAAGAAAAATCATTAAATTAAATGGAAATTACTAAGATTTAGTAGTCACTAACCTTTTTCCATGCATACTCTTCCCTTGAACTTCCTTTTTTTTGCTTGAACCATTGAAAATCATCATTCCTCAAAGAATCTCAAAAGGGGCCGAACTTTTCCTCAAAGAAAACCATATGAGAACAATTTTTTTTTTGCTGAAATTAACATAAAAAATGAGTTCTAGGCCCTAAAAACTATTAGAAAATACTTAAAAATCAATTTAAATCAATTAATTTTCAAGACTTGCCTTGAACCCTAAAACTTTCAAACCTTGATTCATTTGCTTTCTTTGCTCCTATC
This sequence comes from Excoecaria agallocha, assembly GCA_037975025.1. Lineage (NCBI taxonomy): Eukaryota > Viridiplantae > Streptophyta > Magnoliopsida > Malpighiales > Euphorbiaceae > Excoecaria > Excoecaria agallocha. The sequence continues at coordinate 16,148,135 of CM075807.1, forward strand.
AAAGGTTAAAAAGCTTATATGGGAACTAGAGAGATGGAATTGCCTTTCTTATGTTGGGATTACATGGAGATTTGAAGTAGAAAATTGAAAGATCAAGGAGAGAAGGAAATGAAGATGAGTCGGCCACAAGGGAGGAAGGAGAAAGGATGGGAAAAATCTAGATTTTTCTCAGATATTTCAGCTTAAATAGCTCTCTCTTTGGGCCAAAAATTGGGCCTAATAAGTGGGCTTAACCCAACTTAATTAAATGGCCCATTTTGGACCATTTAAAGTCCAATTTAATTTCTCTTACTTTCTTACTTCAAATCACTCCAATAATGATTCCATTATTTTTATCATATCAAAAATAGCTAGTACGTAAATTTTTGGCTTAATCGGAGTTCATTATCGATCCGATTCAAACTTATCGGTCCGATTCGACAACTGCCGGTATCACCGAAAAATTTAATTTTTACTATGAAAATATTTTACATAAAAATTCATGAAGACTTGCAAAATCTGGTAATTTTTTAAATTCATTTACTATTTTTAATAATTTGTGTAAAACTATATCTCATTCCCTACTAGGAAAATTGACTCGCTACCTTTTTTGTATTTTTGACTTTTGGAGGCTCATCTGACCTCAATTTCACTTCAAATTTCAATCCCGGACTCACCGTGACCAATACTTTCCGATAGTCCAATAAAATATTTTTCACTTTCGGGTGTACTTTTCAGCTCGAAAAATACTATTCATTGTCGAAAAATACTATTCACGGCTAATCTGGTGTTGAGGCCGTTAAACTTTAAGTTTGGTGACTTAGTTTTGTTGTACAATTCAAGATTGAAGCTATTTCCTGGTAAATTAAAATCGAGATGGTCGGGTCTTTTCAAGGTGGTTAAAGTTTTTTTTATGGGACTGTTGATATTGCTAATGACAAAGGGAAGGTCTTTAAGGTTAATGGACATAGATTGAAGCCTTATTTTATCGGTGATGCATTAGTTCCTGCCCAAACGGTTTCTTTATTGAATTCTTCTCGTGCATAAACATATTTTTGTGTTTAGGATTAGTTTTCTTAGTTTAGATTTTATTAGTTTTATGGTTTATTTTTTTATTTTTCTTTATGTATTTTATAATTTTAGTTTTTGTTGTCTAATATTTCTTTTCTCTTCTTGAGTTTTTGTTGGATTGAGAAATGTAATTTTTGAAGAAAAGTTGCAGTATCTAGAGACAATCACAAGTGAGATTCGACTCGTGAATATGTTCACGAGTGTTCCAGAGGAAAACTCTTCAAGAGTCCTGCACTTTTGTGTGACTTGTGAGGGGCTTCACGAGTAAGTCAGGACCAAAAACTTCACGACTTCTGTCCGACTCGTGAACATTTTCACATGTGCCAAATAATAACTTCTTCACGAGTCGTGAGGATTTGTCCGACTCGTGATCCACTATTTCAAAAATTTTACCGAGTTGTGATTTACATATTGTTTTCTTTCTTAATTTGTTTTTCTTCCTTAATTTTAATTATTATTGATTTTAATTAGTTATCCATTATGTTTTAATTTTATTTAACTGCAATCACTTAATTTAAAATAAAGGGGGAGCAGTTACAACTGCCATTAGGGTTTTGTGAATCAATGTGACTTTTCACCGTCGATTCATTATTCCCTCTTCAATTGTTTATAAATACTGTCGTTACCTCTTTTATTTTCCACTGTTATTTTTCCTTCTTCACTCGTCCATTTGTCTTCCTTTGTCTTTGTCTTTCATTCTTCTCTTCTCTTACTTTTTCTTCTTCCTCTGTGCATGAAGGTAATCAATTTCTTGCTCTCAAGGAAAGGGCTATCTTACAATGTAAGTATTTTCCAGACTCTCTCCTTGAACAAGTACGTATGCTTGATGCTGTCAATAAAATGTTTTCTTAATGTGGGTTGCTACGTTTTGTCAATATGCATGAGCATTTCTATACTGATTTGGTTTTAGAATTTTATACCAATTTGAAGAAAAATGCAGAAAATTCTAGGATGTTGGACTTTCATTTAAGTGGTACAAATTATACACTTACCTATTTTATAATGCATCGAATTTTTGGCTTCAAACAAACTGGATTATGTGATCCTCTTAAGATTTATAGACCTAAAGCCTTTTGGAATTTTCTAACTGGATTGACCACACCATTTAGGGATAGGAGGCTAAATCTATGTTCATCACTGATTTGAAATATTGAATTTTGCATAAGATCCTTGCTTCTGTTGTTTTTAACAAGCCTGAATTTAATAGAGTCTCCCATCATGAGTTGTTTTTAATAAGGTGTGTGCACAATCGCAAATCAGTTTGTTGGTCTTATTGGATTTTTAATCAAATACTACAAGGTGTTGGTTATCCAGAGTCTCATCTCACACATGGTCAAGTAATATTTGCTATTGGTAGGAGTCTTGACATTGACTTGTGTACTTATGATCGTGTCCTTTCATGTTTATATTTTTCTAAACACCTTTTTGTTCGGGGTGAAGTTGTTAACAATTCCTTTCAATTTATTCCATCGCTTTCACGATCTTGTTGGAAGGACCTTGTAGGGACTTTTGCTCCACAAGAGGCTGCTGTGGAGAGTACTTCGAATGAGGCAAGACTAGAGGAGCAGGGACAAAGTGATGATACCATGGATGATGTCCCTAGTAACGAGGCTGCTGTTTCTCCAATTATTGGATCTTCTTCCAATACCATTCATTCAATGTTCACCCTATTGTTGCAGAATCAGTCCACCATTCAGAATCAACTTACATATTTGGAGCAAGTTACTACTTAATTGGTTTGACGTCAATGACGACTTGAGCACAAGGTGGATACCTTCATTGCCCAATCGAGCTATGTGGTGTCCTCTCCTCCACCTTCACCATGATTTTTAGGGGAGTTTTCTTTCCTATGTTCTTTAGTTTGTTTCTTTTTCCTTTTTTTTTGTTTCTTCACATTGACGGAAATGTTTGTTCTAAGTGTGGGGGAGAGTATGTTGTGTGTTGTATGTTTTGTTTTACATTATAGTTGTATGTGTGTTTGTTTGTGTATCTTTTTCTTTATTTAGACTAAACTTTTTAGTATGTTTTATTATAAGCATTGTTCACTTTGTATATACTATAAGTTGTTATGTTTAGTCATTTTCCTTTTATGCTAATTTGATTAGTTTTTCAAGACTTTTGGCATGTCTTTTGTGGTTTCAAGTTATCTCTTTTTACATATTTCAACATTTTAGGTTATTTAGTCTCTTTACTAACTATGCTTTAAGGGTAGGATTTGATCATTTAGTTTAAGATTTTAGGATTCTAGTTGGCTCATGGAAACTATAGCCATAATACTTACCCTTAGGCTTTTTCAATGATGGATAAGGACTAGTAATAAAACAAATGTTCATAGAAATAAAATAAAAGCAAGATGCATATCCAAAAATTTTAATAAAGTATGGGATGGAGCGTAAAACACACCCAATACTACATTTTCTTGCTACTTTAAATTCATGGGATAAAGTTTAAAAGTATACCCATGTTAACATGTGAAAAAAATGTAAAGTCTAAAAATTCCATGAGATTGGATTAAGGGTATGAGTTCTTGCAAATAGTCCTAAAAAGGCAACTAGTAATCTTAGAATCTTAAGTTTTATGATCAATGTTCTCTCTTGAGCATGGTTAGTTTTGAGACTCTATACTCTTGATGTTGGGCTTAGTAAACTTAGGTGAGTTGTTAATTTAGAATACATGTTTTAAGATTTGATTTACTGATATTTTTTAGTGTTTAAGATTTTTTATTTCATTTCAATCCTATTCAAAGTGCATATTGAACAATTCTTTATAGTATAACTTACTTAGTTTCACTTGGAATTAAATTTTTTCATTATTTTCTCTTGCTTGAGGACAAGTAAGGCTTAAGTGTGGGGGAATTTGATACCATGTAAAATGTCTATTATTTAGTGTGTATTTTCTTTTATTTAAGTAGCTAAGTATGTACTATTATGTGTATTTTATGTGTTTATGTTTAATTTATGTGTTTATCTGTATTATAGGTCAAGTTAGGAGCAAAAATGAAGTAATCTTAAGGATAAGGTGAAGGAAGCAGAGGAGGTTCACGAGTCGTGAAGAGGTTCACGACTCGAACAGAGATACACGAGACATGAATATGTTCACGAGTCAAGCAGAAGCATCACATTCATGAGTCGTGAAGGCATTCACGACTTGGTGGGCAAAGAAGTGGATCTTCATGAGACGGAAGATGTTCACGAGTGGAGCAATTTGAGGGAGTTCACGACTCGTGAAGGCATTGACGAGTCGATAATGACACTTGTTTTCAAGCGATGGTACTTTTCAACACGCGATTTCTCAGCCAACCATCAAGACTTTTCAGGGTAACTTTTCATATTGACAACCATTCTGAAGGGATGTGTTTGTAGAGTTAATCTCTATAAATATGACAGTGAAGCTATGAAGATGAGATAGATAAGTTATTATTTTTTCTTAGAATAATTTAGTTATTTTGGATAACCTTTTTACTTAGTTTGTAGATGATGACAAAAGAGCAAAGCCAAAGAAATAAGATATATATCAGAAGGTCTAATTAGAAAGTAAACCCTTTGGAGTGATGATGTTTCTTTTCTCTTATTCATTTTTATTTCAAAAGTGTATTTGGTTAAGTTCTTTTGTACACTATAACTATGCAGTACAATTTGTTTTAGATATGTTTATTATCTTTATGAATGTTTATTATCTTTATAAATGAAGTATGATTTAAATTTATTTGGGTGCATTGATTTGCTTATTATGCTTGATCACCATAATTAGCATGTTAGTCAATTTTTTCACAATGAGAGTTGGAATTCTTTGATGGAAAAACAAATGAATTTACTTGAAGCATTGAATTCACTTAAAGATAAGGAATTCACTTTAAGGGGTTAAAGAATTGGCATAGAGCTTCATAATTTTTATTTATCTCTATCATGACATGAGAATTCTTATAGACTCTAAATAAAAACACCTTTAATGACAATGAGAGTTGCTTTAAAGAATCTTGGTTAAATTCTCCAATCATGTCATTCATACAATTGTCTTTACTGGTTCTTAAATGAAATTGTTTCTCTTAGTTATAATGTATGTTCATAACATCATTTAAGTCATCTTTCATCCAAAATTGACTTAATATATTTAAAGTAGTTTAGTCATTAAATTAAATGCATGATTCCTATTTTATTCATTACCTATCCATCTACTTCTTGTTATTTCAATACAAAATTACTTTGTTCCCTTTGGAACGATAGCCTACTCATCCTATATGCAGTCTAGTGAGACTAAGGGTTCAAATAAATCCCCATCAGTTTATTCACCATTTCTAATCCTATTCATGTTACATTCCAATTCCATGCATTTTTTAACAATTATTTTAATCTAGTTTCATCAAAATTACATATCTATACTAAAGTTCATCATAGGCCACATGGTTCCCAATCAAGTCTACATGTTTATTTTCCATTTCAATGCCATTGTTCTACTTAATTATCATCTATCTACATAAATTTAACATCAATTTAATTTTTGAAGCCTAAAGCATACAATTTCCCATAGTTACGTAATCCAAAAAAATATAAAATAAGTTAGTAATTGTATCCATATACCTAATTTGAACTTAAACCACTCAAATAACCTTGTTATTGCCTTTATCTCCTTTAGCTTGCTTTTCTTCCTCTCCACCCTCACCTAGACCGAATCCATGCCAAGGAATATCAATTAATTTTGTATCAAATTCTAGCTCAAAATTACCTATAAAAAAGTATTCCTACTTCCCTAAATCCAATTGTAACCCTAAAACTAAATTCTACTAACTCGGCTAACTTTTCCTCTTTGAGATTTTTTCAATTTTTCCCCCACTCTTGGCTTTAATTGCTCAATTTAGATGAGATGGAAGCTTAATAAGTAATTTAGGGTGGAATTGGAGGTATAAATTTGGGAGAAATTAAGTTTAAAGGTAAGCTTTCATGGTGGATTTTGAAGGAGGAATTCATGACATGGAGAAAAATAAAAAGGTGGGTTGGTTTTCTTAGGGGAAAAAATTTGATTTCCAACCTTTAAACTTATCCTCAAAATGAACGGATGTGATGCCTTAAGCACTACTGAATCTAAGGGCCCTAAACTTGCCACTTGTCACCTTATGATTGGTCTAAAATTTTATTTGTGAAATTTCTATCAAAATTAGTCCAAAAATATGTACAAATATTACTTAGGGTGTGTTTAAAATTTTGTATCAAGATGAGATTGTTTCGATATATTTTTTAGTCTAGAGGTGAAATTATCGGTTTGAAACTCAAATTTTCAAAATTATCAAAAATTTCATTTTTCACCTTTGAAAATTCATTGAGATTATTTCTAATGGTTTCACATGATCAGAATAATATTTTGAGACTTGAAATAAATTTTTAAGGCTGGTCAAACTTGGTTTACCTTTTTATGGTCCAGCTACTTATTTTTGTTCTTGACTTTTAGAGGCTTATTTGACTTCAATTTCACTTCAATTTATATCACCAAACTCATCATAAATAATATTTTTCAGTGGTAAAGAAAAATTTTATTGGTCTCCGTGGGCTCCGGGTGATACTATTCACCCCGATGTTACCATTCACTCTTAAAAAGTACTATTCACATGTATTATGATTTTTAGGGCATTACAAATAGTCTTTGCATTATTATATTAAAGTGCATTAAATATAACAGTATGATTTTAACAAATATATAATCTAATATGTTTAAATAAAATCCATTATTTTTAATGCTTCTTTTTATGTATTCTTTATTATTATAATGCACTGAAAATAATTAATTATGAGTTTATACATATGTATGGACTTTAATATTCTTTTCCTTAATTTGATGTCCATATTTTGTTGTAATTCATTAGTCATCAAAGTGACCAAATTAATGCATATTTATTTATATAATTTAATGTCCTTTTCTTGAATAATTCGTTAGTCACCAAAGTGACTGAATTGGAAAGTTTTTTAAATGATAAATGAACTACAATTATGTATTATTCTTAATTTAATGTTTATATTATAAATAATAATAGAAAATGTTTATGTTTCATGTAGGTGTTAAAACAGTTATAACACCATTTGACACTAAAATTCACATATAAATGAGTATAATAAGCAAAAAAATTCAAATAATTAATATTCATTTGGACCAAAAATTTATCATCCTAGAATAAAACATAGTGTACAACGTGAGACAGTTGAAAAAAATCAAATTACAAACCTAAATCACATTGCAACTAGCTCTTACAAAAACTAAACTAATTACATGACATTTAGTTTACTTATACAACTAAAAAAAAAGAGCATCTCTAATAGAACAAATGTATTTACACAAAGGAAATGTTATATGATCTAAGACAAATCACCAAATGTGAACTCTTTGTTTGAGTGAAATTGAGCCTATTGATCCTGAATAAGCTTTTTTTCTGAAATTTATGCAACACTTTTCATTAAGATTTACACCTTGCTTTTGACATGGTATGTACCATCCCTTATCAGAGAATATAGTGAACTCATAAGACCGGAGTTCTTAGACAATACCTTGAACACGTCTTTAGCTCCATTTTTACTTAAACACAACAAAATTTAAACATAATACTCTTTATCAGCTCTACATGGCACATATTGAATAATCTTAATAATCGTAGAGATAAATTAAATTTGCAATATAATTAATGTCTACTATAAGAACTACTAATGTATTTATTATAAGTTTTATTTTATCTAATGAATTTATTTTGTTAACCACCAATATAACAACACCTATTTTGAGCACCTTTTAATGGTTTCCAAGATATAGAAGTAGGGAGAAAATCATTACTGCATTTTTTCTTCTCATAAGTTGTCCTATCCTTGATCAATTATGTAAGTCCAGGAATTGTTTCGGGAATTTCTCTAATTGATTTCCAATATCATTTAAATAAAGCTAGGTAAAAAAATTATTCTAGTTGCCATTAGTATGCTTCTTTAAGAAAGTAACAAAATCATCCTCATGTGTAGTTATAACAATAAAAGGTTTATGAGAGGCAAAAAAGCACATACTTCAACCAGACATGATCGGTTATATATGTTGGATTTTGCTAGCAATCGAATTTCACATGTAGGCTTGGATTTTTGCTCGATTGGCTTGAAAACTAGCCTTCTAGCAAGAAATTTAGATAGGAATTTCATGGTTTGTGCTACTGCAAGGCTCTATGGGATAATTATTCTTGTGATATTGTGAGTTTTTTTATAGAGAAATTCTATTATTAGTGCAAAAATAAATTCAGGGTGTCACATATCTATTTTTATGTTTTAATGGCATTCACCTAAAAAAATTCAATATTTCACATAATTAGGCAAAAGGGAAAAATGTAGATCAATATTTTGAGGGTATGATGAGAGATAAGGCCTTTGTTATTGTCCAGAATAATGATATCTAATTTGTTAGGTCATTAGAAAAAAAGATGGAAGAAGGAGTATCTTTTACAATAGTTTTCATGTGTATTAAAATTCAATGAATCAACTGTAATCCCATAATACAATTCAGGGCATAGCTTTAAAACACTACAAGAAAATTTTGAAATAACAATGAAAATCAAATATCTTTGCTAAAATTAGGGAAAGTTTTTAGCTTTAACAATGAAAATGGAAAATTGTTGTCTTCCATTGCTAAAAATAGAGAGAACTTTTAGTGCCAAAATTTTACAACAGAATTTAGCAATGGAACAACATTTCTATTTTTAAATAAGGCACTAGCAAAAATTTGAAACGAAAATCACCAACGGAAACAAATTCCATTGCTAAAATAGCAACGGAATGTGTTTTTGGTTGCTAAAATAGCAACGAAATATGATTTTGGTTGCTAAAATAGCAACAAAATGTGTTTTTCATTGCTAAAATAGTAACCGAAAAGACATTTTGTTGTTATTTTAACAATGAAAAAAACATTTGGTTGCTATTTTCATTTTTGCCCTAGGTATAAATTGTTCCCGCCCCTATTCATTTTTTCCCTCATCCTTCTTCTCTCCCTGCTTCACTATTTTACTTCTTCCTCCTTGGCCCTAGCCTTGGCCCTCTTCTTCTCCCTTTCTTGTTCGATATTGGTACCTCCCTTCTCCCATGCCTCTTCCTTCGATCTGCCTCGATTTTAGCAACTTCATTTTCTCACTTAATAAAATCCTCTTTTTACTTATTTTCTTTTTATTTATGGGCAAACATCAACAAATCTCAGGCAGTTATTCTTAGGTCATATCTTTGGTGAACCACCGATATCCACTTTTACTCGCTACTTCGACGAGCTTGGACAAGCTCAAACCTCCGTAGGCAGAAGCGTTTGGTCCGTGCTCTGATAGGTAATTTTTAATTTATTTTGAGAAAAAAGGATTTTCACGTAGTTCATGCTTTTTGATTACCGAGAAACTTTAAAGAAACTTTGAGGTTTTGTAATAAGAAATGTTAGAAAAAGAAAACTCTAAAGGAACTTTGAGGTTTCATAAATTATTATATCTATGTGTGTGTAACAGGTGGTAGGTTAGATTCGTGAAATTTGAAATCTAATCCTTCAGCCAAAATAGCTATAATTTTACTTGGAGAGAATTTCTTTTGTTCACAACTCCAACACTATAAAAACCTGAAACTTCGATCTATTTACCCAAAAAGAGTTTGTCTAAGGGCTCACATAGTTTATACAGACCTTCCATAACTTTTGCAGCTTGGCTTTTCCATTCATGAAATTCCTTTGTGTTCCATACTTTTTATAATATTTTGAATTATCTAGATGCACTGATCTTGTAGGCTAAAGAGGTTTCTTTTTCTTTTTATGTGAGAAAAGTAGGTTTGAATGGTTGGGAGAATGTTGGAGATTGAATTCTCTTTTTTGTTAATTTTTTTTAAGATCATTTTCTATTTGTAGAGGCTTCACAGGGGTTTAATTCAGTTTTGGGATATTGGTCTTGTTAATGATTTGGCCAGTTGTGGCTGATAGGAAAAATAGTAAAACTAAAGTTGTCCCTAAAAAAATGAAGTATCTTTAAAGAAGAAAAAAATATAAAAAATTCGATGAAGGAGCAAGAATAAAGATTGTTAGTTGGATGAAACTATGAAAGCGGTACTTCATCATCTTTATATTTTTACTTAAGGAATTGCCTCCTATACTTATTAAAAGATATAATGTAGCTAGTGGAGAGGGGACAACTTTGAGCGAAATATTTCCTGAGATTAGAAGAGTATGGGCATCCATAGATAATTCCTTATTTCTATGGTGATTCGATAAATGGTTAATTGTTGGCTTGCTTTTTTTAATAATATGAGCATTATAATTGATTATTACAGTTTAACCAAATTTTAAATTTAAGATACATGGACTTTCTACCTATATAAGGATGCATTTGTAGCCTATTTAATTCTGCCTATATCCATAAGAGATAAAATTGGTGAGCAACAGCTATTGAGTCGAGTATTTAGCTCTTGATTTCACTGGAGAAAGGTATTGTAGTTTATTTGATTAGTCTCCAATTAATATGTAGTGACTTAGATGAACTATTTTATGGGGCATTACATTATAAATGAAGACTTTCTAATGATTCTGTTGAATTGCACACTTTTGTAAGAGATTCTGCTTTAAGTACTTCTAATTTAATGTCTGTCTTATATTGCTTCTTCATCTCAGGCTTGTGTTCCCATTCACTTTTCTGAACCATACTTTGGTGGCCTACTATGTGGTTATAGGTCACAGGCATATGTTTCCCTCTATGACAATTGGTAAGCTCTAGGCACCTTGACTTCCTCCTATAAGGTATTAGGGCGTGACATCAACAATATGAATTTTTAATCAATTTAAGTTATTTCAATTAAAGACATTTGAATTTAAATTTCATTATTATGCTAAATTAAATTTAAGAGTATTTATAAATTTACCAGGAAAGTTTCCTTTATAAAAGAAGTATGAACAAGCTTATTAAGTAAACAATTATGGCTACTATAAATACCCAAATTCCATATCTATATATAGAAGTTGTAGACATAGAGGAATATAGTAGAGGTGGATATTTAGTTTCTAACCTTAACCTCAACACAAATTCTCTATTGATCTACTCATCAATTCAATTTTCTATAGACTTAAACACTCCACCATGTTTGGAAGATGATAACATATTGAAGAAAGAATGGAAGTTGGGCAGTAACTAAACTTGAATCTTGGTATGTGATTTATTCTTAATTTTAGTTTATGAAAGATAATGGTATATTATGTTTTTCACATTTACACGCAACTATATGTAAGCACGTATGAATAAGTCTAATGACATAGAAAATTTGAAATAAGTAAGAGAGTCAAAAATTAAGCTACAAAACCACATATAGGTTCCAAGATTTATCGACGTTGGTGCTGGCATGACCTCAATAAGTGTACTAAATCGGCAAGTAATATAGTAGAGTATTTTTAAGACTTCAAAGATTATTAAATCCTAGAGATTGGTTGTGCAAAAAGAATGATTGATTACAAATATGTGCAAGGAATTTTTCGATCGATTTTGTTGATTAGGACTATAGCTACCAAATTTTAGTAAACAAAATTAAAGTAAATTGAATTGAAAATACAGAAGAAGCAATGACAGTAAAAATAGAGTATAAAGATTTAAATGAAATGATAACTAAAAATTTTGTTCAAGAATCAAATCTTCCCCATATCCAATGCAAGATATATTTTTAACATAAAATTATGATTCAGTTGTGGATGACCCAACTAAACCCAAGTTTTCCATTCTGAAGCTAACTATTCTAACTACCCGATTTTCCATTCTAGAGCCAAGCATCGGCTTTTAGCTTTTTCCTTTATTGCCATATATAATCATTTGGTACAAAACCATTTGCAAGATAGTTAGCTAATTTAGCAAACCATGGAATAACAACCTCACAAACATAAGCTGCACAAATACGCTCATCGGGAAAAAGGTTTAAGATTTCTTTCTTCTCAATATGCTTGTGCTCAAGTCTTGATAGGTGATTTGCTACAAAATTATCCACTCTCTTCTTATCTTTAATTTCCAAATCAAAGTCTTGCAACAAGACGACCTACCTAATCAACCTTAGCTTGGACTCCTTCTTAGCAAAAAGGTGTCTCAATGCTACATGATCAGACCACACAATAATTTTAGCATTAAGGAGATATGGTCAGTATTTTTCAAATGCAAAAAAAATAGCAAAAAAGTTCTTTTTCCGTGGTGGTGTAGTTGACTTGGGCTCCCGTCAAAGTATGGCTTGCATAATAGAAGGCACAAAAGATTTTCTCCTTCCTCTGTCATAATACGGCTCCCACTATAAAATCACTTGCATTAAAGATCAGCTCAAATGGGAGATTCTAATCTACGGAGACAATCACTAGAGCTAAAATCAATCTTTGCTTTAAAGTTTTTAATGCTTGTAATCACTCATTAGTACAATCAAATGGATCATTTTCATAAGAAAATTTGACAAAAGCCTAGCAATTTTAGAAAAGTCATTTATAAACCTATGATAAAACCCTGCAAGCCCTAGGAAACTTCTAACACATTTGACATCGGTCGGGGATAGGAGTTTTTCAATCACTTTTATTTTGGCCCTATTGACCTCTATTCCCTTTTGAGATATTTTGTGCCCCATGACAAGACCTTCACTTACAATAAAATAATATTTTTCCCAATTAAATACTAAGTTAGTTTCCTCACACCTACCTAGAACTAAAACAAGATACTCTAAATAGCTCTTGAAGTCCTTTTCATAAATGGTAAAGTCATCCATGAATACCTCCATAAATTTCTCTATAAAGTCATTGAAAATGGCTATCATACACATCTAAAATGTAGCCAGTGCATTGCATAATCCAAAGGGCATTCTCTTATAAGCAAAAGTAACATATGGGCATGTAAAAGTTGTTTTATCTTGATCCTTGAGAGCTATGGGGATTTGTAAATATCTCGAGTACCCATCTAAAAAGTAGTAAAACCCATTGCCCAATAATCTCTCTGACATTTGGTCAATAAATGGTAAGGAAAAATGGTCTTTTTTAGTTACATTATTCAGCCATCTAAAATCAATACATACTCTCTAACCCATAATCGTACGAGTTGGAATGAGTTCATTTTGCTCATTCTCTATCAGTGTCATCCCAACCTTTTTAGGAACACAATATACCAAACTTACCCAACTACTATTTAAGATAGGAAAGATAATATATGCATCTAACAATTTCAACACTTCTTTCTTGACCATCTCTTGCATTGTCAAATTTAATCTTTTTTGGGGTTACAGAAATAGCTTATAGTCCTTTTTCATTGGGATACAGTGAGTGCAATAACTCGAGTTGATTCCTTTAAGATCCGTGGTCTCTTATCCAATTGCTCTCTTATGCTTCCTTAGTACCTCTATTCGCAATTCTTCCTCATCACCTATCAAAACACAAGAAATTATTACCACTTTCTTGCCATCTTCTAAAAATACATATTTTAAATGAGGAGGAATAGGTTTGAGTTTAGTTTTTGAATCTCCCTTGGGAAGTTTAAGCCCTTCTTCCTCTTGATCCTTTTCTCCACACCCCTTATCTAGCTCCTTCATAATCTCACTCTTATCCTTGGTCAAACCTTCATCTTTAATTGAATGTATCAAGTAGCTTTTCAATAGATCATCCAACAAGATTCTCTCTTGCATTTCCTCCTTATAATCCTCAGCAACATCCATAAAGCACAATGACTCCTTAAAATCACACTATGGGTGTTTCATCACTTTGTTCACTTCAAAAACTATCTCTTTATCATTAAATCTCAAAGTCATTACTTGTCTATATACGTTTATGCGTGCTCTAGCAGTGTTTAGGAGTCGCCTTCCCATAATTAATGGCACCTTCTTATCCTTATCCATATCTATGACTATAAATTATACTGGGAATATAAAATTGCCCACTTTAACCAGTAAATCCTTTATGATTCCTTTCAAATGCTTGACCGAATGGTTTGCCAACTAAAGAGTCATTCTGGTTTCCTTAATAATGCCTAGCTTTAATTTCCTGCAAACAAAATATGACATTAGATTAATACTCCCTCCTAGATCACACAATGTATTTCCCAAAAAATTTTCCCTTAGTTCACAAGGTAGTACAAAACTCCCTAGGTGATCTAATTTAGTTGGGATTTTGATTGTAAGAATGGCACTACAACTTTTTGACAATTGAACCATACTTATTCCCTCTAGCTTCTTTTTATTTGAGCATAATTCTTTCATAAATTTTTCATATTTTAGCATGTAAAATGAAGCTTCAGCTAAAGGCAAATTTACATGTAATTTCTCAAATATATTTAAAAACTTCTCTAATTACGCATTATTTCTTTCTTTCCTATCTACTGAAGGGAATGGTAAATGTGATGCATCAAATAGTAAATCAAAGTTAACAATGGACTTACCCTTTTCTTTTGTCTTTAGAACCTCTTTTACATTTTTAGGATTAGAATCACATACCTCTGTTGTCGGCTCCACCACTTTAGAAGAACATTAAGATTTACCTTATTTAGCTCCTTGAACTTCCTTACCACTATTTAGAGTTATATCTTTGGATTCTTCCTTAGGAATATGATTGACATTAGAAGGAAATGTGCTTTCCTACCTTGTAGAGATTGAGTTAGCTAATTGCCGGATTTGAGTTTCCAAGTTTCTCATAGTTGCATCCTGGTTCCTATTCCATTGTTCTTGTGACTTCGATCTTATATCTTGGGTAGACATTAATTGAGTTTGGCTATTCATAAATTTAGCAAACATATCCTCCAGGTTTGGCTTCTTTTCTCATGGTACGAGTTGTCTAACTTGAAATTCGAGAGGTTGGAAATGTGTTTGTTGAGCAAGAGGTGCTTGGTATGGTGCTAGAAAATGAGTTTGCACTGCTGAAGGTTGATATTGATGATGATAACCTTGGTTATAACTACTTTAAGCATGTGTGGATGGATTAAATGGAGCTTTTGGCTGAGTGTTTGAAGTGAAGGTTTGGTTGCCCTCTCTCCATGAGAAATTGGGGCGATTTCTCCTAGAGGATTGTAGTGGTTGCTGAATGGGTCATTTCTTTTTAAGCCATGTAAAGCATTTACTTTTTCCCTCCCTTAAGTGTAGGACTCAATCACCTTAGACTCACTTCCCAAATTAGCTCTTTCACAAGCACTACCCTCTTGCAAGATAGCTAAAACATTCCGATTTTTTAATCCATTTAACTCTTTGTTCAACAACTCCATTTAAGCCTTTAACATAGCCACCTTATCTATGCTATGAACTCCCTATCTCTTGTTTAATGCTCTTTGACTGGCCCATTGAGCTTCATTCATTGCCTTCTCACTAAGTAGCAATAATGCCTCTTCAGGAATTTTGTTTATGAAACTACCCTCGGACGCTGCATCTAATAAAGATCTTGTGTTAGGGTTGCAAGCTACATAGAAGGTTAGCATCAATTGGTGCATGACAATTTCATGATGTGGATGGCTTTTCAACAATCTCCTAAACCTCTCCCATACTTCATGGAAGGACTTTTCACTCAATTGCCTTCTAGAGGAGATATGTGTTATTTCCCTATTGGTTCACTTGTCAAACTTAGGGAAATTGCACCTAGGTCCTTTAACTCCTTTAATTTCTTACTCTAACCCTAATTCTTTTTATTTTTTCCTTTTCAAATGAACCCCTAAATCAAATCTTCTCCTAATTTAGTTCTTCTAGCACACATAATCTATTTTGGTAATGCACACCACCATCATTTCCTATTGAATATTTCGATGGGTTTTCTTCATATATCAATTAAGCCATTTGTTGTAGTTTTTCATCACCTTTTTGAGCATCGATTATTGTCTCTTTATGTTGGGTCAGGATTTTAATTGAGCTATTAAGGCTCTGTCCAGTGCAAATCTCCATATACATTGTTGTAACATCAATGTCGCCACCATCTTTCGACTCAAAACATCTACTAATACATTTGCTTTACCCCTGGTGGTAATCAACTATGCAATCATAATCCTTGAATAATTCCAACCACCTGTGCTGTCTCAAGTTCAGATCTCTCTTGTGAGTAAGTATTTGAGACTTTTATAATTCGTATAGATTCTACATTTCTCTCCATATAAATAATGGCTCTATATTTTTAAAGCAAATACCACTACTGCTAACTCTATATCATGAGTGGAATAATTCTATTCGTAAGGCTTTAACTACCTTAATGCATATGCCACTACCTTACCATCTTGTATCAACACATGACCCAAACCATTCCTAGAGGCATCACTATACATATACTATTTTTTTACCTAACATTGGCTGTATAAAGATTGGAGCTTCTATTAACATCTTTTTCAACTACTAAAAGCACCCTTAACATCTATTTGTCCACTCAAATTTGACACCTTTCTAAAGTAATTTAGTAACTGGACAGGCAATAACTAAAAATCCTTTCACAAATCGATGATAATAACCTACTAGACTTAAGAAACTTCTCACTTCTACCACATTTCGAGGTGGCTTCCACTTAATAATGGCCTCAACCTTTTTAGGATCCACCCTAATGCCTTTTAGTGACATAATATGCCTAAAGAATGAGACTTCTTTAAGCAAGAAATCAAATTTACTTAGCTTGGCATATAACTATTTTTCTTGCAAAGTCTGTAACACAATCTTTAGATGCTCTGCATTTTTAGCTTCATTCCAAGAGTAAACTGTATATCATCAATAAATACCAGTAAAAACTTGTCTAAATAGGGTTTAAACACCTTATTCATAAAATCCATAAAGGCTGCTGGTGCGTTCGTCAATCTAAAAGGAATCACCAAAAATTCATAATAGCCATATCGAGTTCTAAAAGTAGTCTTTGGAATATCTACATCTTTTACCCAAAGCTAGTAATATCTTCATCATAGATCAATCTTAAAAAACACATTGGCACCTTTTAACTAGTCAAATAAGTCTTCAATCTGAGGCAATGGATATTTATTCTTCATTATTACCTTATTGAGCTGCCTGTAATCTATACACATCATCAATGTGCCATCCTTCTTTTTAACAAATAATACTGTCGTGCCCCGAGGTGACACACTAGGATGAATGAAGCCTTTTTTTAGGCAATTCTTGCAATTAGACTTTCAACTCTTTTAATTTTGATGGTGCCATCTTATACGATGCCCTCGAAATGGGAGCCATTCCAGGTAATACTTCTATAGATAACTCCATTTCTCTCTCTAGTAGAAGATCAGGTAATTCCTCTAGAAACACATTTGGAAATTCTTTGACTATCGATATATCTCAAAGGTTTATTGTCTCTCTCTTGGAATCAAGTACCAAAGCCAAAAAGGCCTTACATGCCTTTTTAAGAAAATGCCTAGCTTTCATTACCGATACAATATTTTGCAGGGGTTTAGATTTGATACCCTACACAACTATTTCTTTACCCTAAACATCTTTTAATACCATAGTCTTAGCTTTATAATTCACTATTGCTTGATGCTTAGTTAACCAGTCTATGCCCAATATTATATCAAATTCATGAAAAGGAAAATGAATCAAATCAGCAGGAAATTCATTCCTTTGTATCATAATAGGGTAATTTCTACACACTTTATTTACACACACACTATGGCCCAAGGGGCTAGTCACATACATATCAAAATTCAATTGATCTAAAGTAGACATACTTCTACCTAAGTCCCTATTACACATATATAAATGAGTAGAACCTGGATCTATAAACACATAAATATCAATGTTAAAGAGAAAAAGTACCAGCCATGACTTATAGAATATCAACATCTTCTTGAGCTTTCATGGCATAGGCCCAGGTAGGAGGTGTAAGAGCAAAGGGTCGATGAATAGTCTCAAAGACATTTCTAAAATGTGCTCTAAACTAGTTAGATCTACCTTTACCTCTTCCACATCCTCTACCTACTGAAGGTGCATTAGAAGCTGCCCTATTACTCTACTGTATAGACCCTTGCTCTTGTCTCATTGGATAGTTGACCATAAAATGTTCAATGTTACCACATCTAAAGCAAATGTCTGTTAGCATCCTACAGGTTCCCCAATGCCTTATGTAGTAATAATTTCATTCAGGTGGTTGTCCTTTATCTTGTTCCACTGAAGTCTCTTTACCCAATCTAGTTGGGGTAAATGCTCCCTATTACCTACCCCTAGAAGTAGGGAGGTTGATAGATTTTGCTAATTGATCTCCCTGTGTACCCTTGGATCACTTTCTTGTTGATGAACTTGTTAGAATTTATCGGTTACATACATCTCATACATAAGCAAAATTTAAAATTTTTAACCGATAGATCTGATCTTGCCATGAATTTACAATATACATATTAATAGGAATAAGAAAAATCACCTTTGATTTTTGTTGAACAGTTGATTTTCCTTCTCACTGGGTTGTCTCAAACCACAGTGTCTAAAATCGAACACCTTTAATGAGTAATCAACACTAGATAAGGATTGAATGAACCAACTAAGGAAGAGAACAAGGGCTGTTCGAAATTCCCTAGATGCTAGTAAGGGAAGTGGCGGCTAGGGTTGAGAGAAAAGAGAGAAAAATGTTTTCTCTTAATTGTTCACACTTAACCCTAAAACCCTATATATTGGATTTTTATAGTTAGGTTAAAAATCCAACTTCATAATAGGATTGGGCACTTTAAAATTGCTGGAGAAATATTAATTGGTCTTTTGGAATTATTAATAATTTATTTGGGCTTAATTAAATCCAATTTAAGTCCTTTTACAAAAGACTATGCACAAAACCCACAAACTAGGCCCTTTATGCATATACTTGGATTTAATTACCCAAATGAATTCCAAATCCAACCAAATTAAATATATAGACTCCATAACACTTATGAAATATATTTAATTTATTTTGGTCCAAGAATTAGGCCTCTAAAGCCTTTTTTTTGTAGTTGACGTGTAACCCCTCCTCTAGAGGGTTTCTGCGCCAATTTCACTTCTTTGGGTCTCTTTAATTCCTCCAATGGATCTACTAATTATTATATCAGCCCTATAATATGTGTGTGACCTATTGGGTTCCTGTCCATATTGGCAGTATAATATGTAATTTTGAGTTCTATTCAAAACTCACATAATTTAAACTCCTTTAAATAATTTTATCAATCCCTATTGATATTTATGATACATTATTATATAAGTTATGGTTGACCTCTAGCTAGGCATCATGACTACCCAAATGTTAGGAAAGTCAAGTGGTTTGATTATACCCTTCTACAGAATAGTTACCATGCAATTACTCCTTTCACCACTCTTATCTCAACTAGATTCTGAGTATGAATTTCTATCAACTCATATAAATCTAATTATGTATGTTCTATTAATTTAATCATTGTTCCCAAAATGCCCTTCATGGATCTCTATCCATCTTGGCATATTACTCTGGCCTAAGATTCTCTGAACAAGGCAATTATAGAATCATGCAAGATAACTTCCGTTAATAAATCTGGGATGGTGAATCCTTTGTCAATCACTCAACTATCTTCAAGTAGGTCATGATATACCCAACCTCCTAATTATGTTCATACCCAGTTAGAAGTAATCTGTTATGGAGTCAAAGTATACCACTTGCTACTTAAGATGACTTTGGTGATCTCAAGGCTAATGATACTTGCATAACCGCTATAAAGAGATTCCTCACAGACATAGATTTAATATCCATGTGGGGATTCTCTTTGCAGGTCTCCAATGAACTTGTTCTTCTAACAAGTATCCACATGTTAGCTTTGATTATCTTCCATAATCATAGTTATGAGAACCACTTCTTGAACCATTCAAGAAGCATAACATGTGCTAGTCTGTTTGAATTAACAATGTCCTATCTTGTTAATTCTATGAATAGGAATATTTAGATATTAACACATTTGCATGCAATAGACACCTCATATCATGAACACTTTTATGATTACCTTTGAACTTTTTTCTAATATCAAGGACTTCATTTATTAATTTAAGATTTACAAACTCATGTATTTAAACATAACATTAATAAATGAATAATGCCTTTTATTTAGAATATAAATTCACACATATGAAATTCATCCCTTTTACATGGGCTCTAGGGCATACTCTCTAACAATCTCTCACTTGTGCTAGAGCCAATCACTCATATGTCTCAGACCCATGCTATTTATATGGTGATCGTGCTTTATCTGGGAAAGTACTCTACTGAGGGGATCCGCCACATTATCATCTGTAGGCATCCTTTCTATTTTCACATCATTTCTAGCTACTATTTCCCTTATGAGATAGTAGCGTCTGAGAACATGCTTGGATCATTGATGAGACCGTGGTTCCTTTGCTTGCGCAATGGCTCCATTGTTATCACAATATAGAGGAATTAGATCAACAATGCTAGGCACCACTCCTAGTTTAGATACGAACTTTTTGATCCAGACTGCTTCTTTGGCTGCTTCTGAAATAGCAATGTACTTAGCTTTTGTCATGGAATCAACAGTTATTTCTTGTTTGGAACTCTTCCAACTAACTGCCCCTCCTTCCATTATGAACACATAACCAGATTGTGATTTATAATCATCATTATTAGATTGAAAGATGGCATCTGTATACCCACTTACTTCCAAACTGCCCTCTTCATATACCAAGAATATATCCTTAGTCTTTCTCAAGTACTTAAGGATATTCTTGATAGCTATCCAGTGTTCCTCTCCAAAATTGGATTGGAATCTGCTTGTGAAACTCAAAGCAAATGCTACATCTGGACGTGTACATAACATAGCATACATGATAAAACCAATTGCCAATGCATATGGTATTCTATTCATGCTCTCTCTATCCTCTAGTGTCTGCAGACACATAGACTTAGAAAGGTGTTTCCCATGCACCATGGGTATAAACCCTTTCTTAGATAGATCCATATTGAATCTCTTCAATACCTTATCTATATATGTACTTTGAGAAAGACCTAGCAACCTATTGGATCTATCTCTATAGATCCTTATTCCCAGAATATAGGATGCTTTTCCAAGGTCTTTCATGGAGAATAGCTTAGATAACCATATTTTAACAGATTGGAGAAGAGAAATGTCATTTTCCATGATCAATATGTCATCCACATATAGCACTAGGAAGACAATTGCACTCCCACTGACCATTTTATATACATAAGGTTCATCTTTATTCTGTGAGAAACCAAACTCTTTGATTGTCTCATTGAATCGTATGTTCCAACTCCTAGAGGCTTGCTTCAATCCATAAATGGATCTTTGAAGCTTGCATACCTTTTCACCATTTCCTGATGTGAACCCTTCTGGTTGTGTCATATACACATCCTCAGTCAAAATTCCATTTAGGAAAGTTGTCTTCACATCCATTTGCCAAATCCCATAATCATAATGAGCTGCAATGGCTAAAAGTATTCTTATAGACTTAAGCATCGCTATAGGAGAAAAGGTTTCATCATAGTCAATACCTTCTTTTTGACGATAGCCTTTTGCTACTAAGTGAGCTTTATAGGTAACTATATTACCTTCCATATCGATCTTCTTTTTGAAGACCCATTTACACCCTATGGGTTTTATCCCTTCAGGCAGTTGAGTTAAAGTCCATACTTTATTCTCATACATGGAGTCCATTTTAGACTGCATAGCCTTAAGCCATAAATCACGTTCTGAATTGTTCAAAACTTTTTGATAGCTTGTAGGCTCATTGTCCTCTACTATAGTTATGCCTCTATCCGAATCAATGTGAAATCCATATCTCATAAGGATAGAATGCATCCTAGTAGATCTTCTAGGATTTTATGTATAATCATGTTCAACTGCAATCTCATCATTATGATATTCAGTCTCGGGTTCAATCGGTTGATCTACTTCTATTTTGGGGTCTTGAACTTCACCAAGTTTAATTTTATTCCCATTGTCATCTCGTAGGAGAAATTCTCTTTCCAAGAAGACAACATGCCTTTAAACAAACACCTTTTGTTGTAAGGGATGGTAGAAATAATGTCCAAATGTTTCTTTTGGATATCCCACAAATAAACATTTGTTAGACTTAACATCTAGTTTATCTGACATTGTCCTCTTCACATAAGCAGGACAACCCCATACTTTCATATGAGAAAGTGTGGGTTTCTTGTTATTCAACATCTCATATGGAGTAACATCAACCGATTTATTGAAAACTCTATTTGACACATAAACAACAGTTTCTAGTGCATATCCCCAAAAGGACTTAGGCAAGTTTGCTCAGCTCATCATGGATCAAACCATATCTAATAGTGTTCGATTTCTCCTCTCAGATACACCATTGTGTTGTGGTGTATATGGTGGAGTCCATTGAGATAAAATCCCATTATCTCTAAGATAATCTTGAAATTCTTGGCTTAAGTATTCTCCACCTGGATCTAATATGTGTTTTAATACTCTTGACAAGTTGCTTCTCTACTTCATTTTTGAATTCTTTGAACTTTTCAAATGCTTCTGATTTATATTTCATTAGATAGATATATCCAAATCTGGAGTAATCATCTATGAAAGTAATGAAGTAGGAGTAACCTCCTCTGGGATGTGTAGTCATCGGACCATATACATCTAAATGTATTAAGTCCAAAGCCATTTTAGCTCGTTCTCCTTTACCAATAAAGGGAGCTTTTGTCATTTTTCCCAATAAACAAGACTCATATGTTTCAAATGATTCATAATCAAATGATCCCAAATCACATGACTTGTGTAATTTGGTCATGCATTTCTCATTTATATGTCCTAAACGACAATGCCATAAATATGAGGTATTTAGATTATCTTGTTTTATTCTCTTGGTATCCACATTATGCACTTCTTTAATTAAATCAAGAACAAATATACCATTCTCAATGATAGCTTTTGCATAAAAAATATTGTTCTTAAAAAAGTAACAACACTTATCCTTTAAAGAAATGTCATAATCGTTCAATAAACGACTGAAAGAAATAATAGTTTTAGATAAAGCTGGAACATAATAACAATTATTTAATTCCAATATTAATCCACTTGGAAGAGGCAAATGGTAAGTCCACACAACTATTGTAGAGATGTTTTGTCCAGTAGCTGACTGTAAATATATTTCTGCCTTTTCAACTCTTCTAAACCTTCTAAGCCCCTATAGATCTTTACACAAATGAGATCCATATCCGATATCTAATACCCAAGATTGTTTTGAAGCAATAAAATAAGTATTAATTTCAATTATATGAATACCTAAAGTAGAAGCATCAGCTTGCTTATTCTCTTTGAGAGAATCTAGATAGGCCTTGCAGTTATGCTTCCAATGACCATCTTTTCCACAATGGAAGCAAGTTCCTTTTGGATTATCTTTCTTAGCAACCTTCTTCTTGGAGATCTCAACATTCTTTGGCTATGCCTTGGTTATCTTTTTCTTCTTTTGCTTCTTGCCTTTAGCAAAAGTGACAACCATGACACTTTTTAAATCCTTCTTGAAGGATCTATCAGCTATTTTGAGCATGTTGATTAACTCAGGAATGGTTACTTGGATCTTGTTCATTTTGAAGTTAAGCACAAAAAGTGCATAACTTAGAGCCAACGAGTACAAGATTAAATCTATGTATAGATCATTATCCATTACATAGCCAAGTCTACTCAAATGCTCAATATACCCATACATTTTCAATACATGAGTAGTAGTCGAAGTGCCCTCCACCATTTTGTAGCTAAATAGAGCTCGAGCAATCTCATATTGCTCAGTTCTAGCCTGAGAAGAATAAAGCTCCTCTAAATGCAAAATGATGGTTTTAGCATCCATCATCTCGTGTTGCTTCTGAAGCTCCGAGGACATAGCACCCAGCATCAAACATGCTGTTGCTTCACTATCCTCCATGTATTTTCAATAAGTGTCCTTGATCTCATTAATGGCATTATCTAATTAAAGTGGTGGTGGATCTTTATCCAAGACATAATGGATCTTTTCAGCTCTGAGAACAATTCTCACTTGCCTGATCCAGTCAGAATAGTTAATGCAAACCAGCTTGTTATCCAAGATTGATCGTATATTAATGTTTGATGTGCTCATGATGATGACCTAGATGTGAAAAAGAAAACATATGAGAGTGTGTTCATAGATATGTAAACATTAATTAGGTCTTTAATTAATCCATTTACTCCCACTATTTTATTACGAATTAATAGCCCTCACTATTTAATCCGAGAAAACGAAATGGTTTTCTTAGTGGGACAATATCTAATCCTTGATCTGAAATTTGACCTTGACTGTGGTCAACAAATCAAACTCCATACCCTTGAAAGGTAGGTATCTCTATACCAATTATGTCTCTACACAACTATTGGATCATTAGGTTATCAACTCTTGATACATGCATATCATATATGCATTCCCTAATCTTGCCTCTAGAACCATTATTGTGGTCAACAAGCTAATGGGCTAGCTAAGATGACCCATTTAATTAGATTCGAACATATTCGATATAATGTGAGCTTGACTGTGGTCAACAATCCACACTATAAAGAACTCTGGTTCTCCTCAAATTAATAGAAGGTTTATATACCTTAGTATTAGTATGAGGGATTTTAGTTAATTAAGTCTTATCATACATGGTTGGCATACATTGGTATGCATCCTATATCTATCTCATAAATATAAGCATACAAATATGGTATAGTTATAACTTTACTACATTGATTTCCTCGAGCCAAAAGGGAAATCAAAAGGTCACACCTAGGTAGTATGCATGATTCAAACAAGTAAAATAATTACATTATCTTCAAACTTGTTGGATCTCCATCCGGCCCATCTTGCTCCTTGATAGTGGTCTCCATCTCTATTTCTAATTCTAATGTAAGTAATCTAATTATATATTACAATTTAAAAAAGAAATACAAACCAAAAACAAGTGGCCGGGATATGAAAGTCCTCTTTAGGCCGAAACATGCATTATACTCAATCACATTGGACCTTTGTCCATAACTATCCATCATGCCAATCATACACCCTTATATGCATTTCTAATGCATAAAATAAAACATATAATGGATTACTAACTTTGTTTCAACTCTTGAAACTTGCTTTTGAGTTATTTTAATAATGTGTTCAAATTAGGAAACTTTTTTCATTTTGGAAACTTCCATTTTAGAAAACCTTTTTGCATGCATGTGAGCCTTAATAATTAATTCAATTGATTATTAATTTATTATCAATTGATTATTTAATTAATTAATCATATTAAATAATTAAAAAATTAATTTTGGGCTTAAAACAAGGGTGGGCCAAAACCCACACAATAAAACCCTAAAATGTGTTCATACACAAACTAGTTTTATGTCTATTGGTCCATTTAGGCCTTTTGGAATGAGCCAAGCCCACTCCAGCCCTTAAAACCCATTAATAAACTTAAATATAGTTTATTATATTTAATTTAAATCAGCTCCTTGGGTCTACCAGGTCATTCACTAATTTAAACCAAGTACGTAAACATAATTAAGCCCATTAAGTGGTTTTAATGAATTAAAATTAATCCAATTAATTCAAGTCCCATTTTAATTAATCCAATTAATTAAAAACACATTAATATATTAGATATATTAGATTTATAAGATTAAAAATCGTTCTAAACATGAACACACCAAGAACATACCAAGAACACACGAAGAACACTAATTTATCGAACTTTTCGACTAAATTAGTTTCCATGCAAAACTTGTTCGACTTTAATTTTGTTTGATCTTATGGCTTAATATCACATATTAAACACATAAATTATCATCAAAATAATTTTAGAGTGGATCAATAAAAAATTTAATTTAGAACAGCCCCTAAACTTTATTGAAAAATAAAAGCCATTCACGCCATTCTCAATGGTTATTTTCTCAAAAGAATCGTTTTTATTTTTCGTTTTATATATTTGATCACATACATCCAGAAATCAATATTTTTCATTCATGAACAATAAAATCTGATATTTCAAAGTTTATGAAATAAATAACTCAAAAATAAAAACTATTTCGTAGAAAAGTATAGAATTGTAGATTCATGGCTAAACCTGGCTCTGATACCATGATGGAATTTATCGGTTACATACATCTCATACATAAGTGGAATTTAAAATTTTTAACCAATAGATTTGATCTTGCCATGAATTTACAATATACATATTAATGGGAATAAGAAAAATCACCTTTGATTTTTGTTAAATATTTGATTTTCCTTCTCACCGGGTTGTCGCAAACCACAGTATCCAAAATTGAACAACTCCAATGAGTAATTCGTACTAGAGAAGGACTAAATGAACCAACTAAGAAAGAGAACAAGGGCTGGCCTAAATTTCCTAGATGCTAGCAAGGGAAGTGGCAGCTAGGGTTGAGAGAAAAGAGAGAAAAATGTTTTTTCTTAATTGTTCACACTTAACCGTAAAACCCTATATATTGGATTTTTATAGTTAGGTTAAAAATTCAACTTCATAATAGGATTGAGCTCTTTAAAATTTCTGGAGAAATATTAATTGGGCTTCTGGAATTATTAATAATTTATTTAGGCTTAATTAAATCCAATTTAAGCCCTTTTACAAAAGACTATGCACAAAACCCACAAACTAGGCCCTTTGTACATATACTTAGATTTAATTATCCAAATGAATTCTAAATCCAACGAAATTAAATATGTAGGCTCCATAACATTTATGAAATATATTTAATTTATTTTGGTCCAAGAAGGCCTCTAAGGCCTTCTGTTTGTAGTTGGCGTGTAACCCTTCCTCTAAAGGGTTTATGCGCCAACTTTACTTCTTTAGGCCTCTTTAATTCCTCCAATGGATCTATTAATTATTATATCAGCCCTATAACACTTATAGTCTAATAATAATTAATTATGAAATGCATTATTTCAATTAGGTCCATTTTACATAATATTTCTAAAAAGTTCTGCAAACAATTTTACTTGATCATAATTAATTAAACTCTTTAATTAATTATTCTCTTATTCACTTCTCTATCCCCCATAATAATATCAAATATTATTATCCTTGTCATTTTACCATTTTATCCTTTTCTTTATAAGTGTGTGACCTATTGGGTTCTTGTCCATGTTGTCAGTATAATATGTAATTGTGTGTTCTATTCAAAACTCATATGATTTAAACTCCTTTAAATAATTTTATCAATCCCTATTGATATTTATGATACATTATTATACAAGTCATGATTGGCCTTTAGCTAGGCATCATGACTACCCAAATGTTAGGAAAGTCAAGTGGTTTGACTATACCCTTCCATAGAACAGTTACCGTGCAATTACTCCTTTCACCACTCTTATCTCAATTAGATTCTGAGTATTGATTTCTGTCAACTCATATAAATCTAATTATGTATGTTCTATTAATTTAACCATTGTTCCCAAAATGCCCTTTATGGATCTCTATCCATCTTGACATATTACTCTGGCTAGAGATTCTCTGAACAAGGCAATTATAGAATCATGCGAGATAACTTCCCTTAATAAATCTGGGATGGTGAATCCTTTGTCAATCACTCAACTATCTTCAAGTAGGTCATGATATACCCAACCTACTAACTATGTTCACCCCCAGTTGGAAGTAATCAGTTATGAAGTCAATGTATACCACTTGCTATTTAAGATAACTTTGGTGATCTCAAGTCTAAGGATACTTGCACAACCGCTATAAAGAGATTCCTCACTGACATAGATTTAATATCCATGTGAGGATTCTCTTTATAGGTCTCCAATGAACTTGTTCTTTTAAGAAGCATCCATATGTTAGCTTTGATTATCTTCCATAATCACAGTTATAAGAACCACTACTTGAACCATTCAAGAAGCATAATATGTGCTAGTCTGTCCGAATTAACAATGTCTTATCTTGTTAATTATATGACTAGGGATATTTGGATATTAACACATTTGCATGCAATAGACACCTCATATCATGAACGCTTTCATGATTTCCTTTGCACTGTGTTTATAATGTCAAGAACTTCATTTATTAATTTAAGATTTACAAACTCATGTATTTAAACATAGCATTAATAAATTAATAATGCCTTTTATTAAGAATATAAATTCATACATATGAAATTTATCCCTTTTACATGGGCTCTAGGGCATACTCTCTAATAGAACTACCTCTAGTAAAGCTTCTTCATTGTTCTCTTTCCTTTTTAGCTAATTCATTCTTTTCCACCCGAATGGTTACTTGTATAAGTTGATAGTAATCCACCTATTGTAAGGAAATGGGTCCAATAAGTCACTCCCTGACACAGTCATTCAAGCCATCTTCAAACTATCAACACTTAAAGGCTCTAGTTAACATAGATTCTGGCATATATTTACTTAAGTTGTTAAACTCTACCTCATACTCAGCTACCATCATACCTCTCTATTTCAAGTTTAAAAACTGTCTCAACTTTTCTTCTTTGTAAGCTTATATTACATATCTCTTTTTAAATTTTTCCATAAAGAAGTCCCAAGTAGCAGGATCAGGCAATTGAGGCTATTTCAATACTAATTTCCACCAATCATATGCTGGTCCTTGAAGTAAGGACATAGGACATGTTGCATTATGGTTGGCTAGGCATTGAATCTCTTTAAAGACTTGTTCAATCTTTTCGAACCAAATTTTTGTCTTTTCTTACTCCTTCCAAGTAGTACCCAGAAATTATTTTGCTCCGTGCTTTCTAATTTCGGCAATAAGAGCTTTGGTTGCCATCATTCTCTATAAAATCTGAGCCATATCTTGTGAGATCTTCAATAATTCCTCCCTAGGTGCAATAGTAGATGCATCACCATAGGTAGATGCTTAAGATTTTGGGTTGGAGGGATTTGATTTTATAGGCAAATTACTCTCCACAGTCTCTTCTATTCCTTCTTAACTTCCCTTTATAATCTACAATTTAAAAGAAACACAGGGACATTAACATAAAGCCAACACCAATACATTCTATATACATATGTATATTTAACCTCCTATTGGCTAGAACTGCCTAAAACATGCTTTGATGCCTAAAATGTAAGGACTACTCTAGCGTTTCCTAGTTTTTGTTACTTTGTGTATTATCTTTCATACAACAATGCATATTATATTTCATTTGTTCACACATCATATTATTCTTGGTAATTCATAATCGTATCAATGAATAGGAATAGACTATATAAGATGAAGTTTTTTAATATATCATAGTAATAATAATGTCATTCCTTACATTATAATTTTACATTACATTTTCTTAGAAAAATATGAAATTTATAATAACAAAACATAGCCAAAAGACATCATCATCTTCATACTTTGACTTTTCCTAAGTTGGTGTTGGCTTTATTGCTATTGGCTTTATCCCTACTGGAAAGGCCTATCTTGAGTACCTATACGAATGAACACCTATGTTAAGCTATATAACTTAGTGGGGAACAATGAGTATGTGAACAACCACTCATAGTGGTCATTCTCATGCACACATAACATACAACAATAATAGAATGAATTTATATCATTAAACATTGCATCATAATTATTAGGGAAAAACATTATTGTGTATATGATTTACATTGCAAAGTTAGTCCCATATAGCATATCACTATTTAGTACCAAACATTTACTATTTATTATTCCTTGTGAATGTCTACTTACGGGTGTGGATAAAAAGTGTTGTGAATACCCATAGGTACCAAACATGTGAATACCCGAAGGTATTAAACCTGTGGACCCAAATGGGATCAAGACTAGGGTCCCAAATAGGGGATATACTATGTGTAAGGACCCAATCATGGCCCTAACCGGATTACAGTAAAGTGACAAGAATTATGGTTAATTAGGGACAATATTGAATTATTTTACACTGTTAAGGTTGAATCCCATTAGGGGTATTTTGGTAATTTTAGCATGAATGTAAATTTGTGTATGGTTAAAATTAAGAGTAAAGAGAGATATAGTTGAAGTAAATTAGAAGTAGGAGTGTTAAATGTTGTTAAATATAAGTTTTTGAGGGTTAAGATATATAAGGGCAATTTTGGAAATTAGATTTTGGGATATTTATCCCACTAGCTAATTAGGAACTTCCTGGGGGAAGTTACCAAAAGGGAGGGAAGAATGAGGGATTGGCATTCTTGGAGAGGGATAGCTCTCCCTCTCTCTCTCTCTCTCTCTCTCTGGTTATGGTATGGAGCTAGGGTTGGTGTGGAAGATTAAAGGTAATGTCTTCAATTAAAGATCTCTTCTTCCTCTTCTTTTCTTCATTTATGATTTTTGGTTATTAGGGATTACAAGATCCTGTTATTGTCTATATGTGTAAGGAAAAAGGAGAGAATCAGATAGATCAAAGATAGAAGAAAGAAGAAAGAGCTAGATTAGTGGACTTCCTAAGGAAATGAAGCTGGTATTGAGGTATGGGAACCCTATATCCATGGTTATATAATGATTTTTTTCTACATTCTTGCATGTGTTCCCTTAGATGAATTCAAGGTTAAGTTTTAGTGTTTAGATGATCCAAGAATAAGTTAATCTAAGTACTTGAGGTGAGTTTTGGGATTTAAAATCATTAGAGATGGAAATCGGGATTTTTAATCGAGACTGTCGTAGTCCCTGCATGGCCACTTGATTTTCTTTGGATCCCCAGGCGTGGCTACGTGATTGTTTTCTTTGGTTCCCAGGCGTGGCCATGTGAGTGTTTTCTTTGGTTCTCAAGTATGGCCACGTAAGTGTTTTCTTTGGTTCCCAAGCGTGGCCATGTGTCTCCTTGGTGTTTCTTGTGTGGCCACGTGATTCTCTTTGGAATTCCATGCTTGGCCACGTGATTATCTTTGGTTCTCCCTGCATGGCCACGTGATAGCTTGCTCTTTCTCTTTGCATGGTCACGTGAATGGTTGCCTTTCTCTTTACGTGGCCACGTGTATGGCTTACTCCTCCCTCTGTTTGGCCATGCATTTGGCCTTTGTTCTCCTTGAGTGGCCGTGTATGCCTCCTTCTTTGGCATGGCCACTCATATGGTTTCTTTTAATGGTTCTATTATACACTCTAAGCTATAAATTCCATATGCATCATGAATCCCGTATTATAAAATATAATTGAAGAAAATTAAATGAATCGTAACTAATACATATGATGATTATATTTACTATAATGAGGGCTAGGAAGCTATATGATTTGTAATGAATCATAAGGAATATCATGGCTTTAAGCGAGTATTACTATGAAGTGAATATTATTTGTTCAATTGTGGAAAACGGCTTTAAGTAAATGTTATATTAAATAAGAAGAATTTGATGAATGAAAGATGTTCTTAAAGTGATGAGCCTGCGGGTCTTTGTTCAGTTGTGGATTAGATAAGCATGCTTATAGGGATTTAGCAGCTACCATAGTTGACCCCGTTTGGGTCTTATTCCTTATGGAACCATCGTTCGGCCCCGTTTGGGTCTATTGTTTGTTCCTTGCTGGAACCATTGTTGACCCCGTTTGGGTCTATTGCTTTGTTCCTTTGTGGAACCATAGTCCGGCCTTTTGGGTCCATCGTTTGATACCTTAGGTATCCATTGTTCCCGTTATCCACCCTTTGAACTAGCACTTAGGCAGGCTATTAAAAGTTAAAAGAATCTGCAATGTACTATTAAATAAAGATGCCTGTATATATATATATACATATATATAGCAATTGCTTCACCTATGTAATGTGAACATGATAAATGGCTTACTATATTGCTTGATTTAATTCCTTTTTGGCTATAATGGTTTCGATGAAATGTAGTTCTTTATTCTGTATGGTATAATCAATATTGTGTGACATATATGAAGTAATGACTCTTAAAATATCTCATCTAGATGTTATATATTAGATACAAACTCCTTTTTGTGCTTGAATTGAAAATTTAAGGCTTATCATACATAATCATTGTGATAAGAAATATACGCTGGAAGCTGTGCTACCAGTTACTATGAGTTTTAGACTATTATAAGAACAATATTCATGTTTAAAAGATTGCATATTCTTTTTGGTATAGAAAGGGTGAAATCGTTTAATATTGTATGCATATATGCTTTCATTAACTTTAAATTGTGTATTGATTTTATGATATTCTATTGAGTTTATCCTTGGAATTAGTTTCCCCACTAAGCTTTATAGCTTAGCACGGGTATGTTATCCGTGTAGGTACTGGTTAAACTCTAGTGGATTGATAGCTGGTGGCTAGTCGGCCTTTGAAGAGAAGATCCGACTGAGTGCAGTTGCTTGAGGATTCCATTATGTAGTTGGCATTATGTTAGGCCCTTTAATTATAAGTTGGTTTTAAGTTAATGTGGCATGTAATAATTATGGCCTGTACTTTTTATTATTATCCTTGCCTTATATTGCTAGGTTATGATGATGATGATTGATGTTATGCTTGGTTAGAGGATTAGGGTGTTACAATTTAGTGGTATCAGAGCCCAGGTTGAGTCTTTTCTGGGTAATAAGGAATTATGGAATTGTTTTGGAAGATTAAGATGATAATTGTCTAGGCCAAATACTTGTACTAGGTGTTATTGTCATTGAGATTCAAATTTTGATGATTGTGAGGAATGATTAACTTATGATTGATGGATATCGGAGTGCTAATAGGAGTTTGATTTAAAAATCTTGAGATGACATCTAAGGAATTATCGATATCTCTCACTCCCTGATATTGGAAGTGCATAAAAGCCTTGATGATCCATGATTGAAGGATAGCATGAGTTGATTATAAATATGTTTAGATTGTTTATTAAGATGTTTGAGGAAAAGTTTATATGGTAAGAAGAGAATTTGAGTTTTGGCATTACTGAGCTTATAAGATGTTGAGGTTATTAAGATGCTCTATATATGATTGTCATGATTTTCCTAATTAGCTTGGGCAATTGAGCATGTTTCATTATATCAGGGTGGGATAAGACATGTACAGTTTATGTGAATACCCATTGGTATTCTATAGCATACATGAAGTCATTAATGCATTGCATAACATCCCATATCACATGAAAAGCATTGCATCGCATATCTGGACCAGCTGAAAAGGGAAAACTGATAGGAAATGTAATGAGCATAGGAGTATCTGAAAATTAGGGACAGATACTAATAATAGATGGACGAGTTTGTTATGGTTATAGTTGTTTGTAGGCAAGATTGAGTTTAAAATTTTTAGCATTAAAGATAAAGATGATATGTTTGAATTCTTTTAAGGAGGAGAGAATTGTAAGGACCCAATCATAGCCCTAACCGGATTACAGTAAAGTGACAAGAATTATGGTTAATTAGGGCCAATATTGAATTATTTTGCACTGTTAAGGTCGAATACCATTATGGGTATTTTGGTAATTTTAACATGAATGTAAATTTGTGTATGGTTAAAATTAAGAGTAAAGAGAGATATAGTTGAAGTAAATTAGAAGTAAGAGTGTTAAATGTTGTTAAATATAAGTTTTTGAGGGTTAAGATGTATAAGCGCAATTTTGGAAATTAGATTTTGGGATATTTATCCCACTAGCTAATTAGGAACTTCCTGGGGGAAGTTACCAAAAGGGAGGGGAGAATGAGGGATCGGCATTCTTAGAGAGGGATAGCTCTCGCCCTCTCTCTCTCTCTCTCTCTACTGGTTATGGTATGGAGCTAGGGTTGGTGTGGAAGATTAAAGGTAATGTCTTCAATTAAAGATCTCTTCTTCCTCTTCTTTTCTTCATTTATGATTTCTAGTTATTAGGGATTACAAGATCCTGTTATTGTCTATATGTGTAAGGAAAAAGGAGAGAATCAGATAGATCAAAGATAGAAGAAAGAAGAAAGAGCTAGATTAGTGGACTTCCTAAGGAAATGAAGCTGGTATTGAGGTATGGGAACCCTATATCCATGGTTATATAATGATTTTTTTCTACGTTCTTGCATGTGTTCCCTTAGATGAATTGAAGGTTAAGTTTTACTGTTTAGATGATCCAAGAATAAGTTAATCTAAGTACTTGAGGTGAGTTTTAGGATTTAAAATCATTAGAGATGGAAATCGGGATTTTTAATCGAGACTGTCATAGTCCCTGCATGGCCACTTGATTTTCTTTGGATCCCCAGGCGTGGCTACATGATTGTTTTCTTTGGTTCCCAGGCATGGCCATGTGAGTGTTTTCTTTGGTTCTTAAGTGTGGCCACGTAAGTGTTTTCTTTGGTTCCCAAGCGTGGCCATGTGTCTCCTTAGTGTTTCTTGTGTGGCCACGTGATTCTCTTTGGAATTCCATGCGTGGCCACGTGATTATCTTTGGTTCTCCCTGCGTGGCCACGTGATAGCTTGCTCTTTCTCTTTGCGTGGTCACGTGAATGGTTGCCTTTCTCTTTGCGTGGGCACGTGTATGGCTTATTCCTCCCTCTGCTTGGCCACGCATTTGGCCTTTGTTCTCCTTGAGTGGCCGTGTATGCCTCCTTCTTTGGCATGGCCACTCACATGGTTTCTTTTAATGGTTCTATTATACACTCTAAGCTATAAATTCCTTATGCATCATAAATCCCATATTATAAAATATAATTGAAGAAAATTAAATGAATCGTAACTAATACATATGATGATTATATTTACTATAATGAGGGCTAGGAAGCTATATGATTTGTAATGAAGCAATTGAATGGTAAGTCTTCCCAAGACAATACGAAATAATATAGGTAGATGTTAATCTCATATGTGAACGCTTTCAGCAATTGTTTGACACAAAATTCATGCATATATTACACGAGATATATTGAATATGCGATGATTAAATTGAGTATAATGAAGCAGGGGAAATGGTTATGAAGAACCACACAGGTACATTCTTTTTAAATGAATATGTTTTAGGCGTTAGATCATACGTTCATGGTTTATGTCTATAAGCATGGTTTCAAGAACTATCATAATCGGTATAAGCATAATTAATGTGACATTTGAAAATCATAATGCTACTTCATGATCTTATGTTCAATGATATGTATTGCATTGGGTTTTAAAACATTAATTTCGAGCTAGTATTGCATGGTACTTTGTTGTTATTATGTTAAAGCAAACTAATGCAAGATATAAGTTATCTGGTAGCTATGCAAGTATAACCAGGTGATATGTATTCTTGATTATCATGGCTTTAAGCTAGTATTACTATGAAGTGAATATTATGTGTTCAATTGTGGAAAACGGCTTTAAGTAAATGTTATATTAAATAAGAAGAATTTGATGAATGAAAGATGTTCTTAAAGTGATAAGTTTGCGGGTCTTAGTTCAGTTGTGGATTAGATAGGCATGCCAAAAGGGATTTAGCAGCTGCCATAGTTGACCCCATTTGGGTCTTGTTCCTTATGGAACCATCGTTCGGCCCCGTTTAGGTCTATTGTTTATTCCTTGTTGGAACCATTGTCGACCCCGTTTGGGTCTATTGCTTTGTTCCTTTATGGAACAATAGTTCAGCCCTTTGGGTCTATCATTTGATACCTTCGGTATCCATTGTTCCCGTTATCCACCCTTTGAACTAGCACTTAGGTAGGCTATTAAAAGTTAAAAGAATCAGCAATGTACTATTAAATAAAGATGCATGTATATATATATATATATATACATATATATAGCAATTGCTTCACCTATGTAATGTGAACATGATAAATGGCTTACTATATTGCTTGATTGAATTCCTTTTTGGCTATAATGGTTTCGATGAAATGTAGTTCTTTATTTTGTATGGTATAATCAGTATTGTGTGACATATATGAAGTAATGACTCTTAAAATATCTCCTCTTGATGTTCTATATTAGATACAAACTCCTTTTTATGCTTGAATTGAAAACTTAAGGCTTATCATACATAATCATTATGATAAGAAATATACGCTGGAAGCTATGCTACCAGTTACTATAAGTTTTAGACTATTATAACAACAATATTCATGTTTAAAAGATTGTAGAATCTTTTTGGTATAGAAAGGGTGAAATCGTTTAATATTGTATGCATAT
The DNA here is from genome assembly GCA_037975025.1 of Excoecaria agallocha. Lineage (NCBI taxonomy): Eukaryota > Viridiplantae > Streptophyta > Magnoliopsida > Malpighiales > Euphorbiaceae > Excoecaria > Excoecaria agallocha. The sequence goes on from CM075807.1 coordinate 16,184,125, forward strand.
ATGCTTTCATTAACTTTAAATGGTGTATTGATTTTATGATATTCTATTGAGTTTATCCTTGGAATTAGTTTCCCCACTAAGCTTTATAGCTTAGCACGGGTTTGTTATCCGTGTAGGTACTGGTTAAACACTAGTGGATCGATAGCTAGTGGCTAGTCGGCCTTTGAAGAGAAGATCTAACTGAGTGCAGTTGCTTGAGGATTCCATTATGTAGTTGGCATTATGTTAGGCCCTTTAATTAAGTTGGTTTTAAGTAAATGTGGCATGTAATAATTATGGCCTGTATTGTTTATTATTATCCTTGCCTTATCTTGTTAGGTTATGATGATGATGATTGACGTTATGCTTGGTTAGAGGATTAAGGTGTTACACTATGAACCCAAATGAGGTCACGACTGTGGCAGCTACATCTGTATCCTATAGGCATGCCTATTTATCCACCACCAAGCTCTATGTGTAGGCATTGAACATTTCATCTATTGTATCCAGTTCATCACATTGCATCATATTGCATAGTTATACATGTAAATGTTCATTGGTAATCATGATAGTGTAACTTTACTATCAATGTATAATTTCAATAATGTAGACACATATATACATATGCATTATCTAATGGGAATTAGTTGGCAATAGGTAAGTGTACCGAATCGATAAGTAATAAAGTGGGGTATTTTTAAGACCCGTAAGTATTAAACCCTAGGGAACATGGTTTAAGCAAAAAAAATGATTTGATTGGAGTTATGTGCTTAAAGAATTATCAAATTGTTTGTTGGTTGTCTTGTAATTTTCACTATTGACAATTAGCATAAGGTAAATTAAACACGAAGTACAAAAAAAAATTAAGATGATAAAAGTAGCTACTGAGAAATGTATAAAATTAACAAGAGTTAAAAACATTGTTAAGGAACCTAATTCTCCCCATTCTTAGGCAAGGTTCATTTTAACATAACATTAATATATTTCAAATATGGATATTTTAGATATGGACAACCCATCTATACCCCTAGTATCCCATTTCAAAGCTTACCACTACAACTACCTGATATCCCACTCCGAAGCCTATCAAATAGTCAGCATAAGTAGGGGTCCCAAGACTTAGGTATGAACTAATATTCCATTCTGGAGCTTACTAATCCAATACCTAGTTATTTTCCTCACTTTTTCTTATTTTTAGAATGCATAAACCCTAGATCTAATAACCTTTATTTCGAAAACACCACCAAAAGTACATCATATATGAAGAAATATCGAGCATTCATGATATAACTATTAAACAAGCATCCATCCTTCAACTTGAATAAGATTAATAGCATAAATACTTGTATAACAACCATACCAAGATAAGCACAAGGGAAAAAAAACATCTAAAACATATATTTAAGAAAATAAGTTTGTATATTTACAAGGTTAGGCGATTCAAAGATCCCCAAACAACAAACGAACTACTCACTACTCATAATGAAAATAACAAGTAAAAGATAAGAAGAAACTATAAAACTCGTTTGGAAATGTAAATCTGAAGTTGCAGTAGCTTCTTCTCTTCTTCTCCAAGCTTGATCTTGATTGAAAACTATAACTTTAATCTAAAAACTAAACTATGTCTATGTATTTTTGTATTTTGGTAAAAACAATTTTGAAAATGTAAATTTCTTACAAGTAAATCTGTAGAAGCTAAGTATATAAACCCTAAAAGTATAAAGAACTATAAGCTAAACTATAGAGAAAAACCCTCTAATTAAAAAACCTAAAAAGATCTCCTTTAAAGAAAAATAGAATGCAGTTTTTATACTGGTCTGTAGAGGGACACGATGAAGACACTTTGGTCTTAGCCAAGTCTAGTCGATTAAAATAGTATTATAGCTTTAAGACACGGCTGCACACTTTTTTCTCAATCGAGCGCACCCTTCTAGACTGAATCATCCTTAAACTATGCATTGTACATGGTTAAGATAGATGGTCTCAATCAAATCCCTTGGTGAAATAATGGTTTTGAAACTCTATGAGGCATATGGTTGAGACAAAAATCAAAATCACACCATTAAGCACTCAAAAACTTCATAAATCTTAAAATAATCCTATTTAGCATAAAAAGAGAAATTTAACATTTGAAACATAAAAAACAAGCAAAATGAGATGAAAACATAGATAGAAATATGCTGAAAATAAACATTAAATCGAAGTTATTAACTACCCATACTTAGATTTTGCTCATGCTCAAGAAAATGAACAAACAAAATTCCCATAATCCAAACTTAGAAAAAGAAATCACAAATTTAGAGAGAGCTAAATAACACTACAGTAGAAGTCACTAACTATTGGCCTTAATAGAAAAGAATTCAGCTCAAATCATACTAGTTATTCTCCCAGTGTGCGTGTATTAGGCCTAATTATAACTTCTGAATTATAAAAGTCCAGTACAATCCAACAATTGAAAATAATTCATATGTAAAATTTTGCACACAGAGGTTTGCACTTGAAACTGAAGAGACACCATAGGCCTCTCCTTTAGCACCGAAACCCAATGGTCATCTCTGCAAATAACTTTAAACAAAGCAAGATCAATAGGTCATAGGCAGGTTATAACATGATTGGGGTATGGCTCACAAATAAAAGTAGAAGATATACAATTTAGAATAGCCATTTAATAAAATTTTTAGCTTAAATTCTACCCTTTTCTCGATTAAAAAATGTTGCTAAATGCTAGGCGACCCATAATGTAGAATATAATTGCTCCAAAATGAGATTTCTAAGAGAAGGATTAAACTAAAACATTCAATTGATAGTGCCATCGCTCAATTACTATAAGCACTAAAGTTCATTCTCTAACTTCAACAAGTTACGCCACACTTATTGCAAGCTATAAATTAGAACTTTATTTCATTCGATTCTTCTTTTTCTTCTCTTTTTTTTTTGATTTTTTAAAGGGGCTTACTTACATTGTTGCTAGATGCCATTACATTTTGAAAATAATCCTAGACATTTACAAGATAATCCAATTTTAAAATTCTCCTTTACATTCAACCCTTATCTTAACTTGACTCTCTTTTAGTCCCAAAATTTTCTCTTACCCACTCTAAGAATGGCCAGTTCAAAAAGGACAAGAAAAAGGCTTTAAGGCTAGAAAAATTACATGAGTGTATCAAAAGGATTTATGCAGGGGAAACCAATTAGTACCAGGTAGGTTAAAAGTCTTTTAGAGGCTTACAATAAAATCATACCTAAATCATTTCATGCTTCCATTTCAAATTGTTATGAATGCTTTGAAGGGTGATGAGGAAAGTTCTAGCGCTCTAAAATTCCCATTTGATTGCCTTCATACATTGGTTTTTCCAATTTTCCTAAAAACAGGCCTAAAGTTCACAATATTTTTGGAGACCAATTGGTATCGATCTAATTGAACCTCAATGAAAAAGGCAAATAGTCAACAGCTAGCTACTCTCCTGTCATTCAACTGCCCTAAACAAGTTTTTCTCAAACTAAGTTTAAAGTGTTCACAATTAAAACAACTAAGGGCAAACTAAATTAAAATGCGTAAGTTTTTTATAACAACCGAAGACAACAACCTTAAAAAAATGAAGCAATAAACTAAGACAAAAATTTAAAACTATAAAACAAATAAAAGATGCAGAATAACTAAAAACAACCAAAAGCTAAAAAATAAAAGTATAAACAAAAACTAAAGAATTATAAATTAACACTATAAAAGGTAAATAAATAAACACAAACTTAAAAGCATAAAAAAGCATAATTAAGCATTAAGAAAATTCAAACAAACTAAACTAACTACTAATAACATTATGACATAAAAGTTAAAACTACTTTAAAACTACTATGGTGTTAGATTTAAATAAGCAAAAATATCCAACAATCAAAAATAAGTTTATAAAACATCTCTACAAAATACCCTCACCCCACATTTAAGATTTTTGCTGACCTCAACAAAATACAAACACAATATTCACAAGAATTTTAGGGGTTGAGGAAAAATCCCTAAAACATCACTATTGGGTAGGTGGAGGAGGAAAATGTTTGTTGAATTGAGACTCCATCATCCCAAGAGCAATAATAATTTCATCTATCCGCTCAGTCATATTGTCCAAATGGCTCATGATTGCAGTACACTACTTCGAAGATAATTTAATGGTTGTTACCTCCATTGTAAGAGCTCTGTAGCTTGCTTCCTAACAACCTCTCTATAGGTTGTCCTACTGGACACCACTATATAGCCCTGCCTTGGGAATCTCTTGTTGTCTATGAGAATGACCATCTTCTTCAGCATCTTTTTGTCAATGATAATGGGATTCCCTATAGCTTTTCCCAGACTTTTGAAGTTAATTGCCCCAACCAAAGTGGTGACTATGCCTCTAAAGGAAATTTTTGTGTCCTGCTTCTTATAAGTCCTCAAGTCATCAATTTTAGTAGAGATAAACACCACTCACTTGAGGCAAATGCCATTTTCCGTTGCATAAAGTATGGTCACCTCATTTGCATTCACATTACCCAGACCCCCTGTGGTGGCTAAAGACTGCTAATGCTAAGTACATGTGCATGATCCTCAAAGGGTGGTTCCTCAGGTGATGGGCCTTGGTATTACTTACATCGAAAATTATGGGCTCCTCCTCATGATAGGCCTTAGCATTACTTGCATCAAAAATTATGGGCTCCTCCTCATAAAAAATCCCATTCCAAATTTCCTGCCTGTTCAAATCTTTGATCCCCCTCGTAGCATGAGGATCAAAGCCCAAAATAGTAGAGAACTTGTTGAAGCTCATTTGGTGTGAAGAGCCATTGAGCCAGAAATTAATATTTCCCTCGTCAGCATGCCTATTTTTCCCTATACGGATCCTAATTGTGGCTAAGAAATCTCTCACAAGGTCGGGGTAGATCGTCCTTTTTTACCCTATAAATTCTTGCCAGCCAATACCTTTAATTAAGTGCTCAATCTCAGTCTTCATATAAATCTCTTGCATCAAGTCAATGTCAATATAAGGGGTGGCCAAGTAGTCTTGCCTTTGAAATGTAAGACAATCTTCCTTGAACTTATTTGGAACCCAAGATGGAGTCTTTAATTTGCCTAACTCTTGATGGGCTAAGGATGATGATCCCACCTCTGTCTTGGTTCTCTTAGGTGCCACTACAAAAGCAAACCATTCTCATATAAGGTTTTGCCATATCAAGCCCATACATACAAAGTAAGAGAAGGAATTTAACATGTAAGGTACAAAATTGTATTAGAGGAAATGAAAGTTCACTAAATGCATTGAAAATGGTTAAACGTGCTTCAAACAACAAATAACAAGCATGCAAATGCAAAATAAACTATGAGAACCACAATTCCTATCATAAAAAGAACACTTCGATGCCTCCTATAACAAACATTACAACTAGTCTTTCTTAAACAAAACAATGAACAACATCTCAAGATGCCAACAAAACTACATTGAATAGAAACACATAGAGAATAAAATGCTATAAGGAAAACTATCAAAATGGAAAAAGACATGGCAAATAACATAACATAACAAAAGATTTTTTATTCTAACACTAAAACATTGAAGGCATCAAGTAGATAAAGCATTGCATAAATCTTTAAGCACATCCTTCAATTAAACTTGATACAAAATATTTTTTCTAAAGAAAATCATGTATACCAAAGAGGAAAAGTTAGGCAAAATAGTATCTTCACTTCTTTTAGACATTTTAACAAACACATGGCATGCATGCACAATATTTTCACTTAAATGCACTAATTCAAATTTACTTCATGCAAATTTTGTTACTTAAATGGTCAAAGCAACAATTTAAGAAGCATCCCTCAAAGATAAAGAAGTAAATTGGAACAATTAAATCTAAACATAACTCTAAACATTTAAACAAACATAAAATACTCGAAGCACATTTCACACATATGAAAGCTCAAAATGCTAACAAAAATGGTATGTATACTCTAAAACATTCTCAAGAAAGGTGAGAAATAGAGGGAAAAGATGAAATTAAAAATAAGGCACATTGGATGCTTACTTGTTTTGAAGCTTTACAAAGACAAAGATGCACAATGAGAGGAGAAATTGGTGGGTAAATGTCGAAATCCATAAGAAAATATGAGCTGAAGTGAGAGAGTAACTGAAAAGACTTGACTTATGGGTCTATTTATAAGTGGACATGACAAAGTGCCCTAGGGACATGACTGAGACCAAATGGTATTCGCTGAGTCAGACACAAGACTGAAAATGCATAGCTTTGAAATTTTGAAAGGCACTTGTCTCAGTTGAGCCACCCCTTCTAGTTTGAAAAATCCTAATTACACCTAAATTGTACACATTTAACTCTAATAGCACATGGCGGAGACCAATTGGTCTTAGACAAGTGACCCTTATTGGACTAAAAACTCAACTTGTACACGGCTGAGACCAATTGGTCTCGACCGAGTGATACCTTCTGTAACTAAACTATGATTTTGCACACGACAGAGACCAAATGGTCTAAGCTGAGTGCCTTATTATAGAACTCGAACAATAAATTGGACACAATAGAGACCGATTAATCTATGTCGTGTCCAAAAAAATTTTTGCACACTTTGAAAAAATTTCACCCTGACATATGCATATGATGATGATAACACTTAGTAAGCATACATAACATAAAATCACCACTTATTAATAATAAAGAAAAAACATAAAATAACAATTTAAACAAAAATTAAAGATATGCTTAAAGGAAATAAGTTTTGGGTTTAACAAATTGCCAGCTCGACTTTGAATGCTCTTATAGCACATCCAATGGTATGACCACTAAAGCGACTTCAAACCTGGATTTAAAGTCTGGCTTGAGACAATGACCATTAACCTTGAATTCTCAACCATCAACCAGGTGTTTGACAGTGACTACTCCATATCGAGTGACATCTACAACTTTATAAGGACCTTTCCATCTTGATTTAAGATTTCCTATAAACAGTCAAAGATAGCTATCATACACTAGCACTTTCATTCCTGGGGTAATTTCTTTAGGCAACAGCTTGTAGTCATGCCATTTCTTTGCCTTTTCTTTATAGCCCTTCGCACTGTTGTATGCCCACAAATGGAATTCATCCAATTCATTTACTTGCAAAAGTCGTTTTTCTCTAGCACTCTTTAGATCAAAGTTCAAAAATGTTATTGCCTAAAAAGCCTTATGCTCTAATTCCATAGGTAAATGACACGACTTTCTATACACAAGCCTAAATGGAGACATTCCAATTGGAGTTTTGAAAGCGATTTTATAGGCCCATAATGCTTTATCTAACATTAAAGACCAATCCTTTCTAGACCTGTTAACGGCTTTCTCCAATATTGCTTTTAACTGCCTATTAGGGACTTCTACCTGCCCATTGGCCTGAGGATGATAAGGTGTTGTGATTTTGTACCTTACCCAAATTTCTTTAGCAATGCCTTAAATTGATAGTTCACGAAATGTTTCACAATGTCACTAATTATGGCTCTAGGTGTCTCAAATCTAGTGAAAATATTTCTACGTAAAAATTTCAGCACTACCTTAGAATCACAACTCCTAGTAGCTATAGCCTCTACCTATTTAATCACACACTCAACAACTACAAAAATGTATTCAAATTTGAAGGAAACTAGAAATGGTCTCATAAAATCTATACCCCAAACATTAAACAATTCAACTTCTATGATATTGTTCAAAGGCATTTCATCCCTTGTAGAAATATTTCCTACCCTTTGGCATTTATCACAACTTAGCACAAAAAAATTGAAATCCTCAAATATGGTAGGCCAATAAAAACCTGATTGGAGAACCTTTTCGACTATCCAATTAGCACTATGATGTCTTTCAGCTTCACCTTCAGGGTAAGCTTGCATAATTAGTCTTTTCTCTTCCTTAAGGACACATCTCCTGAGCACTTGATCCACACATAGCTTAAACAATTGTGGATCATCCCAAATGTAAAATCTTACATCAACTTTCAATTTTTTCCATTGTTTCCATGTCAAGTCTCTTGGAATAAATTCACCTATAAGATAATTCGGTATGTCAACAAACCAAATAACATCAACATTACATGCATAAATAGCACAAATGAACTCATTTGGAAAGAAATCATTAATCTCCCCCTTGTTGATATGCTCATGCTCTAAGAGAGATAGATGGTCCACAACAAAATTCTTGGCACCCTTCTTGTCCTTTATCTCCAAGTTGAACTCTTACAACAACAACAACACCCATCGAATCAATCTTGTCTTTGACTCTTTCGGAAATAAATGCTGCAAAGTTGTATGATCAGATGATGTAATTACTTTAGAGCCAAAAAGATAAATTCTAAATTTTTAGAATCCATAAACTATTGTAAGAAGCTCTTTCTCGGTTGTCATGTAATTGACTTGAGCTCTCGTCAAGGTGTGGCTTATATAGTAGATTGTGTAAAAGACTTTCTCTCTCTTTTGTCCTAGCATGGCTTTAATTGCAAAACCACTTGCATCACATATCAATTTGAATGGAAGATTCTAGTCCAAAGAAATGATCATCGAAGCAAAAATCAACCTTTGTTTCACTTTGTTGAATGCCTACAAATACTCTTTAGTAAAATCAAAAGGAGCATCCTTCATTAATAAATTTTATAAAGGTTTTGCAATATTAGAAAAATGTTTAATAAATCTACAGTAAAACCCTGCATGCCCCAAAAAAGCTTTTACACCCTTGACATTAGTTGGAAGGGGAAGTTTCTCAATCACTTCTACCTTAGCTTTGTCCATTTTTATTCCTTTTTTTGAAATCTTATGCCCTAAGGCAACACCCTCATTCACCATAAAATGGCATTTCTCCTAATTCAACACAAAGTTGGTCTTCTTACACCTTCCTAACACTAAATCAAGATGCCTTAAATAGATCTCAAAATCTCTCCCATATATGGTGAAGTCATCCATAAACACCTCCATAAATTTCTCTATGAAGTCATGGAATATGGCCATTATACATCGCTAAAACGTAGCCGATGCATTGCATAACCTAAAGGGCATTTCCTATAGGTAAAGGTACCATAAGGATAGGTAAAGATTGTATTCTCTTGGTCCTCAGGGGCTTTAGGGATTTGTAAATACCCCGAATACCCATCTAGGAAATAATAAAACCTATTGTCCACTAATCTCTCAAACATTTGATCAGTGAATGGTAAAGGAAAGTGGTCTTTTCTAGTTGCACTATTTAGTCTCCTATAGTCTATATATACCTTTTAACTCGTAACCATACGAGTTAAAATGAGTTCATTTTGCTTATTTTTGTTATCACTTTCATCCCCCCTTTCTTAGGAACACACTAAGTCAGACGTAACCAACTACAAGAAGAGATAGGAATGATTATAACTACATCGAGTAATTTTAAAACTTCTTTCTTTACTACCTCTTGCATTGCCAGATTTAATCTCTTTTGGGCTTGTATAACTAGTTTGCAATCTTTCTCTATTGAGATACGATAAGTGTAGTAACTTTGGTTGATTCCTTTGAGATCCGAAGTTTCCCATTCGATGGCTCCTTGTGCTTCTTTAGCACTTCTATCACCAATTCCTCTTCAATAACTGTCAAAATAGAAGATATTATCACTGGTTTTGCTACATCATTTAAAAACACATACTTTAAATGAGAAGGAAGAGGTTTGAGTTTAGTTTTTAAATCTCCCTTTTTTAGTTCAAACCTTTCTTCAATTGAACCTTCCTCTTCACACTCCTTCTCCAACTCTTCTACAACTTCTTTCTCTACTTTTGTCAATTCCTCATCCTTCAACTCATTCACCAAGAAAATTTTTAGTGGGTCATCTAGCAAGAATTTCTCTTATATTTCCTCCTTACAGTCCTTAATTACATCCATGAAGGATAACGACTCCTCAAATTTGCATGATGTATGCTTCATCACCTTGTTAACGTCAAACACCATTTCCTCGTTATTAAACCTTACAGTTATTATCTGCCTGTGTACATCTGTAAGTGCTCTTACTGTATTCAGGAATGGCCTTCCCATAATAAATTGGACCTTATTATCCTCATCCATATCCATCTCAACGAAATCAACTGGAAAAATAAAGGTTCCCACTTTAACTAGTAACTCTTCAATGATCTCCTTAGGATGCTTAACTGGGTGATTCGCTAGTTGATGTGTCATTCTCGTCTCCTTAATATCTCCCAGCTTTAACTTTCTGCATATTGAGTATGTATCAAATTTATACTTGCCCCTAAATCACATAGTGCATTACCCATAAAATTTCCTCCCAACTCATAAGGTTATGTAAAACTACTCGGGTCACTAATTTTTCAGGGATTATATTGGTGAGAATAGCATTACAATTTTTTCAAAGTTGGATAGTACTTACCCCTTCTAGCTTTTTTCTGTTTGAGCATAAATCTTTCATAAACTTAACATATTTTGGCATGTGAAGCAAAGCTTTAGCAAATGGCAAGTTTATGTGCAATTTATTGAACATGTTTAAAAATTTTTATAATTGCTCATTATTTCTCTCTTTCCTAGCTATTGAGGGATATGGTAAGTATGATGTATCAAATGGCAAATCAAAATTAATGATAACCTTACCTTTATCTTTTGGCTTCGGAACATCTTCTACAACCTCTTCTACATTCTTAGAGTTAGAATCACATACCTTTGTTATTGGCTCCATCATTTTTTTAGGAGATGAAGGATTGTTACCTTTCTCAGCCCCTTATATTTGCTTAACACTCCTCAATGGGATGGCTTTAGCTTCCTCCTTAGGATTTCGATCGACATTTGATGGAAAAGTACCCAGTGGCCTTATTGAGATAGAGTTTTCTATTTAGCCAACTTATGTCTCTAAGTTCCTCATGGTTGCATCTTGATTCCTATTCTATTTCTCTTAAGCCTTCCACCTTGCCTCTTGGCTTGTCATAAAACTAGCGAACATCTTTTCGAGGTTTGGTTTCTTTTCTTATGGTGGGGCCTGCCTAAGCTAAAAGCCAGAAGGTTGGTAATGTGTTTGATGAGCTTGTGGTGGTTGATATGGTGTTTGATAATGGGTACTTGCAGTTTTGGGTTGGTGTTGATGATGACAAGTATAATTGTTATTAGTTTGGTTATGTGAAGATGGATTAAATGGGACTCTTAGGTTAGTGTTTGAGGTTAAGGCTTGATTTTCATCTCTCCATGAGAAATTTGGGTGGCTCCTCCACCTTAGATTGTAATTCTTGCTAAATGGATCATTCCTCTTATACTCATGCAAGGCATTCACTTCGCCTGCCCCTTGGGTGTATGCTTAATTACCCTTGCATCACAACCCAAATTTGCTCCCTTAAATACACATCCTTCTTGGCTAATTGTTGACAAATTTTGAATTTTTATCCCATTAAACTCCTTCTTTAATAATTCCAATTGAGCTTTCAACATCGCTAATTCATCCACGGTGTGAACTTCTTATCTCTTGGTTAGTGCCCTTGAATTAGACCACTGAGCCTCATTCATAGCCATTTCATCAAAAAGCTTCCTCCCGATGCGACATCCAATAGAGACCTTGTAGTTGAGTTACATGCTGCATAGAATGTTGAAATTAACTAATGCATTGTGATCTCATGATGAGAACAACTCTTTAATAACCTCCTAAAATTCTCTCAAGCCTCATGGAAGGTTTCATCATTTAATTGCTTGAAATTATACATGTTATTCCTTATACTCGTCATCTTAGTAGGTGGAAAAAATCTTACAAGAAACTTTTCTTGCATTTGTTCCCATAAATGAATGGATTGGCTCGGTTGCGTGGACAACCAATCTCTTCCTTTCCCTATGAGAGTGAAGGGAAAAAGCTTTAACCTTTTAACATCCATCATCACACCTTGTATTTGGACTGTATCACTGATCTACAAGAAGATATCTAGATATTGTGTCGGGTCTTCTCTATTCGATACTTAAAATTGTTTCTTTTGAACTATGGTGATCATTGTTGGTTTTAGCTCGAAATATTATTGTTGAGGAAGTACTACCATTCTATGCTCCTCATTCCATCTTCGAGTGGCATAATCATGAATAGTCCTTAGTCTTGGACCATTATGATTTCTCTCATATTGTTATTGTTGTTGCCATACTCCTTTTTCATCAATAAGAGGAACTTTCAAATTTGGTGGATCATTCATACCTATGGTTTGAATTTATCTCCTTCGATGTAAGGTCCTCTTAATTTTAGGATAAAATAATGCTAAAATTGTTGTTGAGGAACCTAATCCTCCCCATTCCCATACAAGGTTTATTTTAACATAACATTAATATATTTCAGATGTGGACAACCCATTTATACCCCTAGTATCCCATTTCAAAGCCTGCTACTTTAACTACCTGATATCCCATTCTGGACCTTATATAATAGTCAGCATAAGCACGGGTCCCAAGACCTAAAATGAATTAATATCCTATTTTAGAACTTACTAATCCAATACATATTCATTTTTCTCTCTTTTTCTAATTTTTACAACATAGAAACCCTAGATCTAACACCTCTCATTCCAAAAATGCCATCAAAACTACAACATATATGAAGAAAAACAGAGCATGCATGATATAACTAGTAAACAAGCATCCATCCATCAAATTGAATAAGATTAATAGCATAAATACTTGTATAACAACATACCAAGATAAGCACAAAGGAAAAAAAACATCTGAAACATATATTTAGGAAAACAAGTTCATATCCTTACATGGTTAGGGGGTTCAAAGATCCCCAAACAACAAAAGAACTTCCCACTACTCATAATGAAAATAACAAGGAAAATATAAGAAGAAACTATAAAACCCATTTGGAACTGTAGATCTAATGTTACAGTAGCTTTTCCCCTTCTTCTCCAAGCTTGGTCTTGATTGAAAACTGTAACTTTAATTTATAAATTAAACTATAACATGTATTTTTGTATTTTGGCAAAAACTATTTTGAAAATGTAAATTTTTTATAAGTAAATCTATAGAAGCTAAGTATATAAACCCTAAAAGTATGAAGAACTACAAGCTAAACTACAAATAAAAGCCCTTTAATTCAAAAAACCTAAAAAGATTTCCTTTGAAGCCAAACAAAATACAGCTTTTATACTAGTCTACAAAGGGACACGATGGAGACACATTGGTCTCAGTTGAGTCTAGTCTATTAAAATAGTATTATAGCTTTAGGATATGGATGAGAAACTTTTATCTCAACCGAGCACACCCTTTTAGACTGAATCATCCTTGAACTCTGCATTGGACATGGCGAATATAGATGGTCTCAGCTGAGTCCCTTGGTGAAATGGTGTGTTTTGAAACTCTGCAAGGCACATGGCTGAGATAGATGGTCTCAGCTGAGTGCTAGCCACTTTTTCTATACAAAATTTAAAATTACACCATTAAGCACTCAAAAACTTCAAAAATCTTAGGATAATCCTATTTGGCATAAAAAGAGAAATTAAACACTTAAAAGCATGAAAAACATGCAAAACAAGATGAAAATATAGATAAAAATACACTAAAAATTAACACTAAACCTGAGTTTTCAGGAATATTATAAATCATACGTGCTTATATACATACTTTGGTGCAAGTTCATATATTTTTGTATTTATAGCTCCTATATAGTTTTGTTTTAAGGTATACTATGTTATATTATGAGTACAACACATAGGGACAGTTTAATGTGATAGAAAGAGGAAGAAAAGGTAAAAATAGGGGATAAAACCTACTGTCGTGAGTGTGACAAGAGTCGTGAGTACAACAGGGAGTGATGACCAATTGAAATTTCCCTTGTTCAAAAAATTCTATCAATTGTTTCAAAAATTTAACTTGAATCTCTATTTAATCATACTAAAAGAATTTTTCAAGCAAAATGATCTTCTACAGAGTTATTTCTCCATGTTTATAGTTTTTAAAACTTTAAAAATCATTCTATTTGGACATGTATATCTTTAGATATTAATTAAAAAAGATAGATTGCTCCCAATGATAGGGCAGCAGACACAATTAGAGTTCAAGCTCAATTTTCATCATCTTATAGGGGGAATTAGACTTTAAATTATTCATATGAAATATAGATATATAATTGTAGTTTCCAACCCATCTAGAATAATGAAATTTGAAGCTCTATAACTCATTTTGTAGTCAAAATATTGTGATTAGGTCTAGTGAATCCTATGATGAACTTTCCTTATTTTGAAGATAACTTTCTAATTTTAGTTCTCTTGTCCCATTTAAGCATTATAGCTATATTTCCATCTTACTAAAACACTATCTCAATGCACTCTATAGAAGCAAACACACTCATGCATAGTTTAGAAGTTCCCATAGCTTTTTAGCTAACCATTTCTCTTCAAGCCTTGTCCTCCACCTTCTCCTTGCCTTTAGCTTTCCCTTATTCTACATAATGAAATCACCAATTAACATGTTTAAAGATTCATATATCTCCTTAATCTCATGCAGAATTATAAGAAATAGAAGTAGAAGAGAAGAAAGGAAAGGCTATTACCTTAGAATTGTCAAACACTTAATTTTTTCTTCTCTCACTTAGCTAGAATGGCAATTTAGGGGTTAGTTAGGGAGAAAATGGCTGCCTTCTATTCTTTTTGGGATGGTTAGCCAACTAAATCCCTTCATGCCCTAAAATTAGAGAAGTACGTCTCTCCTTCACCATCTTTCGATATGGTTTGTCACTAAACTTACTATCATCGATTAGTTGTAGCTTTCCTAACTCTTTGATTGTGGTTAAGTACTTATCTAATTTTGTTTTTTTTTATAAATTCAACTTCTCATTTGCTTCTCACTCTTCTCTTTTGTCATTTTTTTATTTGAAAAGTCACTAGACTCATTGCCGGCACTAATCGGTTGTAATTTTCTCTTCTCTCTTTAATTTTGCATTTTCAACTTGCTAATTTCTGCTATTTTATCTCTTTGATTGTTGCATTTTTTTCTTTTGTTGTGTTCTTTAGATTTGCTAGTAACTATTAATAATGTTATTAAAATTTGATAGAATTGGTCAATTGGACCGGTTTAATTGAAAATTAAAAAATGGTCCAATTCAGTTCAATGTATAAAGCTAAAATGGTATGAACAGGTGAAAAATTAGGATGAAAATGAAAGAAAACTATATTGAACCAAGAAAATTGACTTGAAACGAAAAAATCAGTTTTTATCCAAAATATCCATACAATATTTTTTTTTGCTAGAAAATAAATAAAATATGAATATAAATACAAAATAATTAAAATTAAGGCAATTTTGATGAATTTTTATGAATAAAATAAAAACTATAGTTTAGATTTGATGAATTTTTTGAATATTTACAAATTTTTACTATATATATCTTAAATTTTTATTTTAAAATTGAATGACCTGAAAATATTATTTTATGAATAACATTTAATGATAAATTTGTTTTGTTTATGTATTTTTTATTTTTTATATTGTGATATTTTCATAATATTTATATAAAACCTTAAAAATAATATTATTTAAAAAAAAGAAAATATCCAGTTGACCCATCAAACCAGTCAAACCACGATCCTTTGCCTCTCCTATTCTTTATTCGATTCAATTTTAATAACATTAACTATAATATTTTATTTCTTTTGTAAATTTTACATTTGCTGGAGGTGACCAATAATTAATTATTTATATAAAGTTTTATTTTTATTTTGTATTAATTTCTCTATGTTTTGTTATTAAGATGGGGAGAAAAGAATGATCAAATTCTTTTTTTCTCTTTGTTAGAAATATGAAGGTTTTCCCTTATAAATATTTTATTTTATAAAATGTCTTAACTAAGACATTATGTTTCTTTAGGATGGGTAGTATTGTACTCATGCTTCCATTATTTATTACTCTATGTAGTTATATTTCTAAATAAGAGTAAAACAATTAGTTTTTTGATTTATTGACCATTACATTTATTGGATTAATTATCTACATTAGTTATCTATATGTATAAACTTTAGGGAGGGGAGGGGGGCAAATTAAAAATATACTTTTAATTTTTTAAATTACAACATATATTATAAGTATAATTTTTCAAGTTTAGGTAAGCCATGGCCCCTTTTAGCTCATTTTCCATCTGTCTTTAGACATAATTGGTGGTGTCTCAATTTTCAATTAGCATAAGCATTGTTCAATGCATTTGGACGCTATTAAAAAATAATAGCACACAAGTTGATGTATCTCATAGAAAAATAAGAAATTATAATCATAAGATAGTTTAAATTGACTTTGTATAGCATTCAAAGATTCCTTTGCAAGAAAGGATAACTCTATGCTAGTTAGCTTGTGCATTAGGTTTTAGTAATTTTATATTGTATATAGGTCTTAAAAATGAAGATTTAAGATGGCATTCAAATGCTATAAAGCCTTTCTTAGAAGAAGATAACAAAAAAGCTTGACTAAAATTTTGCTTGTCAATGCTTAATTGTGGTAGCATACCATATGATCCCATTTTTATTAGGATGTATAACATCATCTATATTGCTAAGAAGTAGTTCTATGTGTCAAAAAAAATTCAAAAACTACTACTTGCTTCCAAATAAAGAAGACCTGCACCATAGTTGTAAAAAAAAAATTATGGAAAGAGTTATGTTTGTAGCTATGATAGCATGTCTTAGATTTGATGAACAAGGAAATGAAATTTTTAGTGAAAAATTTGGTTTCTTTCCTTTTGTCACTGACCGGTGTCTAGCAAGTATACTAGATCGGCTAGTAATATAGGGAAATATAGATTAAGACCCCAAAATATCGAACCCAAGGGAACATGGATTGCTAAGTATAATACCTATGTATGAATTAAATTAATCCGAGATTGTTTCCCAAATGTTTTTGATTTAAAAGCAAAAATTAAACAAAATAAACAATTAAACAAAACAAAAGCTAAAACATGAATTAAAAACAAAACAATAACTAGAATTCTCTTGCTAAAGAAACTATCCAACTTAACTTTCATTGTAATGACTTAAGTTCAATAGAAATACTAGTGATTATGGCAAAACTAGTAATAAAGCCAGATATCTTTATTCAAGTCTATCATTCTTAGTATTAAACTCATAGACAAATCTAATACTTAGCATGCAAATCTAGTTTTAACTTCCTAAATATTCATTGAAGCCTTTCTCAAGTGATTCAATTCCAATTTATTCTTAGTTCTTCCTCTCTTAGTATTAACCAATAAAATTCACACATAATCATCTCATATTTCGGATAATAATCATGCATAAATATTAAAGAGTTAACCCAAGAACATGCAAATCATTAACTATGTCAAAACCAATTTTTAGTTATTTATTCAATAAACCAACAATCAATCTCAACTTAATCAAAGATAAGAATATGTTTAAAACAAAGAAATAATCAACCGATATTGAAATTAAGCTCAAAATAAAGTCATAACAATGAAAATATAAGTTTTCAAAGTTCCATTAGCAAAAGAAGAAAAACTACTTCCTAAACATAATTAAAAACTAAAGACAAAGTTGAAGAAAAATAATGAAAACATAAAAACAACGTAAAAACAATGAAAATATAAGTTTTCAAAGTTCCATTAGCAAAAGAAGAAAAACTACTTCCTAAACATAATTAAAAACTAAAGACAAAGTTGAAGAAAAATAATGAAAACATAAAAACAATGTAAAATAACTAAACCTAATTCTAAGATTTGTCTAATTGATTCTACTAATTCATAATTGATCTCTTTAATTGGTGTTAGAGTTGTCTATTTATAGGTAAAAGATGTTGTAGAAGCCTTCCAAACTTCCCAAATTGGAGTAGGAAAAGAATCCTTCTTGAATTGAAAAAGATCGCAAATCCTTCGTTGCATGGGAGACACAACATGTGGCCACGTCCTTTCCTTTGCAATTGAACACATGGTCATGTGTTCCTTAAGCCTTTCTTCACACGTGGCCACGTGTGGATTATGCCTTCCCTCACACGTGGTTACATGTCTTCAATGCTTCCTTTAATTTCTCTTTCACGTGGCCACGGGTTGATCGCTTTATTGTTTTCACGTGGTCACGTGTAAAGCTTCTAGACTAAATGCTCAATTTTCTCGCATCAACTTAACCATATTTGCAGTTTTGGCCCTAATCTTTGCCTTTTTTACAATTAAGTCCTTTTTCTTGCAAAATAACCCTGAAAAAAACCAAAATTTACAATTAACTCCAAAAACATAAAATTAACCAATTAACTCAAATCTAACCTAATTAACACAAAATTAACCTAATTAAACACATTAAAACATACTAAAAACATCATATAAATCACTATTATCAAATACCCCACACTTAGACTTTGCTCGCCCTCAAGCAAATTAGAACAATCCAACTTCTCAAAATAATCAAACTCCAATAAAGAATTATGCATTTCAAAACCAAGTTTAGCAATTAACAAGAGCACTTAATAAAATTTTCAACTAGAATAAATTCAACCAAGACAATATGAGTTAGTTTCCTTGTGTGTGTGCAAGACCAAAACATTTTAAGTATTTTTAAAATCCAAACCAACAATGCAAATTCATAGTCAAGTTTAGAATGAATGTATACATGAGTATACACATGGTTTCGTGCTTGAAACTCTAGAAACACCATAGGCCTCTCCTTTAGCATCGAAACCCGAAGGTCATCTCCATTAAACAACTCAAAAACAAAACTTAGAATCACTTAGGTCTTTTGAAGGTTGTAATGGGGCTAAGGTATTGGTTATCAAAGAATGGATAAAAGATCAACAATAAGAATAGCCACTCTAAGATAAAATAGACTAACAATTCTCCAATTTCATCCCATTAACTTAATAAATATCTTAGCCAAAATTTCCCAACCCTTCGTAATTCAAAGTACAATCTTAAAATTCTCTCAATTTCACCATTCATACCCTTTTAGAAGTCATATCTATTTTTCTTTGTAACTACCCCACACTTAAGATTTTGCCATACATGCTAGCTTTATTTCAATATTTTCTTTCTTTTTCTTTTTTTTCTCTTTTTCTTTTCTTTTCTTTTTTCACTTTTTACTAGATTTGTGTTGGCAATACAATAATAATATGGGTAATCACAAGATAACACTTCACTATTCACTTGACTTCAATAATAACCATTAACAATAAAATCAAAAATATCTTATCACACCCATCAACATATCCAATTCCTATTAATCCATCCTATCCTAGAGTGGCCAATTCTAGAAGGGAAGACAAAAGCTTTTTAGTCTATATGGTAAAATAAATAAATGAATGTAATAAGAAAAATAAATATGGCACGCATTAAGTGATATAGCTTTTTCTAAAAGCATAAATACCGCAAGTATACGGTGTACCGATTAATATTGTAGTACTTCAGATATCGATCCCATGAGGAATATTGATTAATATTGTACACTATTACTACTTAATTTTAATCTTGTTTACAATGATCATTAATTTATAAATTAAAACTATTATTAACACTACACTATACTAAATTAAATATTTTTCTACTTTAATGATAATCCAAGAAGACTTATGAATAAGATGAATATAACATATACATATATACATAATTATGGAATTTGATCTTTTTCTCTTATTTATAATTCAATCTTTATCATGCAAGCCAAGTTGGAATAATGTTCTATGTCGCAGCTCTCGCATCTAGACTAGATTATGCCTTAAACATGCATTTATGGTTCTAAATTGCAGCTCTTGCATTTAGACAAGAATTACATAAACACACATTCAAAGAATAAAAACCAACCTATAACAACTATCTCCACATGTGATCTCTCAAACTATGCTTTGATAATGAATTTCCAATTAACTTTCAATAAGACGTTGCTCTCGCTAACTCCCTTATTTATGACCATTATGATGATTTTCAGAAAAGGAATTGCACATCGAAGGTCATCTTCCTTAACTTATAATGATACTAATAAACTCTTAATAGCAAATACTACATATAAAGATAAATGAAAGAGAAATGAATATATATATGAATAACAACAATCAAATTGCTAAAAAGAATTCATAATAATAACAAAGAAGAAGTAAAGATTAGAAATAGAAGAAGGGATCTCTCAACCATTCTTCCTTTCACCAAGTATAGTCTTCTTCATTGTATTTGCCTTCTCTTCAAGCCATAAAACTAAACTAAAACCTACAACTATTCTCTCTAATTACACTTTCAAAATAATAAAAATAATTGATAGATTGATTCCCCCCATTGATTATAACTTCTAAGGTATTTATAGATTTCCAAACATTATGTCCCTCTAAGTGCCTCTCTATAGGTATGCAACCCTTGGTGAAAAGTCATGCCTCTTTAAAATTTGATTTGAAATTTAAATTGCATAACCACCATTTATATTTATAACTTCCTTGCCAAGCATTGTGACCCTTCAAGCACCTTTCCATAGCAACATAACTCTTCAAGTATCCCTCTAGAAGTATACATCATTTGGTGAAGAGTAGTGTCCCTTTGAAGTGCCTTTTAAACATGAACTGCCTATCATCGCCTCCTGTCGCGATCGTGTCACCTGTCGCGCTCGCGACGGGACACGCTTCCCTTGTCGCGCTCACGGTACCCGTCGCGCTCACGACAGGGCTTCTTCATAATTTTCTCCCTTTTTCTCCTACATACACAAAACTTGATAAAAACATTAAACACACCTAATTCTACCACAATTTAATATAACTAAACATTATTTTGGTAACAAAATATGGATTAAATATGAGCTATTTAGGCTCATATCATTAAGCATGCCTCATTAGGCTCAAAATTGGCTAACAAAGGATAAATATGCATAAAGGGTAGGAAAACAAGTTAAAATATGGCTCAACAAGAAAAACATTACCTAGATCACTTTCCAAGTTGTTTTGAGTTGCTTATATGCTTTAAAGGGTGATGAGGAAGGTTCTAGTGTTCTAAAATTCATCACTTAACTATTTCAATGCATTATTTTTTCTTTAAGTTCAAAAACTGGTCTTAAGTGCTTAAAATGTAGAAACTAACAAATATAAGTCAAATTGAATGTTAAACTAGCCAAAAATTTATTAAACAACATGCTTGTTCTAATGCTAAACAAGAATTTTAAACATTGCACATTCTAAATTCAAGTTCAAAATGTTCAATTTTTGAGAAAAAACTAGGGCGAATTAAGCTAAATGTACAATAAATGATAAATGAATCAACTAAACTAACATGCAAACTAAAAACAAAACTAAACAACAAAAACAAAAACAAAAATGACTAAAACAAAATAATTCATGAGTAAGAAAATGAGTAAGGTAAGAAAAACTCCCTTAGTTGGATCTTCAATTTTTAGCTCAGCTGAGCTTTATCCCCCTCTTTAAAATCTTGCTGTCCTCAGCAAAGTATGTAAAATTTCAGCACACTTCATCACTTTTGAGAAACAATTTTGTGACCAAGGAAAAATATAAGCTCACCACATTTAGAACCATAATCAAGTCAAAAAGAAGGCAAGAGGTCAATGAAATTAAGTTAACAAGCAAACATGCCTCTAAACCTAATGTAGTGCAATAAACAAGACATAATAATCATGTTAACCAAGTGAACAAATGTACCTAGGCCAAACTTGCTTAAGTGCTCAATGCATACTATCCATAGGTGACAAGGTGGATAGTGTATGAATGCATAATCTCAAGTGTAAAGATAATTGGTGATGGTTAGGTTTAAATAAAAGGAAGAGAAAGATTTTAATTGGTCATGTTAAGTACAAAAGAAAATAAGCCAATTCAAATACAAACTCAACCTATATGAAGCCACAATGAAGTTCAATGTCAAAAAATAAGTAGCTAAGAGTAAATATAATGCATAACTGAAAATCAATCTCAAAGCAAACTTATATTCAACACTAATAAAACCTATGCCAATTTATATGATTTAAGCTCATCAAGTAAATCATGCAA
Organism: Excoecaria agallocha; assembly: GCA_037975025.1. Classification (NCBI taxonomy): domain Eukaryota; kingdom Viridiplantae; phylum Streptophyta; class Magnoliopsida; order Malpighiales; family Euphorbiaceae; genus Excoecaria; species Excoecaria agallocha. The sequence continues at coordinate 16,206,024 of CM075807.1, forward strand.
TTGGAAAACTAAGTGTGTGTGCCTTAGTGGAAGGTGTGTGCTTGGTTAACAAATGAAGTGCAACTTGTTTTATCACAAGAGTCCTAATTAGCCATGCCATGCATCATAAAAATAGTAAGAAGAATCAAGTCATCCATAATATGTTCAACTGAATGTATATAACAATTGATGTATCAAAATTGCAAATAATGACTAGAATAAAATTTAAGGCGCTAGGATTAGATAACATGGCGGTCCGCTAGCCGGTTAGTGGGTGGGGTTAAGGGGTGATGCCCCTTACGGGGTTCCTGAGGGGCAGCACCCCTGAGCAGGGTCGAGGGGCAACGCCCCTCGAAGCTTTGAAGCAACGAGGAACTCATGAAAAATTTTCTGCACAAAACCTTATTTTAAATCCCTGAAACAAATCAAATTCTGAGCAATCATATAAGTACTTGTTATTCAATATCAATGCAAGAAATAAACACATGTAAAGTGCAATATTGAACAAGTGACAGTGTGCTTACTTGAATCAATGAGGATGGAAATAATGAAAAGAATGAATTCAATCTCTTAGTTGCATGCTTAAGTGAGTATGTGAGTGTGAATGAGTAAGGGTGTGTGTTTTTGCTTGTGCGTGGTCACGTGAGAGGCAAGGGGAAAAGTTCACGTGGGCACGTGTGCTGGTGTGCATAATGTGTGCGTGGCCATGTGAAGACTTAGGTTGGTGTGTGCGTGGTCATGTGTGTGTGTAATGGAGGCAGTGAGTGTGTGAGGGTTGGTGGATTGATCAAGTGAGTGAGTATGTGAGTGTGTAAAGGTGTGGTGGGTGATGTATGAGTGAGGAGAGTGGAAAGAGCAAAGAAAATGAAAATGTAAGGGAAGAAAGAAAACAAATACCGTGGCCATAACAGTGCTCTCACACGTGGCCACGTGTAGGTAAAGGCATACCCACACGTGGGCACGTATGAAGCTGCTGCTAGGAAGTCTTCCATCACGTGGGCACGTAAGAGCCTTTAGAAAGGGAGGACGTGGGCACGTGATTTTTGTTGGGGTGAGGTAATGGCCTTGTGCGTGGCCACGTGTGTGTGTAGTGAGTGTGTGCGTGGCCACGTGAAGAGTGAGGTGTGTGTGTGCGTGGTCACGTGATGTGTAAGGAGAAATCCTCGCGTGGGCGTGGGTGAAAGTTTATCTTGAAATACCTTGCTGTTTGTTTGTGTTCCAACAGAAATCCAACTTACTTTTTGCCAAGCAAAAACCTCATGCGTGGGCACACAAATGGTAGAGGGAAAAAAAGACGTGGGAATGCGAGAAGCTACTGCCAGGCAAAACTCCAACACGTGGCCACGCATGAAGAATAAAGAGGACCACACGTGACCACGTGTGAAGAACAAAAGACTAGACACGTGACCACGTGTATATTTGTACTGAGAGAGGCGTGGCCACGCATTGGTCTTTCTTCTGCATTCTCGAGCTTCATTTTTATGCACGCACAAAAATTAAATTTCATTCACCATATGAATAAAACATTCCTCGTACTCATTTAATCACTTAATTACGCCTTTTCTTTTCTCTTTAAGCTCTAATTTAGTTATGCCAACAATATGCATATCTATCAATTAATTAAGTTCCATTTGAAGTTCACTCATAACTCAACATATGCAAAGTTCATGAAACTTTATGCAATTAAAATCATACTCACATCTAACCAACTCATAAATCTTTTATAAGTTCAATTTCACTTACCTCAAAAAATCATATTAGCTCTTTAATTCCTTTAAAAGCACTTACTAATCCAAATTTAATCATGAAGCATAAAAATCATTAGAAGTAGCTTTTTTGTTCAAACCCAAATCTTAAACTCATGAATTAAAAGACACAAACTAAAACATGCATTAAACTTTAAACTATAAACAATGGCAAAACAAATAATTGAACATAACATGCAAAACATAAATCAAAATTAAAATGATGAAAATTAAAGAGAAGAGTTAGAGAAGAAGTTCTGGTTTATTGAGTCCCAGCTCGACCCTTGTTACTCTCGGGAGGTCGAGCTTGTGATCCAAATGTAGGTCTTTCTGGACTTTGCTCCTCATTTTCTCCCATTGGTAGAAGAAACTTGTCATAATTTATCAAAATCGGAAACTCCATATCTTCAATAAAATATGACCCATCATTTGGCTCATTTATCACGAACTCTACCGGCTCTTCTAGCCTAAATAAATCCTTCAAGCGGACTAAATTCGGTATCTCCACTTGAGAATCCTTTCCTTCTTGCTCCTTTGGTGATAAATTCTCTACAAAAGATCCTTCACCTTCTAAATAAAGACACAACTTATCCTCCAATATGAATTGTTCCTCTTGTTCCTTATCCTCCACAAATGAATGATTTTGTTCCTTTTTCTTACCCTCACCACCTTGAGTGCTCAAAAGTTCTAGCTTAGATTCCAACTTTGCAATTCCATGCTCTTTATCCCTTAATAAATTTTCTTGACTTTTAATTGTCTCCTCTTGAGCCCTTATTTTCTCTTCTTGAATTCTAAACTTTTCCTCTTGAGTCCTTAATGTAGCCTCCAACTCCTCCTTTTCAGCATAATATTCCCTTTCCTTTCTTATAAGCAAGTCACAAACATTTTCGGTTTCGGAGAGAATAGCTTCTTGTGTGGCCCTCCATCTTTCTTTTTCAGCCCTAAATTGCTCGTCCTTACATATAAGCTGGTTATGAAGACATTGATTCTCGAAGATACAGGCCTCTTTTGAGTATTGCAGTTCTTGATTCTCTCTTTTCAATTCTTCCATTTGTGCTTTCAAAGTCCAAAGAGAATAAGAATATTCAACCATGGATGGTGATGAATAAGGATTTTGCAATCGTTCTATCTCCTCTCTTTCTCTTAGTAGATCATTCATTCGTTGTTTTAAAAGAAACAATTCATAATCTTGAACCTCATCTTGCATCATCTTGAAAGATGTTTAGAATTATTCCTGCAAAGAACAATCACCAAATAAAAAAAATCTCAAACTAACTCAATCAAAGATATTAAACAAACAACACCGCTGTTCCCCGGCAACGGTGCCAAAAACTTGACCGGTGTCTAGCAAGTGTACTAGATCGGCTAGTAATATAGGGAAATATAGATTAAGACCCCAAAATATCTAACCCAAGGGAACATGGATTGCTAAGTATAATACCTATGTATGAATTAAATTAATCCGAGATTGTTTCCCAAATGTTTTTGCTTTAAAAGCAAAAATTAAACAAAATAAACAATTAAACAAAACAAAAGCTAAAACATGAATTAAAAACAAAACAATGACTGGAATTCTCTTGCTAAAGAAACTATCCAACTTAACTTTCATTGTAATTACTTAAGTTCAATAGAAACACCAGTGATTATGGAAAAACTAGTAATAAAGCCAGATATCTTTATTCAAGTCTATCATTCTTAGTATTAAACTCATAGACAAATCTAATACTTAGCATGCAAATCTAGTTTTAACTTCCTAAATATTCATTGAAGCCTTTCTCAAGTGATTCAATTCCAATTTATTCTTAGTTCTTCCTCTCTTAGTATTAACCAATAAAATTCACACATAATCATCTCATATTTCGGATAATAATCATGCATAAATATTAAAGAGTTAACCCAAGAACATGCAAATCATTAACTATGTCAAAACCAATTTTTAGTTATTTATTCAATAAACCAACAATCAATCTCAACTTAATCAAAGATAAGAATATGCTTAAAACCAAGAAATAATCAACCGATATTGAAATTAAGCTCAAAATAAAGTCATAACAATGAAAATATAAGTTTTCAAAGTTCCATTAGTAAAAGAAGAAAAACTACTTCCTAAACATAATTAAAAACTAAAGACAAAGTTGAAGAAAAATAATGAAAACATAAAAACAACGTAAAATAACTAAACCTAATTCTAAGATTTGTCTAATTGATTCTACTAATTCATAATTGATCTCCTTAATTGGTGTCAGAGTTGTCTATTTATAGGTAAAAGATGTTGTAGAAGCCTTCCAAACTTCCCAAATTAGAGTAGGAAAAGAATCCTTCTTGAATTGGAAAAGATCGCAAATCCTTCATTGCATGGGAGACACAACACGTGACCACGTCCTTTCCTTTGTAATTGAACACGTGGTCTCGTGTTCCTTAAGCCTTTCTTCACACGTGGCCACGTGTGGCTTATGCCTTCCCTCACACGTGGTCACGTGTCTTCAATGCTTCCTTCAATTTCTCTTTCACGTGGCCACGGGTTGATCACTTCATTGTTTTCACGTGGTCACGTGTAAGGCTTCTGGACTAAATGCTCAATTTTCTCGCATCAACTTTTCCATATTTGCAGTTTTGGCCCTAATCTTTGGCTTTTTTACAATTAAGTCCTTTTTCTTGCAAAATAACCCTGAAAAACACCAAAATTTACAATTAACTCCAAAAACATAAAATTAACCAATTAACTTAAATCTAACCTAATTAACACAAAATTAACCTAATTAAACACATTAAAACATACTAAAAACATCATATAAATCACTATTATCAGTCACCTAAGAGCCAGCAAAAATGACTAGTGTTAATAGAGTTATAAAGACAAAATCAATAATTTAGGTGAAAAAAGAAATTAAAAGGGCATATTTAATTGAAAAAGTTACACCTGCCATTAAAGAAAATGGCCTTGATAGGATTCAAGCTCCCTACTATTCATTTAGTAAGACAATGCTAAAACACACATTGATCAAAATGATGAGGAATTTTTCACAAGATATCTACATTTGATGTGTTAACTCTTAGCTCTAGATTTGAATATTTTGGATATTGATTTTTTTAATTTGGTTCAATCCTTACAACATAAGACGTTTCCTAAGATGGTTGATTAGCTTATTAATACTATGGTGAAGTTATTTGAAGGTTTTTCAATGTTGAAGTCTAATTATATGATTTTGGCATTACAATCATGCATAATAGATATCATGAAAGCAAAAGGTGCAAATAAATATATAAAATTCCATATATGAGCTAAGCAAAATTGGAAAGGATAGGCCAACTTCCATATCAAAACCCATTGAATGACATACAATAATTAGACATTTATAGTATAATTGGGTAGATGTTTGTGATAAGCTTTTAGGACAAGTTCCATCAGAAATGTTTTTAGAGGACATGTGACTCAAATGACTTGGTTAACAATAATGCTCAATTTTTTTTACCACTCGATACTATTGAGTACCATATACAATGCTTTACTTGTACTTCAATATTGTATAATATTGGTGGATTTTTGTGTCCAACATATTCAAATAATTACATCAATTTGATGGGGCTTCTATTATTGAAGAGTCTAGTTGAAGCCAAAAATTACAATTGGGATCATCACGTTTGTCATGGTTACATAGGGAGCTTTTTTGTGTTACCCATCTAAGTGTAAATAGACTTGGTGGTTATCAACAGTTAATACAAATGTAGGCATGGAAAAGACTGTCTCAATTTCGTCCAACTTTAATAAATGTATTTGTCCTAAATCAGAACATACCTTATAGATATAGGTAATTAATTTTCATCATGTTGTGATATTTTTATTTTACATTATTCATACAATATTCTGAAAACATGACTAATTGTTGTTACATAGTTGAGATCATATATTGATTTGAGCTATAATAATAGTAAGGATGTGAATGCATATCATCTAAAGTTAAATATGCAAAGTTTTAATCAAGTAATTATTAAATTTCAGTGTTTATAAACTTTTTAGCCTTGTGTATTGAGAAGAAAAATTGTTTCAATGTTTTTATAACTTTTTAAATTTTTTTAGATGGATTGGGAGCCATATAAGAGTGCAATGCACTTATTGCTAGATTTTTGCACAATTCAACATGGCAGTTGGAGATCAATTATGCCATTTTGTTTCCATATCATTTAGTGGCATTAACCTAATCGGTATCTTTGGCAAGTTAAAATGGATCAACCCATTTCACTTGAACCATAATTTAATGATTTTATGCATTATATCGACTTGAGAGGACACACTAATCAAATTTGGGAAATTATATTTCTAAGTTTTATTTATGAGTGGGATAATCGACATAATTGAGTTGTTATTACACCATTGCTCAGTACACCCATGCATTCCGGATCACAATATATGCAGTGGTATGTAATGCGAACTAAATGATGGATAACCCAAATTGGAGCTTCATTATGAACAAAAATATGCCTTACATCTCAAATTGTTAGTGTTTATTATTATCATAAATTGTCTAAATATTATTGATGTTGTATAACTTTTTTTATTTATATGCACATAGGTCAATGGTGCTTAATGGATATGCCATTGTGACATGGCCTTAGCATTATATCAGTAAGAATGTGTTTGATTGATATCAGAAAGCATTTTAGGTGCTACTAGAGCAATTAATAAGACATCAATTGATTATCCCTGTCAGCTAGTTCTTGATCTTATAGAGTTTCCACCACTCTCAACTTTTTATATAGATTTTTATCAATCTAGATGTAGTAGGAGATGCAATGGGGAAAGATGAATGACTGTTGTATCTATTCTTGTTCATCCTAGAGTAAACCAAGTCCTTCAACCTTTGTTAATGCCATTTCATTTTTAGGATAATTACAGCTTATTCAATATAGCTTCATTAGATCAACAAAAATTTTATGAAACTCCAGTTGGTTCATCAAGATGTTATCAATCTCAAATGGAGACCTTTAGATTCAATGTTGATTTGAATGTAAGTATATCAGAAGAAGAATATACATCATACAACATATGTGGAAAAATGGACCACAATGGATAAAGTGATAATTTCTTCAACAAACTTTTATAGGATCTAAATGTTATGACTATTGAGGGTTTGGTATATCAATGACCGGTGTCTAGCAAGTGTACTAAATCACTTAGTAAAATACGAGAATATAATTATGACTCCTAATATTGAACCTAAGGAAAATTGTTTAAGTGCAACAAATTTTCAGATTTTAGAATGAAAAATGTGTGTAGAGAAGGAAAGAAATCCCAATTTTATAATGATGAAAAGTTAACTAAGCTAAAAACCAAACCAAAACAACTTAAAGCAATGAAACTAATACAAGTAAACAGAAACTTAAACAAAATTAACATAGACTTAAACAAGGCAAGTTATAAAAAGATGGTAAAATTCAATGACAAACAACTTCTGCTAAAGGACTATCTACCTTAACTAATATTGCAATGACTCAGTTTAAAAGAACACGGGTGAATATGGAAAAACCAGTTACATAAACCCAGATAGCTTATTCAGACTATCATTCTAAGCATTAAATCCTCTTATTAAGAACAATTCAACACTTAGCATAAAGATCCAGTTTATTAACTCCTAAACATTTATTAAACCCTTTCTCAAGAGATCTAACTTTAGTTTATTCTTAATTAAACTTTGTTAGTTTTAATTCACTTTTACGAATACATAATTATCTCTATTTCATAACATAATCATATATCAATACTAGTGAATTAACTCAAGAACATGCATATCATAGATCATAATTAAAATCAATCATCAACCATTTATCAAATACGTTAATTATTAACTCAACACAATTAGAGATAAGAAATTTCTCAAGAACTAAGAAATAATCAAACTTGTATTTAATTAAAGCTCAAACTAAATCACTACAATAAAAGTTTAAGGATTGAAGTATCCTTACTTTATCTTAAAAACTGAAGAAAAATAAATATAGAGATACAAACATATAGAACCCTTCAGTTGCTCTTGAAGCTTTTCTCAAAACCTTCAATGAGAGCCTCCAAACCCTAAGTGAACACTAGGTTAAAACTAAACTAAAAATTCGTACTCAAGAGCCAACCTAAGTTTGGTATCTTAATAATGCTTTTATAATACCAAAAGAGGAAATTGGATACCTTATTACTTCCTAAATCTGAATGCAATAGAGTTTTATCGTATTTAGGAATCCTCAACTCAACATAGGTGTATGATAACCCCGGTGAGGCCTTATTGAGCTTGGTTGAGGGCTTTAACCACTCAAGAGAGGCATAACAAACTTGGGTGAGGTGATTTGAGCTTGGGAGAGGTGATTTCAAAATTTAATAGAGGGTTTTTAGCTTGGATGAGTTGTTTAGAGCTCGGGTGAGGTGTTTTACAACTCTTCCGAGTTTCTCCTCTCTGCTCTTCACGATAATCAAGCTTCCAAATTACAAAATTACCAAATTGCCTCTTTAATTAACTCCTCCTTCTTTTTAATTTAGCCCTTAAAAACACCAAAACTTACAATTCAGTCCTAAAAATACATAAATTAAATAATTAATCATAAAATTAACCAAATTAACACCAAATTAAACAATTTAAACACATAAAAATATACTAAAAATATAGTGTAATTCACAATTATCAAATACCACACACTTAGTCTTTGCTCGCCCTTGAGCATATTTGAACAAACCAACTTCTCAAAATAATCAAACTTCAACCAAGAAATATGCATTTTTAAACCTTACTTAGCAATTAACAAGAGCACTTAACAAAATTATAACTAGGATAAATTTTTTCCTTATGTGTGTGTAAGACCAAAACATTTTAAGCAATTTCCAAAACCAAAACACCAATGCAAATTCATAGTCAAGCTTAGAATGTATGTACACCTAAATGTTCAAATGGTTTCGCACTTGAAATTCTAAAAACACCATAAGCCTCTCCTTTAGTATCGAAACCCGAAGGTCATCTCCGCTAAACAACTCAAAAGCAAACATAAAATCACTTAGGTCTTTAAAGATTGTAACAGGGTTAAGGTATTTATTATCAAAGAATGGACAATAGATAATGAAAAAAAAAAAGAATAGCCACTCTTTGTTTGAACAGACCAAATTCCACAATTTCAAATTACTCAGTACATATCCAGTTACTTTACTTGTTTTCTCAATCCCATAAACATTAAGCACCTCCAGGAGAAAAAAAAATACAAAAATCCCTCTTAAATTACTCAATTCTACCACTTTTGAGTAGCCTAAAATTTTCTTTCACTTGCAAAAACCCCACAATTAAAATTTTTCCATATATTCTAGTTCCATCTTTTACTTTTCTTTGTTTCCTTTTTCTTTTTCTTTTTCTTTTTCTTTTTTCTTTTTTCTCTTTTTTTTCACACTAGCTTCCTTGCAAATAATACAATGACAAATTAGGTAATTACAAGGTCAATCTTTCACTAATTCCTTGACTTCATCCATAGTCCTTGCTAATAATCTCAAAATAGTCTTACCACACCCTTTACAATACCAAATCCCTATTAATCCATCCAATCTTAGAGATGCAACTCTTAGAAAGGGAGATAAAAGCTTTTTAAGCTATATGAGAATATAAATGAGTGTAACAAGAAAAATAAATATGACATGCATTAAGCATGCCTCATTAGGCTCAAACTGGCTAGCAAAGGTCAAATATATCAAAAAGGGTAGGAAAACAATCTTAATATAGCTCAATAAGAAAAAATTTGCCTAGATCACTTTTTATTTTGTTTGAGTTATTTCTATGCTTCGAAGGGTGAAGACGAAGGTTCTAGTATCATAAAATTTCTTGTTCAACTAAATCAATACACTGGGTTTTCTTCCATTTTAAAACTGGTCTTTTGTGCTCAAAGAGTATAAGCTAACAAATATAAATCTAGTTGAATGCTAAACTAGCTAAAATTTCATTAAACAACATGCTTATCTTGATGCTAAACCAAGATTTTAAACACTGAAAATTCTAAGTTAAAGTTCAATATGTTCAAGATTTAAGAATAAAGCTGGGGCAAACTATGTCTAGTGTAATCTAAGTGACTATTTGAAATAATTACATCTCTAGCATAACCTAATTAAAGAACAAACAATCAAATTAAAAAAAAACTACTATTATTACTAAATAATTTACAAATTCATTTAAAAAAATGAAAGTAAAAACAACTAATCAGAATAAAAACATCAAAATAGAAACAAAAGACAATACACAAACAAAAATTAAATGACTTTCACAAATAAAAGGGAGATGAGACTGTCTACTTCTTGAATTTCCTTAACAAAATTGAGCTTAGTTTGAGTAAGCTCTACCCGCCTCAAAAAAAAACTTTGTTATCCATAGCAAATTGGAACTTCGGTCATTAGGGTGGTGGTGGGAAGCATTTCCAAAAACTATGGATGAACTGCTCAAAATTATGCTTCAACTCATCAATGCTATCTTACATAGTCTCCATCCGTCCTTGTTGCATGTCCAATCTAGCATTGACTTGATTAAGGAGAGCAACTATCGAAGGTGAAGGGGCTTCCACTACTGGTGGTGCCCCTTGCTGGTCACGCTCTGCTTCTTATACATCTATATGTTGTTCATCATCCTCAACATGATTCAGATGCAAGTATTCAGCCCTAGTTGTCCAGTGGCGATGTGGTTTATCACATAGTACTTTTATATGCTTCAACATGGCATAGTTAATGCACTAAGTATCACCCTTAAGAGGATTTCCTAACCCTAAATGCTTTCCTGCCTTAGCCATTATGGTGGCAATCCACCTAATAGAGATAACCTTAATACAACTTGGCATCTACTATATGTCTTATATTTATCTCCACAATTGGAATGCGCCATTGATTTTAATCCCTTTAACCATACAGTACAATAACATAATAGCACCTGAATTTATGTTACTCAGTCCACCAATACAGTTGTACATCGTTACTGAAAAAACTGGTGTAGAACACGGAGTGCATAATCCATGACAATTTAATTAATTAATTTTAAAATCACTTAAAACTATGACTAGTTTGCGTTTGTTGCATGTTTAATCAACATTGTTTGTTATATTTTGATTAAAATAGCAAAAACACATTTAGATCAAATCTATACAGAACCTTAACTTAATGTTTATGACCTTATTTAAATTATTAAATAGCTCATAAATTTTTTTTAAGTGTTTATGCATTGTTTGTGGCATTATATGAGGATTAAACAACTAGTTTCATTGTTGTTTGTTTGTTTTAGTATATATATATGCTGTGTATGACATATGTTCTTCATGAGTTTTTATGTTTAATTCATGTTGGTTCATATTATATGTATTTTTAATATTTATGGGTTGTATGACATAATATTAAAAATGGCAAAATTGGAAATTATACTAGAGTTTATTTATAGCACAAATCTAACTAGTTTGTGCTTTGGGCTTTTAAGAGAACTTATTCAATAAGGAGATTTAGTCCATTAGGCTTCAGCCCAAGCCCATCATGGAGTCTTCTCTTAAAAGAGCAAGTAAATAATTTTCATTAATGGGCTTGGTTAAATTAATTAAAATTGGACTTTGCTTTATCCATGAATGCTATGTATATCGATTTGCTTGTTTTGTGTTATGAATGGATATGCATGGTGCATTCATGGGCCCTGGGTTTTTGTAATTAAATATGGCCTGCATGCTATTATGGATTATTTTAAAAGTTTCATTTATTTCTTAGTATATAATTTGTTTGAAGACTTTGTAAATCAAGACGAAGCCCACCAGAGTGGAGAAGCCCAACTCGAAGATTCATATGTAATAGTATAGATTCTTAGTTATAGGTTTTTGGGCCCATGTTTGTCACGCTTTACTTTATGCAATTATATATATATATATATATATATATATATGCATGCATGCAATGAATGGATGACAAAGCGTATGCCATGTAAGCCGCAATAAAATGAATACTTAAAATAGTAAGTCACAAAGTTGCCTTCCTAATTAGAAACATGTCAAGGCATCAATCATCGGTCACGTAGACTAGGAGTCCTAGATACCCTCGATTATCTTTGTTAGGCATGGGTTGTGAATGTAGGTTGGACTTAACATGGAAAGGAATGCCCAGACCTAGGTAACTAATAAATGGGTTTGCACTATAACATCTTAAGATGTTAGCCCATTTGATCTAAGAGTCATGTACGAGACATGATTGGAGTTTTTTCTACCTAAGTAACTTAACTTGTTAGGTGTACAAGTTGTTGTGAAAAGTGGATTTTGGCCCACATTAAATCACTAACGTGAATTATTCAAAGGGATATTAATTCGGTTTGTGGGATCGTTATAAGACCTCATTTAATCTTGCTAAGTTTTATTGTAGAATGAAAAATGGCATCTTCAAACAACAACTTTTCATTGCAATCGGTCCTAGAAAATGACAAATTGAATGGTACCAATTTCATAGACTGGTCTCGAAACTTGATAATTATTCTCAAGCAAGAGAAGAAGTCGTATGTTTTAGATGCACCATTGCCCAAGGAACCTACTAGGAATGCCTCTGCAGTTCAAAAGGAAACTTTTGAGACTAAGAAGAGTGACTCCAATAATGTGACCTATCTGATGCTAGCCACTATGGTGCCCGATTTGCAAAAGCAATTCATGGACCAAGAGGCTTTTCAATCATGGTGCACCTCAAGGAGATGTTCCAAGAGCAAGCTCGTCATGAGAGGTTCGTGACAACAAAGGCCTTGATTTCTTGTAAGATGGCTGCGGTTACTCCCGTTAGTACTCATGTACTCAAGATGAAAGGGTATCTTGATACTCTTGAGAAGCTTGAGGTACAAGTGCCTAAAGAATTTGCCACTGACTTGATCTTGAGTTCATTGACTGATTATTATGATCCATTTTTCATGAATTATAACATGCATCCAATGAACAAGACAGTTACCGAGCTTCATGGGATGCTTAAGAATGCTGAAGAGAACATTCGAAAGACCAATCCCGTACTTATGGTTCAAGGGGGCATTAAAAAGGGACCCGCTAAGGGAAAAGGGGCAGGGAAAGGAAAAAACCCAATAATGACTTGGCATGCCTAAGTCTAGTGGGAGTGCACCTCGGCCCCGACCCAAGCCCAAGGCACAAAAGCTCAAGGAGAGCGAGAGCACATGCTTTCATTCCAACAAGTTAGGGCATTGGAGGAAGAATTGCACTCTCTTCAAGGAAGAACAAAAGAGGAATGGAGCCAAGGCGTCCAATTCTGGCATTTTTGTTATTGATATTAACCTTTCTATTTCTACCACTTGGGCATTGCATACCGGTTGTGGTTCTCACATTTGTTCAAATGTGCAAGGGCTAAGAAATATGAGGTTACTTGGGAAGAATGAAGTGGACCTCTGTGTGGGGAATAGAGCACGAGTTGCTGCCATGGAGATGGGTGACTATCAACTCAATTTACCTTTTGGACTTTGTTTAGATTTGAAAAATTGTTATTATGTGCCTGCTATGAGTAGAAACATTATTTTAGTTTCTTGTTTGGATATGGATGGATTTGATTTTGTTATTAATAATGGCAATATTCATATTCATCGCCAAGGCATTTCATATGGCAATGCCATGTTACAAAATGGACTTTATATCATTGATCTACAAAACAAAGAGTCCATATACAACATTAATACAAAGGGGGTTAAATCAAACAAATTGAACCTTACTTACTTCTGGCATTGTCATTTAGGGCATGCAAACGAAAAATGCATTTCAAGACTCCACAAATCTGGAGTGCTTGGGTCATTCGATTTGGAATCTTATGACACATGCAAGCCATGTTTGCATGGAAAGATGACAAAGAGTCCTTTTAAAAAGAAAGGTGAGAGGACTAGTGACTTATTGGGATTAATACACACCGATGTATGTGGACCATTAAGTACACAAGCTAGAGGTGGTTTTAGCTACTTTGTAACATTCACAGATGACTTCAATAGATATGGCTATGTCTATCTAATGAAGCACAAGTCTAATACTTTTGAAAAATTCAAAGAGTTTAAGAATGAAGTAGAAAACCAACTTGGCAAAAGTATAAAAGCCATTTGATCATATCGAGGTGGCAAATACTTAAGCCAAGAGTTTGACAACCATCTAAAGGAGTGTGGAATTATTTCACAGCTCACTTCTCCTGGAACGCCACAATGGGATGGTGTGTCTAAAAGGAGAAATCAAACTCTATTGGACATGGTTCGATCAGTGATGAATCAAGCTAATCTTCATGTTTCTTTTTGGGGTTATGCATTAGAAACTGCTGCATTTTCTACAAAACCATACTCCAACTAAAGTAGTTGAGAAGACACCATATGAGGTATGGACTAGAAAAGAGCCCAATATGTCGTTTCTCAGAATTTGGGGCTGTGAGGCACATGTTATGAAATTAACATCTGACAAACTAGAGTCCAAATCCACTGTCTGCTTGTTTGTAGGTTATCCCAAAGAAACAAAGGGATACTACTTTTACTCATAAGCCGAGAACAAAGTGTTTGTTGCTCACAAGGCTATTTTCTTGGAAAATGAGTTCCTTCTCAAGAAAGACGGTAGGAGTAAAATAGAACTTAGAGAAATTCAAGTGCCACAAACTCCTGTAGAGGATGATTTGGAAATGGGATCAAGTTCACAACCAGGTGTGGAACAAGAACCCATTGCACAAGAAGATGAGCCTTGTGTGTACAAGAAGGTTAGTGGGAGCATAATAGTATTTCTGGTCCCATATGTGGACGACATCTTACTCCTTGGGAATGACAGTCCAACATTGTAAAAGGTTAAGCAACGGTTGGGGAAATGTTTCTCAATGAAAGACTTAGGTAAAGCCGAGACAATACTTGGTATTCGAATCTATAGAAATAGATCGAATCATTTTTGGGACTAAGTCAAGAAAAGTACATAGACAACGTACTAAAGCATTTTAGTATGGGAGAATCAAAGAAAGGGTACATACCTTTGGCTTTAGGAGTTCCTTTGACTAAAGAACAGTGTCTTAAAACCAAAAAGGAAAGGGACAACATAAGTAGAATCCCATATGCATCTGCTATCAGATCTATCATGTATGCTATGTTATGTACTAGGTTGGATGTTGCTCATGCACTGAGTATAACCAGTAGGTTTCAGTAAGACCTTGGTGAGAAGCACTAGTCTACTGTAAAGGGGATTCTTAAGTATGTACGAAGGACTAAGGATCACTTCTTGGTGTATGGTGGTCAAGAAGATCTCATCATACAAGGTTATACCAATGTTGCTTTTCAGACTAGAACTCAGGACTCAAGATCGAAATCTAGTTTTGTTTTGAATGGTGGTGCTGTCAGCTAGAGAAGCTCACAGCAAGAGATTATTGCTGACTCAACTATAGAATCTGAGTATATTACAGCGAGTGAGGCTGCAAAAGAGGCTATTTGGATTAGAAATTTCATTTCTGGATTAGGAGTGGTCCCAAACATCCTAGATCCATTAGAAATTTTCTGTGACAACAATGGGGCCATCGTACAGACCAAGGAGCCCCAGTCACACCAAAATTCCAAATACATACTCAGGAGTTACCACCTGATCAGAGAGATCATTGATCGTGGGGATGTCAAGATTAGCAAGATAGCAAGTGAAAATAATGTAGTAGATCCTTTGATGAAACAGTTGCATCCAAATCTACATGAAGATCATTTGAGAGCGTTCGATCTTAGGGATATGCCCAATTAGGAATAGTGCTAGTGGGAGATTGTTAGTGTAAGCCCTAGCCCCAGTGCATTGTTATAAAACACTTAAGTTAATAAATGAGGCATTTGTTTTATCTATTGTATTCCTGTGCATATCAATTGATAAAACTATCCAAGAATGTTGTTTCAGTTAAAGTTATCATGTGTGAGGCACATGGTTGTAAGACCTTGAAACAAATGAGACTTCATTCTAAATATCCCTAGTCAGTCATTGTTATGAGAATAATAAATGAATTAAGACTAGTATGCTCTCTCTGATAATTTGAGTTCTGTCTTACGGATCATAAGGACTGGAGTTTAATCAGAGATCATAGATACATGTTTAGAACATGGTAGCTAGATTTGATCCATTCATGAGAACACTACATGGTACAAGTCATAAGTGTTTCTCATGTGCAAGTTTTGCATCGGAGTTCTTAGACCTAAAATCTCTATGAAACTCTTTATGAAATATTATGTACTTTGACATACACCTAACGTGCTTGTAACAGGGTGACAAGTATGGGTATGCTTGGGTATGCACTAATCCATGTTAGAGAGAATGAGAGAAGTGAAGGGATTACTCTTCTCGAAAAGAGAGAAAATATCACTAACCACTTAATCTGTGAACTGAGAAGTGTATGGCCATACCAAGATGAAATAATGAGTAATCATTATTTATCTGAGAGTTCAGTATCACTGGAATATCAAGAAAGGAATTAGTATATATAAGGATGACTAATTCCATGCCTTATATTAATTTTGATATTGGGTAAGGGACTATGCAAAATTGCATTAGGTCACTAAATGCCATTTGTATTTTCATTTAATTTTGAATGCTATAATATCTTGCTATTAATTAATTATCTATGTATAATTAAGTTAATTGAGTATTAAATCCTAAATTGTATTTAATCAAAATATAATACTTGAGAGGGAATTAATGTAGCCAAAATTCAAGCTAGGAATCCTAGTTGAATTCGGCAACTAATCACCTTAAATAAGTAAGTTTGTTTTGATTAAATGACTAATGCCATTTGAATTTAAATTCTTATAGAATTTAAATTAAGATATATCTCTTAATTAGGAAGTGATGAAGGCTAAAATTGCCACTTAATTTCAGCATTCACACTTGACCTAAAATAAATGATATATATTAATGAATTAAAAGAATAAAAGAGCTAGCCGTTTTTGCCCTTTTTCTCTCTTGGCCGAATTACTCAAGGGAAAAAACTCTTTCTTGTACTCAAGTTTTCAAGAGCATCCAAACTTGTAAGTTCTTAAAACTCTAAAATTGCATGTTTCGATTCTAAGTCGTATATTGCATGGCATGAATGATCAATATTTTTATTTTTCCGCTGCATGATCTTCATGTATATGCCATGTAATATCCCTTTAACTACACCAAATGTATTGCTAGAAACTACATGGTACAGTCCAAACCATCTAGACTTGAGTTTACTTGGAAGCAACCATAAATGACTATTATAAAGGAAAACCAACACACCAGGGGTGAGTTCCTTTTGATTTAACTTCTTGTCATGCTATCGCTTCATTTTCTCCTTGTATAAAATAGTATTTTTATAGGAACGGTGGCGCAATTCATCAAGGTCCTTGAGTTGTAGACATCTCTTCTCACCTGCACTTCTTAAATCAAAATTAAGTAGTTTTGTAGCCCAATATGCCTTATGCTCAAGTTCCACTTGCAAATGACATGCTTTCCCAAAAACTAACCAAAATGGAGGCATGCCTATAGGAGCCTTATGTGCTGTTCTATAGGCCCATCGAGCCTCATCCAACTTTTGATACCAATATTTTCTAGACATATTCACTGTTTTTTCTAAGATTAATTTTAACTCTCTATTATACACCTCCATTTGCCCATTTTACTGAGGATGATATGGGGTTGTAATTTTATGTCAAACACCAAACTTTCTAAGCAATGTTTTGAATTGATGGTTGATGAAATGCTTGCCCCTATCACTAATAATAGCCTTTGATGCTCCGAACCTAGTGAAAATATTCCTTCTAAGGAATTTAAGTACGACTCGAGCACCACATGTCATAGTAGCTATTGCTTTAACTTATTTACTCACATAGTCTACAACAATTAGGATATACTCGAACCCATATAAGTTCGAAAATGGCTCCATAAAGCCTATGCCCTAAACATAAAAAATTTCAAACTCTAAAAAATTATTCATAAGTAGCTCATCCCTCTTAGCTATATTGCCTACACGTTGATACCTATGACATGACCCTATAAAGGACTCAACATCAGCTAAAAGAGAAGGCCAAAAGAAACCTGATTGTAATATTTTCTGCACTGTACGATTAGGCCCATGGTGACCTCCAACCTCACCCTCGTGACATAGCCTGATGATATCTACTTGCTCCTTCTTTAGAACACATATTGGAAGTATTTGATCTGGACACATCTTAATGAAATACGGGTCATCCTAAAGATAATGCCTTACACTTTTATTAGCTTCTTCTTTTGTTGCCAAGTAAAATCCTTCAGCAGGTAACCTCTTGCAAAATAATTAGCAATATTAGCAAACCAAGGAGTTGAAATTTCACATGAATAAATGGCACAAATACATTCATTAGGAAATAAATCAAAAATTTTTCCCTTTTTTATATGCATATGATCCAATCTAGATAGGTGTTCTGGTACAAAATTTTTAACTCCCTTTTTATCCTTGATCTCCACATCAAGTTCCTGTAGTAGCAAAACCCATGTAATGAGCCTCAGTTTGGAGTCCTTCTTAGCAAAAAGGTATCGAAGACCTGCATGATCTGACCATACTGTGACTTTAGATCTTAAGAGATATGACCTAAATTTTTCAAAAAAACATACTATTGCCAAAAACTCCTTCTCAGTGGTGGTATAATTCACTTGTGCTCTGGTGAGAGTATGACTGGCATAGTAGATGGTATGAAAAATCTTCTCCTTGCTCTAGCCTAAAACTACTTCCACTGTATAATCGTTAGCATCACACATAAATTTTCTTTCCAATTTCCTCCTTGTTTCTTAAATGCATCAAATAGTCTTATAGTGCATCATCTAATAGAATTTCCTCTTGTTTCTCTTCCACACATTCTTGAACACTATCCATAAAGAAAATGGACTCTTTAAAGTCATGAGAAAGGTGCTTCATTAACTTATTCATGTTAAAGACCATCTCTTCCTCATTAAACCTCAAAGTGATAATTTGTCATGCATATCAATCAATGCCTTTGCTATGTTCAAAATTGGTCTTCCCACTATCAATGGCTTGATCCTCTTTAATGTCCATTACTATAAACTCTATAGGAAATATGAAAATTTCCACCTTTACTAATAAATCTTATATTATTCCTTGGGGCCTCTTCACAAACCTATCCGTCAATTGCAGTGTCATTCGGGTCTCCTTGATGTCATCCAATTCAATTTCTTGCAAATTGAGTAAGGCATCAAATCAATACTGGCACCCAAATCACATAATGCATCACTAAAAAAATTTCCTCTTAATTCACATGGCAAAGTTAAACTACCAGGATCTTCTAATTTTTCTAAAATTTTGTTCATTAAAATTACACTACAATTTTTAGATAATTAAACTGTTCCTAGCCCTCTAGCTTTTTCATATTAGAATATAGTTTCTTCATAAACTTAACATATTTAGGCATGTGTAATAATGCTTTAGCAAATGGTAAGTTTACATAAAACTTTTTAAACATGTCTAAAAATCTAGTTAATTGTTCATTATGCTTCTCTTTCTTAGATAGAGATGGATAAGGCAATTTAGACTCATCAAGTACAGTAGAAACAAGCTTTTCCTTACCTTTACTTTTCTCAATAATGGGAGGCATCTCATCAATAATTTTAGGTTCAAAAATACTTACCTCTATTGTCGGTTCCACCAATTTAGAAGAATTCTTACCATTTCCCACTTCTTTTACCTCTTTTTTGCTTTTTAAGGTGATGGGTTTTGCTTCTTCCTTTGGATTTTGGTCCACATTAGATGGAAAACTTCCTTGTGTCCTATTTGAGAGAGAATTTACAAGTTGCCCTACTTGAGTTTCTAAGTTCCTAATTAAGTCATCTTGATTTCTCATCCAAATATCCTAAGATTTTCATCTAGCATCTTGACTAGCCATAAATGAGGATTGGGTGGTCATAAAGCTAGCAAACATTTCCTCTAAGTTAGGCTTCCTATCGTATGGGGGTTGAGGTCTAGCTTTAAAATTTGATGGTTGATATAGTGGAGCTTGATATGTGGATGGGTAGTGTGATTGGACTTGAGCTTGGTGATTGGGTGGTTTTTGCTATGAAAAGCTACATTTTGGTTAAAAGGAGCCCTAGGTTGATTATTAGATGAAGATGCATGGTTCCCTTCTCTATATAAAAAATTAGGGTGATTTCTCCACCCAGGATTATAGGTATTATTATAAGGGTTTAATGCATTCACTTCTTTTACTAATGTACTTAAGCCTTCCTCACTCTTATTCTTAGGTGCTACATGTGTTCCTGCATAACTGTTACATGATTGAGATAAAGATGACACATTTTGAACCTTTAAAGCACTTACCTCCTTCTTTAACAACTCCATTTGTGCTCTTAACATGGCTACCTCATCTACACTATGTATTGCTTGCTTTTTCTATGTGGTTTTGTACTTGCCCATTAAGCATCATTGGTAGCTATCTCATCAAGTAGTTGGAAAGCTTCTTTGGGTACTTTTTTCATAAAACTTCCACTTAAAGCTACATTTAGGAGAGACCTAGTTGTCTGATTCACACCTATATAAAAAGTAGACATTAATTGATGCACAACAATTTCATAGTGTGGACAACTTTTGAGAAGTCTCCTAAATATTTCCTAAGCCTCATAAAATTGCTCCTCATAAAACTATTGAAAATTATAAATACTATTCCTAATTGTTGCTGTTTTGGTGGGTGGGAAGAATCAAACTAAAACTTTTTCCTACATTTGGTCCCATGATCTAATAGATTGATTGGGTAGCATTTATAACCAGTCTCTTGCTTTACCAATGAGGGTAAAAGGAAATAAATTAAGCCTAATAGCATCTATAGATAAATTTGGTATTTGCACTATGTCACTAATCTCTATAAAAATATCTAAATGTTGGGTTGGATCCTTAATTTTCGATCGTAAAAACTGATTCTTTTTTACCATAGTGATGGTAGCAGGTTTTAACTCAAAATGTTGATTTCTAGGTAGCATAATAATCCTATGTTTCTCATTCCACCTAGAAGTAGCATAGTCTCTAATGGTTCTAGGCCTAAACCCATTCCCTTGAGCTTGGTTATTCATGCCCTGCTCCTCTATCAAAGGTGGATCCTCTATAGGTGGGTCATTAAGGTTTTGCATCCTTGATCTCCTAGATTCATTTTTATTTGCCTTAATCTCCTAATCCTATCATTGGATCACCTCTTACCATAAACTATTGACACCTATGAAAAATAAAAGAATAAAATTAATAAAAGAATAAAGAATAAAAAGAGAAGGAGAAAACACACAAATTCCACTTTAAAATCTAAAAATAAACAAACAAATGCCAATGTTCCCCAGCAACAGTGCCAAAAACTTGACTAGTGTCTAGCAAGTGTACTTGATCGACTAATATAAGAAAATATAATTATGACTCTTAATATCAAACCCAAGGAAAATTGTGTAAGTGCTACAAATTTTTAGATTTTAGAATGAAAATTGTGTGTAAAGAATGAAAGAAATCCCAATTTTATAATGATGAAAAGCTAACTAAACTAAAAATAGAAATTGAAACAACTTAAAGTAATAAAACTAATGCAAGTAAATAGAAACTTAAACAAATTAACCAAGACTTAAACAAGGAAAATAATAAAAGATAATAAAATTCAATGACAAAAATAAATTCTGCTAAAGGACTATCCACCTTAACTAATATTGCAATGACTCAGTTAAAAAGAATACAGGTGATTATGGAAAAACAAATTACATAAACCCAGACAGCTTATTTAGACTATTATTGTAAGCGTTAAATCCTCTTATTAAGAACAATTCAATAGTTACCATAAAGATCCAGTTTATTAACTCCTAAACATCTATTGAACCCTTTCTCAAGAGATCTAACTTTAGTCTATTCTTAATTCAACTTTCTTAGTTTTAATTCACTTTTACCAATAGATAATTATCTCCATTTCATGACATAATCATATATCAATATCAATAAATTAACCCAAGAATATTCATATTATAGATCATAATTAAAATCAATCATCAACCATTTATCAAATACATTATTCATTAACTCAACACAACTAGAGATAAGAAATTGCTCAAGAACTAAAAAATAATCAAACTTGTATTTAATTAAAGGTCAAACTAATTCATTACAATAAAAGTTTAAGGATGCAAGTATCCTTTAGCAAAAGTAAAAAGAACTACTGACACTTCATCTTAAAAACTAAAGAAAAATAAATAAAGAGATATAAATATATATAACATTTCGGCTGCTCTTAAAGCTTTTCTCAAAACCTTCATATTGGAAATTATCGGTTACATGCATCTCATACATAAGCAAAATTTAAAATTTTTAACCAATATATCTGATCTTGTCATGAATTTACAATAGACATATTAATGAGAATAAGAAAAATCACTTTTGATTTTTGTTGAACAGTTGATTTTACTTCTCACCGGGTTATCGCAAACCATAGTGTCCAAATCGAACACCTCCAATGAGTAATCCACACTAGAGAAGGATTGAAAGAGCCAGCAATTGGGAGGAACAAGGGCTGGCTGAAATTCCTAGATGATAGCTAGGGAAGGTGGCGGCTAGGGTTGAGAGAAAAGAGAGAGAGTGTTTTCCTAATTGTTCACACTTAACCCTAATTCCACATCTCTTGGATTTTTATAGTTAAGTTAAAAAAATCCAACTTCATAATGGGATTGGGCTCTTTAAAATTTCTGGAGAATTAATAATTGGACTTCTAGAATTATTTATAATTATTTGGGCTCAATTAAATCAAATTTAAGCCCTTTCACAAAAGACTATGCACAAAACCCACAAACTAGGCCCTTTGTACATATACTTGGATTTAATTACCCAAATGAATTTAAAATTCAACCAAATTAAATATGTAGGCTCCATAATACTTATGTAACATATTTAATTTATTTTGGTCCAAGAAGTAGGCATCTAAGGCCTTCTGTTTTATAGTTGGCATGTGGCCTTTCTTCTGGAGGGCTTCTGTGCCAACTTTACTTCTTTGGGCCTTTATAATTCCTCCAATGGACCTATTAATTATTATATCAGCCTTATAACACTTATATTTCAATAATAATCAATTATAAAATACATTATTTTAATTAGGTCAAATTTTACAGAACATTTCAAAAAATTTTTGCGAACAATTTTACTTGATCATAATTAATTAAACTCTTTAATTAATTATTATCTTATTAACTTTTCTATCCACATAATAATATCAAATATTATTATCCTTGTCATTTTACCATTTTATCCTTTTTCTCTATATGTGTGTGACCTATTGGGTTCCTGCCCATATTGGTAGTATAATATGTAATTGTGAGTTCTATTCAAAACTCAAATGATTTAAACTTCTTTAAATCATTTTATCAATCCCTATTGATATTCTTGATACACTATTATACAAATCATGATTTGCCTCTAGCTAGGCATCATGACTACCCAAATGTTAGGAAAGTCAAGTGGTTTGACTATACCCTTCCATAAAAATAGTTACCGTGCAATTACTCCTTCCACCATTCTTATCTCAATTGGATTCTGAGTATGGATTTCTATCAATTCATATAAATCTAATTATGTATGTTCTATTAATTTAACCATTGTTCCCAAAATGCCCTCCATGGATCTCTATTCATTTTGGCATATTACTCTATCCAGAGATTCTCTGAATAAGGCAATTATAGAATCATGTGAGATAACTTCCCTTATTAAATCTGGGATGGTGAATCATTTATCAATCCCTCAACTATCTTCAAGTTGGTCATGATATACCAAATCTCCTAACTATGTTCACTCTCAGTTGGAAGTAATCCATTATGGAGTCAAAATATACCACTTGCTACTTAAGATAACTTTGGTGATCTTAAGTCCAAGGATATTTGCACAACCGCTATGAAGAGATTCCTCACTGACATAGATTTAATATCCATGTGAGGATTCTCTTTGCAAATCTCAAATGAACTTGTTCTTCTAACAAGCATCCACATGTTAGCTTTGATTATCTTTCATAATCATAGTAATGAGAACCACTGCTTGAACCATTCAAGAAGCATAACATGTGCTAGTTTGTCTGAATTAACAATGCCTTATCTTGTTAATTCTATGACTAGGGATATTTGGATATTAACAAATTTGCATGCAATAGACATCTCATCTCATGAACACTTTCATGATTGCCTTTGCACTATGTTTATAATATCTAGGACTTTATTTATTAATTTAAGATTTACAAACTCATGTATTTAAACAGAGCATTAATAAATGAATAATTCCTTTAATTAAGAATATGAATTCATATATATGAAATACATCCTTATTACATGGGCTCTAGGGCATACTCTCTAACAATCTCCCACTTGCACTAGAGCCAATCACTCATATGTCTTAGACCCATGCTATTTATATGGTGATCATGCTTAATCTGGGAAAGTGCTTTAGTGAGGGGATCCGCCATATTATCATACGTGGGAACCCTTTCTATTTTCACATCATTTCTAGCTATTATTTCCCTTATGAGATGGTAGCATCTGAGAACATGCTTGGATCATTGATGAGACCATGGTTCCTTTGCTTGTGCAATGGCTCCATTGTTGTCACAATATAAAGGAATCGGATCAACAATGCTAGGCACCACTCTTAGTTCACATATGAACTTTTTGATCCAAACTACTTCTTTGGCTGCTTCTGAAGCAGTAATGTACTCAGCTTCTATCGGGGAATTAGTAGTTGTTTCTTGTTTGGAACTCTTCCAACTAACTGCTCTTCCTCCCATTATGAACACATAACCAGACTGTGATTTACAATCATCTTTGTCAGATTGGAAGCTGGCATCTATATACCTATTTACTTCCAAACTGACCTTTCCATATACCAAGAATATATCCTTGGTCGTTCTCAAGTACTTAAGGATATTCTTGACAGCTGCCCAGTGTTCCTCTCTAAAATTGGATTGGAATCTGCTTGTGACACTCAAAGCAAATGCTACATCTGGATGTGTACATAACATAGCGTACATGATAGAACTAATTGCAGATGCATATGGTATACTATTCATGCTCTCTCTATCATCTAGTGTCTGCGGACACATAGACTTAGAAAGGTGTTTCCCATGTACCATGGTTATAAACCATTTCTTAGAGAGATCTATTTTGAACCTCTTCAATACTTTATCTATATATGTACTTTGAGAAAGACCTAGTAACCTATTAGATCTATCTCTATAGATCCTTATTCCCAGAATATAGGATGCTTCTCCAAGGTCTTTCATGGAGAATTGCTAAGATAACCATATTTTAATAGATTGGAGAAGAGAAATATCGTTTCCCATGATCAATATGTCATCTACATATAGAACTAGGAAGACAATTGCACTCCCACTGACCCTTTTATACACACAAGGTTCATCTTCATTTTGTGAGAAACCAAACTCTTTGATTGTCTCATTGAATTGTATGTTCCAGCTCCTAGAGGCTTGCTTCAATCCATAAATGGATCTTTGAAGCTTGCATACCTTTTTGCCATTTCCAGATGTGAACCCTTCTGGTTGTGTCATATACACATCCTCAGTCAGATTTCCATTTAGGAAAGCTATCTTCACATCCATTTGCCAAATCTCATAATTATAATGAGCTGCAATGGCTAAAAGTATTCTCATAGACTTAAGCATCGCTACAGGAGAAAAAGTTTCGTCATAGTCAATACCTTCTTTTTTACGATAGACCTTTGCTACTAAGCGAGCTTTATAGGTAACTATATTACCTTCCATGTCGGTCTTCTTTTTGAAGACCCATTTGCACCCTATGGGTTTTATCCCTTCAGGTGGTTGAGTTAAAGTCCATACTTTATTCTCATACATGGAGTCCATTTCAGACTGCATAGCCTTAAGCCATAAATCACATTCTGAACTGTTCAAAACTTTTTCATAGCTTGTAGGCTCATTGTCCTCTACTACAGTTATGGTTCTATCCGAATCAACGTGAAATCCATATCTCACAAGGATAGAATGCATCCTAGTAAATCTTCTAGGATTTTTTGTATAATTAGGTTTAACTGTAATCTCATCATTACAAAATTCAGTCTCGGGTTCAATCGATTGATCCACTTCTATTTGTGGATCTTGAACTTCACCAAGTTCAATTTTACTCCTACTATCCTCTCATAGGAGAAATTCTCTTTCCAAGAAGGCGGCATGCCTTGAAACAAATACCTTTTGTTCTAAGGGATGATAGAAATAATATCCAAATGTTTCTTTTGGATATCCCACAAATAAAAATTTGTCAGACTTAACATCTAGTTTGTCTGACATTGTCCTCTTCATATAAGCAGGATAGCCCCATACTTTCATATGAGAAAGCGTGGGTTTATTGTTATTCCACATCTCATATGGAGTAACATCAATCGATTTACTAGGAACTCTGTTTAACACATAAACAATAGTTTCTAGTGCATATCCCCAAAAAGACTTAGGCAAGTCTGCTCAGCTCATCATTGACCGAACCATATCTAATAGTGTTTGATTTCTCCTTTCAGATACACCATTGTGTTGTGGTGTATATGGTCGAGTCCATTGAGATAAAATCCCATTATCTCTAAGATAATCTTGAAATTCTTGGCTTAAGTATTCTCCACCTCGATTTGATCTAAGTGTTTTAATACTCTTGCCAAGTTGTTTATCTACTTCATTTCTGAATTCTTTCAACTTTTCTAATGCTTCTGATTTATATTTCATTAGATAGATGTATCCAAACCTAGAATAATCATCTATAAAAGTAATGAAATAGGAATAACCTCCTATGGCATGTGTAGTCATTAGACCACATATATCTAAATGTATTAAGTCCAAAACCATTTTAGCTCGTTCTACTTTACCAATAAAGGGAGCTTTTGTCATTTTTCCTAATAAACAAGATTCGCATGTATCAAATGATTCATAATCAAATGATCCTAAATCACCTGACTTGTATAATTTGGTCATGCGTTTCTCATTTATATGGCCTAAACGACAATGCCATAAGTATGAGGTATTTAGATTATCATGTTTCATTCTCTTGGTATCCACATTATGCACTTCTTTAATTAAATCAAGAACAAATATACCATTCTCAATGATAGTTTTTGCATAAAATATATTGTTCTTAAAAATGTACCAATGCTTCTAGTGACCATCCTTTCCACAAAGAAAGCAAGTTCCTTTAGGATTCTCTTTCTTGGCAACCTTCTTCTTAGAGATCCCACCATTTTTTGGTTGTGCCTTGGTTATCTTCTTCTTCTTCTTCTTCTTCTTTTGCTTCTTGCCTTTAGCAGAAGTGACAACCATGACACTTTTTGGATCCTTCTTAAAGGATCCATCAGCTATTTTTGAGCATGTTGATTAACGCAGGAATGGTAACTTGGATCTTGCTCATGTTCAAGTTAAGCGCGAAAGGTTCATAACTTGGAGCCAACAAGTACAAGATTAAATCTATGTATAGATCATTATCCATTACATAGCCAAGTCTACTCAAATGCTCAATATACCCATACATCTTCAATGCATGAGTAGCAGCTGAAGTGTCTTCCACCATTTTGTAGCTAAATAGAGCTCGAGCAATCTCATATTGCTCAGTTCTAGCCTGAGAAGAATAAAGCTGCTCAAGATGAAAAATGATGGTTCTAGCATCCATCATCTCATGTTGCTTCTGAAGCTCTAAGGACATAGCACCGAGCATCAGACATGCTACCGCTTCACTATCCTTCATGTACTTTCGATAAGTGCCTTTGATCTCATCAATGGCATCATCTGATGGAAGTGGTGGTGGATCATTAACCAAGACATAATAGATCTTTTTAGCTCTGAGAACAATTCTCACTTGCCTGATCCAGTCAGAATAGTTGCTGCCAACCAGCTTGTTATCCAAGATTGATCGTATATTAATGTTTGATGTGCTCATGATGATGACTTAGATGTGAAAAAGAAAACATATAAGAGTATGTTCATATATATGTATGCATTAATAAGGTCTTCAATTAATCCATTTACTTTCACTATTTTATGGCGAATTAATAGCCCTCACTATTTAATCCGAGAAAACTCGATGGTTTTCCTAGTGGGCCAATATCTAATCCTTGATATGTAATTTGACCTTAATTGTGGTCAACAAGCCAAACTCCATACCCTTGAAAGGTAGGTATCTCTATACCAATTGTATCTCTACACAACTATTGGATCATTAGGTTATCAACTCTTGATATATGCATATCATATATGCATTCCCTAATCTTGCCGCTAAAACCATTAGCCTTGACTGTGGTCAACAAGCTATTGGGCTAGCTAAGATGACCCATTTAATTAGATTTGAACATATTCGATATAATGTGAGCTTGACTGTGGTCAACAACCCACACTATAAAGAAATTTGGTTCTCCTCAAATTAATGGAAGGTTTATATACCTTAGTATTTGTTTGAGGGTTTTAGTTAATTAAGTCTCATCATACACGGTTGGCATACATTGGTATGCATCCTATATCTATCACATATAAGAATACAAATATGGTATAGTTATGGACTTTACTACATTGATTTTCCCGAGCCAAAAGGGAAATCAAAAGGTCACACCTAGGTAGTATGCATGATTCAAACAAGTAAAAAATAATTACATTATCATAAAGCTTGTTGGATCTCCATCCGACCCATCTTGCTCCTTGATAGTGGTCTCTATCTCTATCTCTAATTCTAATCTAAGTAATTTAATTACGTATTACAATTTGAAAAAGAAATACAAACCAAAAACAAGTGGCTGGGATATGAAAGTCCTCATTGGGCCAAAACATGCATAATGCTCAACCACATTGGGCCTAGTCCATAACTATCCATCATGCGAATCATACACCCTTATATCCATTTCTAATGCATAAAGTAAAATATATAATGGATTACTAACTTTTTTTCAACTCTTGAAACAAAATTTTGAGTTATTTTAATAATAAGATCAAATTACAAAACTTTTTCCATTTTGGAAACTTTCATTTTGGGAAACCTTTTTACATGTATGTGTTCTTGACTTAATTATCAATCCAATTGATTATTAATTAATTATCAATTGATTATTTAATTAATTAATCATATTAAATAATTAAAAAATTAATTTTGGGCTTAAAACAAGGGTAGGCCGAAACCCACACAACAAAACCCTAAAGTGTGTTCACACACAAACTAGTTTTGTGTCTATTGGACCATTTGGGCCTTTTGGAATAAGTCAAGCCCACTCCAGCCCTTAAAACCCATTAATAAACTTAATTATATTTAATAATATTTAATTTAAATCAGCTCCTTGGGCCCATCAAGTCATTCACTAATTTAAACTAAGTCCGTAAACATAATTAAGCCTATTAAGTGGTTTTAATGAATTAAAATTAATCCAATTAATTTAAGGCCCATTTTAATTAATACAATTAATTAAAAATACTTTAATATATAAGATGTATCAGATTTATAAGATTAAAAATCGTTCTAAATAAGAACACATCAAGAACACACCAAGAACACCAATTTATCGAACTTTTCGACTAAACTAGTTTTCATGCAAAACTTGTTCGACTTTAATTTCGTTTGATCCTATGGCTTAATATCACATATTAAACACATAAATTATCATCAAAATGATCTTAGAGTGGATCTATAAGAAATTAATTTAGAACAGCCCCTAGAATTAAAAGCCATTAACTCCAAAACCATTATCCCTTTCTCAAAAGAATCGTTTTTGTTTTCGTTTTATTTATTTGATCACACATATATCAAGCAATCAATATTTCTCATTTATGAACAATAAAATCTTATATTTTAAAGTTCATTAAATAAATAACTCAAAAATAAAACTTATTTCGCAAAAAAATATAGAATTGTATATTCATGGCAAAACCGATGATCTGATACCATATTGGAAATTATCGGTTACATGCATCTCATACATAAGCGGGATTTAAAATTTTTAACCAATATATCTGATCTTGCCATGAATTTACAATATACATATTAATGAGAATAAGAAAAATCACTTTTGATTTTTGTTGAACAGTTGATTTTACTTCTCATCAGGTTGTCGCAAACCACAGTGTCTAAAATCGAACACATCCATTGAGTAATCCACATTAGAGAATGATTGAAAGAACCAACAATTGGGAGGAACAAGGGCTGGCCAAAATCCCTAGATTCTCGCTAGGGAAGGTGGTGGCTAGGGTTGAGAGAAAAGAGAGAGAGCGTTTTCTTAATTGTTCACACTTAACCCTAATTCCACATCTCTTGGATTTTTATAGTTAGGTTAAAAAAATCCAACTTCATAATGGGATTGGGCTCTTTAAAATTACTGGAGAATTATTAATTCGGCTTTTGAAATTATTTATAATTATTTGGGCTCAATTAAATATAATTTAAGTCTTTTCACAAAAGACTATGCATAAAACCCACAAACTAGGCCCTTTGTATATATACTTAGATTTAATTACCCAAATAAATTCTAAATCCAACCAAATTAAATATGTAGGCTCCACAATACTTATGTAACATATTTAATTTATTTTGGTCTAAGAAGTAGGCCTCTAAGGCCTTCTGTTTTGGAGTTGGCATGTTGCCCTTCTTCTGGAGGGCTTCTGTGCCAACTTCACTTCTTTGGGCCTTTATAATTCCTCCAATAGACCTATTAACTATTATATCAGCCCTATAACACTTATAGTTCAATAATAATCAATTATGAAATACATTATTTCAATTAGGTCCAATTTTACAGAACATTTCAAAAAAGTTTTGCGAACAATTTTACTTGATCATAATTAATTAAACTCTTTAATTAATTATTATCTTATTCACTTCTCTATCCCCATATCAAATATTATTATCCTTGTCATTTTACCATTTTATCTTTTTTCTCTATATGTGTGTGACCTATTGGGTTCCTGTCCATATTGGCAGTATAATATGTAATTGTGAGTTCTATTCAAAACTCACATGATTTAAACTTCTTTAAATCATTTTATCAATCCCTATTGATATTCTTGATACACTATTATACAAGTCATGATTTGCCTCTAGCTAGGCATCATGACTACCCAAATGTTAGGAAAGTCAAGTGGTTTGACTATACCCTTCCATAGAAATAGTTACCGTGCAATTACTCCTTCCACCACTCTTATCTCAATTAGATTCTGAGTATGGTTTTCTATCAACTCCTATAAATCTAATTATGTATGTTCTATTAATTTAACCATTGTTTCCAAAATGCCCTCTATAGATCTCTATCCATCTTGGCATATTACTCTGGCCAGAGATTCTCTGAACAAGGAAATTATAGAATCATGAGAGATAACTTTTCTTATTAAATCTGGGATAGTGAATCCTTTGTCAATCACTCAACTATCTTTAAGTAGGTCGTGATATACCCAATCTCCTAACTATGTTCACTCCCAGTTGGAAGTAATCAATTATGAAGTCAAAATATACCACTTGCTACTTATGATAACTTTGGTGATCTCAAGTCCAAGGATACTTGCACAACTGCTATAAAGAGATTCCTCACTGACATAGATTTAATATCCATGTGAGGATTCTCTTTACAGGTCTCCAATGAACTTTTTCTTCTATCAAGCATCCACATGTTAGCTTTGATTATCTTCTATAATCACAGTTATGAGAACCATTGCTTGAACCATTCAAGAAGCATAACATGTGCTAGTCTGTCCAAATTAACAATGCCCTATCTTGTTATTTCTATGACTAGGGATATTTAGATATTAACACATTTGCATGCAATAGACATCTCATATCATGAACACTTTCATGATTGCCTTTGCACTATGTTTATAATATCTAGGACTTCATTTATTAATTTAAGATTTACAAACTCATGTATTTAAACATAGCATTAATAAATGAATGATGCCTTTTATTAAGAATATGAATTCATACATATGAAATACATCCCTATTACATGTGCTCTAGGGCATACTCTCTAATACTTCAATGGTAGCCTCCAAACCTTAAGTAAACACTAGGTTCAAACTAAACTAAAAATTCATAATCAAAGAGCCAACCCAAGTCTGTTGCCTTAAGAATGCTTTTATACTACCAAAAGAGGAAATTGGATGCCTTGTTACTTTCTAAATCTGATTGCAGCAGAGTTTTATCGCATTTAGGAATTCTCAACTCAATAAAGGTGTAAAATAACTCGGATGAGGCCTTATTGAGCTTGGTTGAGGGCTTTAACAACTCAAGAGAGATATAACCAACTCGGGTGAGGTGATTTGAGCTTGGAAAAGGTGATTTCAAAATTCAACAGAGAGCTTTTAGATTGGATGAGTTGTTTGGAGCTCAAGTGAGGTATTTTACAACTCTCCCAAGTCCTCCTCTCTACTCTTCACGAGAATCAAGCTTTGAATACAAAATTACCAAATTGCCCCCAAGCTCCTCCTTTATTTAATTAACTCCTCATTCTCTTCAATTTAGCCCTTAAAAACAACAAAACTTGCAATTCAATCTTAAAAACACACAAATTAAATAATTAATCATAAAATGAACCAAATTAAACAATTTAAACACATAAAAATATACTAAAAATATAGTGTAATTCACAATTATCACCGTTATACAATAGAGGTTACAATGATATGATGCCACAATTTAAAGACCTAAACACATCTGAAATAGATACTCAAATTGATAGATGAACTAGCTTATCTCTTAGTATGAGATATTAACGATGTTGTATTGGTGGATATTTTGAATTAATTGTAACATAAGAATTAATTGTACTTTTACTTAAATTATTGACTTGTATGCTTATATTACACAATCTTATCACACATTATTATCATACATACTTATATTACATAATATTATTACATATGCTTATACTACGTAATATTATTACATACTATTCATATTAGTGAAATATCTTAACCTCGAAAAGCTTGATTATATGGTCCAACAGCACTCATACATGTTTTTCTTATGTGTCTAACATTTTTTCACCTGTTGCAATGTATAAAAATATCACATTCATGCTTGTCCAGCTTATTGTGAACTTGAATTATTTTAGGATAATATTTCTTCCTTTGTAGTTCCATATCAAAAATAAAGTTTGATCCATAGTATTCATGCCAATATGATTGATGAGCCATCGGTCAAAATTTCTCTTCATAGTATTTGAGTGGGTCAACTATGGTACAACACTTATCAATGATTGAAAGCATGTTAACATGCAAGCAATATGGCATGTGAACAAGAAATTCTTATTCCTTGAAATTTAACTCACTCACATCCATGCTTCTGTAGACTCAATATGTAAGTGCTTTGAGGGCCCAAAGTGTACCTTGGTAGGATTAGAGTATGATTAAATATGTAATTAGTAAGAGTGAGTCAAGTTTTAATGTACAAGAGCACTTATAGTTATTAGGGATATAACCGAAATTTTAGTATTTATTAAGGGCATTTAGTAATTATGTAAATAGGGGCTTATATGCAATGGTTAAGGATTAAATTGATAAATGAAGTGAGAATTTAAGAGAAATGGTGATTAAAAAGTTAGAGAAGGATGAAATAGCAATTAACCAAGGATTAAAAATTTTAACCAATAATAATTAGGCATGTGGCTATTCTAGAAGTGACAAGAAAAAGCAATAAAAAACATAACATATAAGAGAGGAATAAGAGTTGGCCGCCTATTCTTAGGGGCCAAAAATACATATTTCTTACCTTAATTCTCTTTAAAAATCACTCCAAAACCTATCTTTTAAGAAGATTAAGCAAAAAGAAGGAAAATTAGTAGAATTTAAGTAAATAAGTGAAGCCAAAGAAAAGAAAAAGAAAAAACTAGCTAGTCCTTAAGAGGTATGGGAGTATTTGTTTCTTTTTATATATGATAATTTTAATTATTGGAATGTGTTTTTGAATGCCTACTTGATATTTGGATGAATATTTAGGTAAAAATATGCATAGAAGAGGAAGTTATAGAGAAAAGAATGTTAGGGTGAAATTTTGGTGTAAGAACTAAGTGACCTATAGATAATATTTTGTTTATAATTAGAGTTAGAGAGCTGTAATTAAAGTGATTCTAAAGGCAAATTAAAATACACATTTATACCTCAATTTTTTTATGAAGAGGTCAAATTCTAGTTTTATCTTTAAGACTAGTGAAAATTGGCTTGAAATAGACTGATAGTCATGAACTTGTTAAATAGAGTAGTCTAAATTCTTTTGGTGATATATTGGATACAAATGTGCAAATGACTTGATTTTTTATTTTTTTTAGAAATTAGAGACAGTGTGACATTTTATTAGAAGAAAGTTTTTCAATTATACCGTGGAAGATCTTTGGGATATGTTGGTAATTATAAGTTTGTTTTGGGTACTTACCATATTATAAAAGCCAAAAATTGGAAATATGTATATTTAATTAAAGGCTTTAATTAAAGAATAATTTATAAGTAATTTGTTAATTATAATTAAACTATTATAAGGAAAGACAAGGATAATTTGGTAAGTTAACAAATTGACATATATTTATGTATTTAAGAAGTATTGAGTAAGGACCTAATTAAATCAATTGATAAGTGTGAGATTAAGGTAAGAAAATAAAATCCTTAAGTGATTAAAAGGGAATTTCTCCTAATGGTCACAAGTGGACTGATAAGAGATTAATGTTTATGATTCTAGGAGGTAGAAAGTGGGATTGGAAGAGTAGTGGCAGTAGCTAGTTTGATGAAGATTAACTCCTATAATTCTCACTCAAAGCTTCTGCAATTTTCTCTCTCTAGGATAAAGTGCACGGTAAGCTTTTTAGTTTCAAGACAAATTGAAGGTTAATAAATAAAATCTGTGGTTATAGAAGAAGAATTAAGCAAGAAAAGAGGAGAGGAAGTTGTCAAGTAAGTGAAGAGAACTTCTTAAATAATTAAGGTATGGGAGTTTGTTATCTTGATTCATGTCACAAATTATGTGTTAGATGCTTTAAATATAAATTTTGATATAATAATGGTATTGGATAAGAGAACTGAATTTGGATCATGCAATGGACTCAATTGAAGACTTGAAGTGATTGATTAGCTTAAACTTTGTTTTTGGTTCACTTGAACCGGCCTGGATATTTTGGCCATAACTTGGCCTATAGACCTTGGAATTGAGTAATTCTAGTGCTATTAGAATCTTAAGACATACCTTCAACTTTTATATGAATTCTAGAGCTAATTTTACCCATAGGATGCTCAAACATGACCTAAGATCTTGACGTTTGTTGTTGGCCCCTATTTTGGACTAGCTTGTAGTATTTTAGGTATATATCCTAAAATATTGATCCAAATTGCATGCTTTTTATGTCAATGGAAACTAGAGACACAAGGAAATATAATTATAGAAAACCATTTCGGCTAATTTTGAGTGAAACTTAGTCAATTAAGACATGCAAATTTCAGTAGAGAAGCTATCGTATAGAGATTTCTAGTTTGTTATGGGTAACGGCTAGAACAAATTAGTTATAGCCATGAACAATGCTTTTGGATGGTTATTTTGTTAATGTTTGATGGGTCACGACTGGTATGATTTAGTTTCAGCCATGACCCTTATCTGGTTGGTAGGGTCATAGTTGGAACGAATTGGTTCCGGTCGTGACAATTGCTTTTATTTGAACAATACCCCTTTCTTGCATGGGTCACGGTCAAAATGAATTAGTTACCATTGTGACCCCTGCCTGTTTGATTTTTTTATGGAATTTTTTTTTCTAAATTTGATGAAAGTTCCTAGAGTATTTTATATGATAATTTGAACTTATTTAAAGCACACTTAAATATGTATTAAAATTGTTCCAATTCACTAAGGTTCAAAGATATGTGATGATATTTCAAATGAATGTGATTATTAATTTATTTTGATTTGAAACATGAAGCTTCTGAATTAATATATGTCTATAATGTTTGAATCATTATGATGTATTAAGTAGGGCCTACAAGTATTTAATTGGTGGGTAAATAGGCATGCCTAGAAGGGTTTACAACTGGTTCTTTTTTGTTGGGCATGTCGATGCCTTTATTGGAGACTATGCCTCTTTGTTTGAAATTGGCTCTTCTAATTTTTAGTTTTGAGGTGATGTCTCTTTTGTATGGATACAAATGGTATCTTTTGCTCTGTTACCCATTACCTGTGTCTTAATACAATAGCATACAAATTTCTAGTGTTTTGATTTATATTTATTATGTTATGATCTATTGATTGATTTGTTTAGATTTCAGTAAAGTTAAGTAAGAACCGGGTAACTACTTGATATTTCAATTACATCCTAAATTATGTAGCTAAGGAATAAAATTCATTTATTTATTATATATATCTAACAAGATATATTATGTTATTGTCATTAGAATATAATATCTCCCATGCATGAATGATTACAAGACTATTGTGGATAGTCCCTTAGCACTATGGTCTTTATCTGTGTAAGTGCTAGCCTAGTTTGAAGTAACGAGTTGAGTGGGGATAGCTATAGGTGATCAACGTATGAGTTAGGATTTAGAGTATTAACACTTAATCAATGATTTGAAATGTATACATTGTAAGGTTTAATATAGTTGTAATGTAAACATGTAATATAACAAAATATCTAGTGATCAGCATAAGGATACTATTAGATTACTGTATGAAATCTATGACTTCTTTAGGTTTGGTTGCTTAGGGGGCTATGTCCTTCTAGGGGGTATTAGGGTGCGACATAAAAACGCTTGTTTAGTTGGTCAAAACATCTATGGAATGTGAACCTTCAAAATTGTTTTATGGGAAAACCTGTTATTTTAGTGAACCCGGTTGGATTATAATCAATTTAGTCAGGTTGATTAATCTTTTTAGGTTTAAAATCATACTCACCCGACTGGATTAAAATTCAATCTAGCTAAGTTACCCCATTTTAGAAAGATTAGTGAATTTTATATTTCCAAATGTCCCCAATCTTGAACCAAACATCCTTAGATGTTCACCAAACATTACAAGCACATGTTTTTTCTTAATATATGACATAATAAATATGAAACAAGTGAGTGAACATTAACATATAGATTGTGATAAAGGCATGTAAGGTGAATAGTTCTTTTTTTGTCTTTTCCACCTCCTCTTCATCCCTTGGATTTATTAAACAATTCTTAAGCTCGTCATTCAGTAGAATTTCCTCTTGCTTTTTCTCTACATATTCTTAAATACCATCTATGAAGTAAACGGACTCTTCAAAATCATAGGAATGATGCTTTATTACTTTATTCACATTGAAAACCATTTCCTCCTTATTGAATCTTAAGGTAACTGTCTGTCCATATACATCTATTAAAGCCTTCGCAGTATTCAAGAATGACCTTTTTTACTATCAAAGGTACCTTCCAATCCCCTTCCATATCCATGACTACAAAATCAACTTGGTATATAAAGTTTCCCACTTTCACTAATAAATCCTCAATAATACTCTTAGGTCTCTTTATCGATCTATCTACCAATTGTAGAGTCATTTGGGTTTCCTTGATGTCACCTAAATTCAATTTCCTGCAAACTGAATAGGGCATTAAATTAACGCTAGCACCCAAATCACATAATGCATGTCCAACAAAATTCCCTCCTAATTTGCATGGTAATGTGAAACTACCAGGATCTTCTAGTTTTTCAGGGATTTTGTTCATTAAGATTGCACTATAATTTTTTGATAATTAAATCATTCCTATACCCTCCAGCTTTTTCTTATTAGAACATAATTATTTCATAAACTTAGCATATTTAGGCATGTGTAACAAAGCTTCAGTAAATGGTAAAGTTACATGCAACTTTTTAAACATGTATAAAAATCTAGTTAACTGCTTATTATGCTTTACCTTCCTAGCTAGTGATAGGTAAGGTAATTTAGACTAATCAAGTATAGTAGAAACCAATTTCTCCTTACCTTTGCTCTTCTCAACAATAGGTATTTTTCATTATTTGGTTCAGAAATACTTACCTCTGGTGTCGGTTCCATCAAACCTGAAAAGTGCTTACCATTTTTAGCTTTTTTCACCTCTTTTTCGCTTCTAAAGGTAATTGCCTTGCCTTCCTCCTTTGGATTTCTGTCCACGTTAGATGGAAAACTGCCATGCGTCCTATGTGATATAGAGTTGGCAAGTTGTCCTATATGATTTTCTAAATTTCTAATAGAAGCATCTTGATTTCTTATCCAAATTTCTTGTGATTTCCATTTAGCATTCTGATTAGCCATGAAATTATTTTGAACATTCATAAAATTAGCAAACATTTCTTCTAAATTAGGCTTTCTATCCTGTGTAGGTTGAGGTCTAGCTTGAAAACCTAAGGGTTGATATGTAGACGCTTGGTTAGGTAGGTGGCTATTGCTATGGGAGATTATATTTTGATTAAATGGAGCCCTAGGTTGATTACTAGATGAAGATGCATTATTTCCTTCTCTCCATGAAAAATTAGGGTGATTTATCCACCCAGGATTATAAGTATTGCTATAAGGATTCAATGCATTTACTTTCTCTACTAATGTTCCTACATTCTCCTCATTCTTAATCTCGGATGTTACATTTGATTCAGCATAAGATAAAGATGACATATTTTTAACTTGTAAACCACTTACTTGCTTTGTCAATGCATCTAATTGTGTCCTTAGCATGGCTACCTCATCCACACTGTGTATAGCTTGCTTTTTCTATGTGGTCTGTACACTTGCCAACTGAGCATCATTGATGGCCATCTCATCCAAGAGTAGAAAAGCTTCTTCAGGGATCTTATTCATAAAACCACCATTTGAAGCTGCATCTAGGAGAGATCTTGTAGACTGATTCACACCTACATAGAAAATAGACATTAGTTGATGAACAACAATTTCATGGTGTGGCCAACTCTTTAGGAGTCTCCTAAACCTTTTCCCAAGCCTCATGGAATGGTTCCTTATATAACTGGTGGAAATTATGGATGTTATTCTTAATACTAGCAGTTTTGGTAGGCGAAAAGAAACGGCATAAGAATTTTTCCTGTATTTGTTGCCATGACTGAATTGATTAGCTTGGTAACATTTGCAACCAGTCCCTTGCCTTGCCAATTAGAGTAAACGGGAATAGCTTAAGCCTAATGGCATCCACAAACAAATTAGGTATTTGAACTGTATCACTGATTTCTAGAGAGATGTCTAAATGCTGAGTTGGATCCTCTATTTCTGATCTAGAGAACTAATTCTTTTGGACCATGGTTATGGTGGCCGATTTTATCTCAAAATGTTGGTTATGAGGCATCTTGATAGTTTTATGATCTTCATTCCACCTAGGTATGGCATAATCTCTAATGGTTCTAGGCCTAAACCCATCCCCTTGAGTTTGGTTAACCTACCATTCTATCTTAGGGTATAGATCATCCATTGGTGGGTTACGGAGAGGATGGTTATGAAGGTTGTTAAGGTTATTCTGTTCTTACTCCTCTAAATTCATCTCTCTTTGCCTTAACCTTCTAATCCTATGGAATGTCCTCTCAATTTTAGGGTCAATAGGCAAAATTGGCCAGCCTCTTATCATAAACTATTGACACCTGTAAAGAATAAAAGAATAAATTAATAAAGAATGAAGAAGAAGAAAGAAGAAGAAGAAAGACACACAAAATTCACTTTCAAATCTAAAAACAAACGCCAATATTTCCCTGGCAACGGTGCCAAAAACTTGATCGGTGTCTGGCAAGTATACTAGATCGGCTAGTAATATAGGAAAATAAAAATTAAGACCTTAAATATCGTACCCAAGGGAAATTGTAATAATGCAACTTGTTTCAAATTTTAAGGTGAATATTGTGTGCAAAGAATAAAAGAAATTCCAAGTTTATGATGGTGATGAAGGATTTAATAAAGAAAACGTAAATAATTAAAATCAAATCTAAACAAAGCAATAAATCAAAGTTGGTAAAATTCAATACTAAAGGCAACTTCTACTAAAAGACTATCCACCTTAACCTTATATTGCAATGACTTAACAAAAAGGGAACACAAGTGATTATGAAGAAATCAGATGAATAAGTTAAGATAACTTAAATCAAGATTATCATTCTTGAGTATTAAACTTTTCTTTTCTGAATTATTCAACACTTAGTATAAAGATCTTATTTTTACCTTCTAGATGTCTGTTAAATTCTTTTGCAAGTAAATTTAACTTTCATCTATTCTTGATTTTAAATTTTCTTAATCTTAATCTATTATAACCAACACACCACTATGGGTGATCTAGAAGTGACTCATGTCCTTGAGTCGTGAGCAAGTCACGCCCTTAGGCCATGACTTTCCCTTGACTCAGCGTGAGTCACCTTTGGATTGATCAACTAGCTTCGTGACTCACTCTCAATCAAGCCTGTGACTTAGCCTTTTTTCCCTTTCCTTTTAGGCGTGACTCACTCTTTAGCCTGTCTCTTAATCTTACGACTCGCCTCCCCTACTCCTTCCTCTTACAAGTGACTCACTCATCAGGGCCACTTTCCTTTTTTTTTAGTTTTTTATTCATACTATTATTATATTTACATTTTATTATTATTATCATATTTTATTTCACCTCTTATATTTTATACTTTATTATATTCCATTATTATTATATTTTGTATTTCACCATAACTGTTTTTATATTTGATTTTGTTAATATTATTGTTATTATCTCTATTGTCACTAATATATTTTATCATATCATCTTATTATTTTTATCATTACCTTTATTATTATTATTATTATTATTATTATTATTATTATTATTATTATTATTATTATTGTTTAATATATTGTCATAATTTTAATATTATTTATACATACTATTTATTTTATTTTATCCTATAAATTTAATTATTGTAATTATTTATTGCTTTAGCATACGTGTGTTATAAATGTTGTGTGAATTCCAAAATGCATCATACATCTTATTGGATTATTTATTCAGTTTTATCCCAATTATTATCGTCTCCATATGTATTATTAATAAATAATCTTAATTATTTTTTATTCGATTCTTTATTTAATTTATTGATCATTTTATTAATCTATATTGCTTTCCACCTTTTTAATGCACGATGTGATGTCCATGTTTTTTTAAGAGAATTGGAGGATGGCTAGGCAGTCTAGCTCAGGAATCATTTCCTTCTCTTGCTAACTTATTTTTTTTATTTTTTTCAGCTTTTATTATTCTTTTCCTTTTTATTGAAAATCGGTTGTAATAGCTTAGTAAAAACTGGATTTTACACGATAATTAGGAAAAAATACACTAAATACTTTATACTTAATTAATTGAGTTTTGTAAAATGGACCGTTGTCCAATTTTTGTTCCAAAATCACACAAAAAAATTTATAAATATGCATAAGGGAACCAACGTTGCCAACTCAATATATCGCGTGATTTATTTATGTTATTTGATTTTCCTTTTAAATAGTTCTTACATTTCCCTCATTTTTTTTCCAAAAATGCACAATACACATAAAAAATCATCAAAAGTCCTGTACAAGTTTGAGAAGGATTTTTCTATAATAGAAGGACCAACGTCCCCTTTTTTCCATCCACAAAAATAACATTATTATGGTTCTTTCTTTATAAATACAAAATAATTTTTCTAGTTAAAATTAATTAAATGCGATTCTTTTCTTTTTAAAAAATCACAAGGGCTCAAATTATCCCATTTTTATTCAAAATGCACCCAAATTTCCACTTTTTTTTTGTAAATATGCATGCAAGGACCAACATCCTCATTCAAATAGACCCAATAAATTCCCTTTTCATGAATGATTATTTTATGATAAGTGTAAATATCTTCTTATTTTGTTATTTTGATGATGTGCTCGAAATGCGCCTTTTTGATTCTTTACCATGAAAACATGTGAGAAGAGAGTTAGAATAATTAATTATAAACACTCATTTATATAAACATTAACCAAGTTATAAATAAGTGAGAGGTCCTGAACTATCTCTGGTTTTGGCCTTATAAGGTTATAACTCACTTTCCTAATGTTTTATTGGGTGGTAACTCTATAATACCTACCTTGTGGTGCCCAATAGATGCCCTCACAAATTGATTGTCAACAATAGGGTGGAATAAAATCCCATCTATTACAAAGCAACCAACCTTCACGAGTAAAATGAACCTTTGTCTAAACTCGAACCCTAAAAGAAAATTTTCGAGAGCAAACCGAATGCCTATGGGGTTCGATGCCCATCACACTCATAAGCTTAGCACACTACTTCCCAATGGTATATTGGATGGTGACTCCTTTTATGCCTGCCTTATGGTGCCTAACATA
Organism: Excoecaria agallocha; assembly: GCA_037975025.1. Classification (NCBI taxonomy): domain Eukaryota; kingdom Viridiplantae; phylum Streptophyta; class Magnoliopsida; order Malpighiales; family Euphorbiaceae; genus Excoecaria; species Excoecaria agallocha. Next base: position 16,248,027 of record CM075807.1, read on the forward strand.
GATGCACACCATTCATTCAATCGGGAGACCCTTTTGTCTGACCAACCCTAAAAGAGAATCTTAGTCTAGATGAAATGGTCATTATCCCATACACCCCTTCTGCTTTGTCTCCTTTTCACCTTTCAATGGGATTAGGTAAACTGACTAGGCTTTGGCATGCATCATAGTGGGGACTCTGTTGAGGACCATGAGACTTTGCTCTAAAAGTACTTTTGATTGGTATAATATAAATGGGTTTAAAATTAAAAATTTTTTTCTTTTTTTAAAACTGCATTGCATTTATGCTGGAGCTTTAGAATTATGTTAGGCATTTCTATTTTAGCCCTGGTGTAAGGAGGTTTCAAGGAGAATCACCCGACCAAGTCTTGTACCAATTGGTATATAAAATGGTGACCTATCGATCATTATGCTCTTGATGAGCTAAACCTATTAGTAAGGACCATGCTTGGGTAGCCCTAAAGTTTTGCCACCCAACTACAAGCTCTTGTAATGACAATAGCAACTTCTCTTAGGTTGTATGGCCTTAATACTTTGCTTGATATGCAGGTCATCATGTATTGAACAAATTCAACTAAATTAGGTGGCCATGCGTCAAAGGCTACAATGCCATGGTAGGCCCAACCCAATTTATTCGAATTGTTTGAATATAAGATAGCTAACCATCTTGTATGTGCTTTAAATAAAGAGTGTTATACTGTTGGTTTTCTATCATGCACTATACATGTTCATTGGGTTCCCTGTTGACCCTTGGACTAAGCCCTACCTAGAACAGAGACTGCATGACCATGTGTACAGGAGTGATAAGGTTGGAAAGCTAAGGGTTCAAAATTAGGTTTAAGTGATATAGAGTAGTTGTTAAAACACTTAGTAAGAGTAGATATGTCTGATGTATTTGGTACCTCCACCCTTTAAGACCTGGATAAAAGGATGGATGATTTTGAAAAGTGGGTAATTTTCATGATTGCCAACCTAACAATCGATTTGGCTTCTATTACTAGTACTCAACCAACCACAACCCTTATTGGTCGAGTTAAACTAACCATTGTTAGAGAGACCCCTATAGCGGTTACTATAGTGCCCCCACATGTTGTTGATGTCAAAAATATTGCACCTACAGGCCCATTATTTTAACAGAGGAGAGAAAGAGGTATCATACAAAATGATCTTGAATATGATTTCATTGTCAGTGATGACAAAGAACCATATGGTTCTTAGATAGTAAGGAGCAATGTTCCAAAGGCCGAAGATCTAGCCATTGAGAAGATAGAGCAAAGTTAGAAGCCATGGCTAGGGTACTTTCAGTTAGGAAGGGTATTAGCCCTGAAGATGTGGATTTGGATTATGGGGATATTTTTCCTAACCAGTTCAAGATGCCAGACTTGCCAAAGTTTAATGGTACTTCAGAACCTTTTGTACACATCAAACAATATGTGTTGGTCATGAAAGGGACCACTCTCATCAAAAGACAAAAGGTTGAGTACTTTAGCCTTAGTCTAATGGGTCCATCAATTGATTGGTATGATGGGCTAGATCGAAGAACCAAGGAAGATTAGGATCTACTAACTGAGAGATTCCTAAAGCAGTATGACTGCAACTATAGAATGGAGGCCACCCTTAAAGATCTAGAGCTTCTATGGCAAAGACCCAATGAATACTTCCATGAGTATCTCACTCGAAGAAAGAAAAGAATAATAGAGAAAAAGTGAAAGCCAAACACTCTTGATTAGATCAGACTCTTCATTAGGAATGCGAGTCTATACTTGAAAGATAGACTTAAGATGAAAGGTCCAAAAGACTAGGAATCTCTTAAAGACATTGCTATTTGAGCTGAAGGAGAGTATTTAAAAAAAGGCCCATGCTATAAGTTTAGAATGAGGCAACTATGGGAACAAAGAAAAAATGGAAACACAAGTTTCGACAAGAGCAGTGGTAATGGCAATAGTAGTAGAGGCAATGATAGGGCTGCAGAAGTGTCAACAACAAGAACAACTCAAAATCATTACACCATTAGGGGTAAACCACTATCGTGGTACCTTACTCATCTCATTACGTGAGGGAAGTTACAAACATTACCAATAAAACCAGCCATAAGCCAGGAGTAGAGTAGACACAGAAGTGATTGGTATTATGCTTACCACCAACACATAAGGCATAAAACTGATTACTACCATCTTATAAGAGACCATATTAAGGATTTGATTGACAACCATCAAGCACCGAACCCAGAGGAAAAGCGAAAGAGTTAGAGTTATTACAAGCTCCATGTCACTGTCAATTTTTGTGATTGACTTAGGTTCACCAAAATGATATTTGCTCTAGGATTCATATATATATATATATATATAGCCACCACCCGTTGAGTGCAACAAGGAATGAATAGAGAATTGCAAGATGTACGTATCACCATAAATCCTGGGGGCACCATCTAGAGAAGGGGAACCTAAGGTGTTGAGCAACTTTTTGGTCAACCCATACATACGGCACAAGAAGATGGAATATAAGCTGCCTTTTGATGATGTAATATATATTCCTAAACTATGCATATGTTTCTTTAACTATGTTAATAATATGAGCTTTTCTTATATATGCAATGCCTTATTTATTACATCACGCATAGCAATAATCATAACTCATTTATACAAGACACTAATTCAATAAACATTGCTTTATTTAATCTCAAGAAAAAAAACATCTTGATTACATCCAATATGATTCCTAAAGTGCAATTTGAGAGAATCAAAAAAGAAAATAATAAAAAATATAAATATAAATATAAAAAATAAATAAAGTCTTTGCCTAGACCTGAGATGACATGACAAGAATTAACGGAGACATTGCTGAACATGCCACTCAAACTTATCTTAACAGTGGACCTTTTTAAGCAGTAAATTCAAAGGCTCAGACTAGAAGATAGAAAAGACGAGATGAAGATTCCAAATAATGAACATCGAAGGAAACTAATAGGAAACTATAGCTCCATAACATTTCAAAACTACTTGAAAATGCCAAATTTCCTAAATGTGCCATAAAATAAGGACAAAAAAATTATTCGCAAGTTGTCACCTCAAATCATTATCTTAAAATGGAACATTGTACGAAAGACAAGTTGACAAAATCTAACAAAGATAAGGAGATGAAAGAAAAATAGAAGAAACTGGTAAAGAAGCTTGTAGGGTCAGCATAAATGAAGACATGAGATAACAAGCAAAATTTCAAAGACCATACCTCTCTCTTTAGCATTTGGAACAAACACCAAGTAGTCAATCGAAATTAAGCAAACTGCTCTAAAAGTCGAAGTTGCCAAAAGTCAAAATGGATAAAACATAGGCTTTGCAATTGAGCCTATTCGAGAGAAGTTGAACGAAAGCCTATTATTTCAATTAAGTTTAAAACCAAGACCAAGTTTATCAGAATATGGGGCAAATGCAAATCAAATTAATTTTTGTGCTATTGACAAAAAGGATGGCAATTCTTACCGACAATAATGATAATTAATTCAAAGAAACTAGCAATGTAGACAAGTTGAAGAAGGTCTCATGGCAAAGGCGAGAAAAAATAGAAACCCGCTGGTCAAAAATCAAAAAAAGGCAACCTTGCTAAAATTGGGCACCCCGCTAGGGTAAAAATCGAAAATATGCACCCTAAGAAAAATTAGGGGTTGAGTGAAAAAATTTTAACTAAGAAAATCTGAGAGGGCTGGTTGATAACAAGATTCTGATACATGTAAAGTATCACTTTTCGAGATTAAATGGAATCAGTGTTTTTGCATTACATGTCTAGTTATGTTTACTGTTATTGCATACGATGCATGTAGATAAAAATGCATGCATAACCTAGGCTTAAGCATAAGATTAACTTGTTAAGAGAAATGTATGGTATGCATAGGGACACATGCTGGAGTGGGCTTAGTCCTAAGGCAGTAATAGTAACATTTTCATACGATGAATGCTTCTCCCATCGTTGTCCACACCATGTCTTTTCCACTAAGGCATTTCTATAATGGTACGATACTAAGGTGAAGAATCACCTCTTAGTCTCTAGAAGTTTGTTCTAAATAAGCGTTGTAAATGAAATCTACTTTAGGTAGGTAGAAGTAAGGGTGCTCCACTTAGACTAGATGAAGTAGAAGTGTTTTTGTGATGTTTCTTAGTAGCTGTATTAAAAAAAGAAGAAAAAGAAATAAAAAAAGAGATTATTAGAGATGAAAATCGTAACTGGCTCTCTAAGCAAAAGTTAGGCCAAAGGATAGGGTGAAAACTTGGAAATAGGTAGTTTCTCCTATAAAAATAAAAAGCCATTGGAATGAGTTCCGTCCATTTTAGGAAAAAATTAGGCATAAGGTTGTATGAAAATCCCGAAGAGGACATATTTTCCGCTAATAAAAGCTAGTGTGAAAACCCACAAAGGGCGCATTACCTTCAAAAATTAACTATAGGTATCCGGATGAATAAGAAATTGCTTGGATAATTCCCTTCGCATAGTCGGCTCACAATCTTGGATGGTTACAAGTTCTTCAAACAAGAGGGGCACAACTCTTAATGTAAGGTAGAAAATATGGAACTGTGAGCCCTGGCACCATATAATTGCTAAAGAAAGCACACAATGGATCAATCTCCTAGGGAAACCATAGGTCAAAATGCAAAGGCCAAGATATTATTTCTTTCCAGGCTTTTGGGGGCTTCAGATAGTATACGCAGTCTATTGAGGAATAGAGTTCTTTGGCAAAAGTATGGCAGAGGCAAATCATCTTTCCTCATAATAATAAGAAAGCCCAAAAAGAAGGTAAGGTAGAAAAAGCTAACGGCACATAGCCCAAAGAAGAGAAATTCTGCCTAAATTTCAATTGAAAATGGAGTTCTGAACATAAAAACAGTCGAGTAAAGTTTCTTACTAGACCCCCCTAACCATCTAGGACCTAGTCTATTTGATTTGCATGTCGCACGCATTTGCATACATGATCCTTTGCATAAATACACATGTATGATCCTTTGCATATATTCCACATACATAGTTTTATTTTGCATATTTCACGTGCGTTTTGCATACATTCCATTCCTTGCATACATCCCATGCACTATAATCCTTTGCATATACTCCTACACATACAATTTTGCAAGTAAAATGCAAACAAGTTCCTCAAGTGAAGCTGGGCATGTTGAACTCCTTCGATCAATACAGGGATCACAAGCATTTCGTCAACCATCACTCTGCAATAAGGGCCATTCCAATAGGCTCCCATTCACATAATATTCCAAAAGCTAGGACAATTTTCACCCACCTTAAAATGCTAGATAATATTTGCTTGCTCGTATTGGAAGCAACCAAGTAATATCCTCCATATGAATAATAAAATATCAAGCTAACTAAGTGCCTTCTTTATAGGCCTGCGAGTCTCAACCATGATCCACTAAGTCCTTTTTCAAGGCATTTTGAATCACTTTGGAGCATTAAATAGGCATTTCGAATCTCTTTGGAGCATTAAGTCCTTTTTCAAGGTATTTCAAGTCTCTTAAGAGCATTAAGTCCCTTTTCAAGGAATTTTGACTCTCTTAGGAGTATTAAGTCATTTTTCAAGGCATTTTGAGTCTCTTCGTAGCATTAAGTCCTTTTTCAAGGCATTTCGAGTCTGTTAGGATCATTAATTCCTTTTTCAATGCATTTCGAGTCTCTTAGGAGAATTAAGTCCTTATTGAAGGCATTTTGAGCCTCTTAAGAGCATTAAATCCTTTTTTAAGGCATTTTGACTCTTTTAGGAGCATTAAGTAAGGCCTTTCGAGTCTCTTAGGAGCATTAAGGCATTTTGAGTTTTTTTAGTCGCAAACTGCGAGCTCTATTTATAAGGGACAACTTCACAAGACGTGCTACACAAAGGACAAACTGATCCTTTTGAATAGTTGTATTTCACATGCTACAGATACTAGATAATTAGATCAAGATGGAAATTCCACGTAACAACACAACATCCCCATAAGATAAAAATCATGCAAACCCATAAAAAGGAGATCCACGTTGTCTCTTCATGGTCTAATGCAGCCTCATGATTGCTCATTACCATGACATTCATTCCATTACAAGGGGAAAATGTCCATACAGTGCAGCTGGCTTCAATTTCAAGAACCTTTAGCTTCCAGATCTTGATGTCCAACTCACCTTTAAGACCCCGATGTCCATATAGAATTTAGGACCCTGATGTCCACCTCTCAAAAATATCCATTTTAACCCAAGACCTCATAAGGGGCACTCAAAATTAAGATTATTACAATTAGAGTCAAAACATGTCAACAAGTTGGCATTGATCAACTCCATCCACCACCGACACACAAGACCTCTTAAGCGGTAAAAAGAGACTACACAATTAACCACTACCAAATCAATTTTTTCGATTAACTGATCTGACGGAACCGGTTACGATTTTAAATTTTTACATTTTTTATTTTTGATGACGGTTACAGTTTTTGAATACAAATTAACCGCTAGTCTACAATTAATCAATATATATATATATATATATATATACACACACACACACGCACACAAAGAGAAATACATACCTTGAAAATTTTTCTTTTTTTTTTAATTTCTTTGTAAAACTTACATAAAATAATACTTTAAAATATATTTAAATTATATATTTATGTTTATATATTAATTTTTTATATTTTAATATAACACTTTAAAGTAAATTTACATTATGTCATCTTTCTTAATAATACATTAATATTTATATGTAGTAACCGGCTTACTTTTTTATATGTTGTTTTTTATCATATATTGATATTCATATTTTACTTAATAGCATTTAATTATATTTTTTTATATTGTAGAGTTTATGTTTAAATATTTAATATTATCCAAAATTTTATATAATTTAGAATCAAGTATATTAATTTTCAGTAAATATCAAATATATTTTATAATATTAGCTATTAATTTGTTAAACATAAATTTTAGCTAGTAAATTATATTTGTTTTGTATTTTGTTTTAATTACTTTGCACGTTTGAAATTGAATTGAATGTTGGTTAATTTTTTTATAATTTAATGTTATAAATTCTAATGATTAACCGAAAAATATTAGTTAACAGAACCAAAAAAGCCGAAACCAATGGACTGGTTAATCAAATGTAACAAATATGTTAATGGTTTTACTTTTAAATATTCAACATTAATGGCTTGGTTAATTTTTTTTACTGACCGGTTAATCGGTACATGCTCGTCCCTATCAACTAGATATGTGAAGAGGGGAGAACAATTAAATGGTTTGTTTATAAAAACATTTAATGGGTCTCAAGTGGAATATCTATATAACAAGTTGGTATGATTAATATCTATGTTTCAGTTTGAGGGGAGTTACAGATTTTAGTGTAATTAGCTTTGATTAACTTACCTTATATAGCATATTTCTAATTTAGGCTAAATGATTTAGTTTCCACTGATGTTAGCATTATATATATATACACGTGTAATTGTCAGCTCAAAGATAGAATGTATCATTTCATTAGATAATGCATTAGAGAATGCATCACTAAAAAAGAAATTGAGCTCAATTGCACGAGGACTCAAAATCAAGCTGCAGAAATTTTGACCAAACCGCTCAAATTTGAGATTTTTCAAAGATTGCAAGCTAGTCTTGAACTGAAAGAGAAATTTATAAATTAAGAGGGAGTGTTGGAAATAATAATTTGCAAGTTTTAATGTCTAATTTCTTTACTTTGTAGTTAAATAATTTGAGTTATGACAAGCTAACTGGGGTGACCACCAAAACAACTAGGAGTGCTGGCCGAGTAACTTGGTCAAGTTTATTTTAAGAGACATATTAGCACCCATGTACTTGAATATTTGAATATAACACCAAAATAAAAATTTAAGTCTCTCAATTAGTTTCTTCCTTTTACAATTTCAAAAAAATAATATCAAAGCTAACCTATTTTAAATTTTCAAGAAAACTAATTTAAACAAAACAATGGAAACCTGAATTATTAAATTTTATTGATGGCTGTGGCATGTGAGTGCATAAAACCAACAAACAATGAAGGACCATAAAAATATTTCACGCAAGTTGAAAATGCATGAACTATGTCTTACAATACAACTTTACAAATTACAACCAATTCTTATAATTGGTATTACCGTTAAGAGTATAGTTATACAATTGGTTGTACAATTACAAAACAACTATACAAATGGTATCATCTCATATAAAAATTAATCAACAAAAAGAGTCTTGCCAATTTAATGCCGGAGCATCCAAAATCATGAGTCTTCCCTGCAAGTGCGACCTTCACAACAGTTCATATGCTAAGTAAATCCTTAAACAGCTTACCAATTTACGATAATGTCTGTGTATGTTTAGAATATCTTAGAGGGAATGTATGGCTTTAATTCTCTGAATGGCTTGCTTCACTTTGGTCACTGGTTCTTCATACAAGATTGCAGGGTTATCAAACTCAGATGCCGAGCTCTTCTCACCAACAAAGGCACGAAAAGAGTCTGCCACTGAATGTGAAAGAGAATCAAGGTTGTATCCTCCCTCCAAGAAAAATACACAACGGCCCCCACATACATCTTTGGCAAGTTGTTTAATATTAGATGCCAGCATGTAGTATGTTCCTGTTGTAAATTGCAGACTGGCCAGAGGATCCAGGACGTGACCATCATATCTGGACAAAATTTGTTGCAAAATATGCTTAATATAGGCTACTTCCAATTAAAGATGGATGACAGTTTGAAATCTCAATTTAGGACATTAAACATTTGATGGATGTAATCAATTTAACGTGATTTACTAAGACATGGGAATGCAATATAAGGAGCAATCAACCAATTCCAATACTAATTGTAAACTAGTTTGCAATCAGTTAATGAACACTCTACACTTAAATGAAAATAATACCTAACAGTAGGCAAGATGAGCATATGTCACATAATCTAAGCAAGCTTGTAATTTAATCATTTAAGTGCGCACTTTACTCACCCAGCAGAAACAAGAATGATATCAGGTTTGAACCTTTGTACACATGGGACAACGACTTCATCAAACACAGTCCTCATGGCTATATCACCTGACCCTCCTGGTAGAGGCAGATTTAATGTTGTACCCTCACCCTTACCACAACCTACCTCATGAATTCTACCAGTTCCTGGGTAGCTCCCATCCTGCACAAATAAGTGCTGACAAGATTTTGATGGTTGACAATGTGCATCATAATTTTTCTGAGATGCCTATATCATGAAAGCACAAAACCCTAGTGGTTCATGGTGGGGGGGGGTTGTTGTGGTGTTAGGCATGATCAAGTTCACCACGTTGTACTGGCATGCAAGCTTTATCTTAAAATTCTTTCTGAAACTTTTAATTTAGTGATCAGAAGAAATGTTTATCTTTTTAGTTTTAACATTAAAATATCTGAGAATTTAACCAAATTGTCGTTTGTAGTACTTTCTGGAAAAGGAACCACACAAATATATTTTTTGTTTAAAAGGTACAAAGAGTTGGAACAAAAGAATTAAAGCACCATACCAAAATCCAAAAGCCACTATGATGCTCTATTACTCCAAACAAATAAAGGATAATAAAAAATTCATTAAGAGATTAAAGAAAAGATCGCTTTCATTTACTTTAAAGACATCATTTTCTAACTAGATTTTGAGATTATTGAATGTAAAACTGAAAACAGGTATTCGGAGAAATGCACCTGCACACAAGAAATTCATAGTTGGCAAGCTACATTAAGAAAGTTGGTACATTGAAATATATTTTCACAATTTGAGGCCATAAGACATGCCTCTACTGCATGCCTAACGTTCCTGCTGACAGCTGTCAGATATTTTAGCCTTAGATTTTATTTTTAAGAAAAAGAAGTAACTTTTAAACAAATATCATTAAGGTATTTGTTAAGGACTTGGCATGCAGTTTAAGTTTCAACTGACTTTAATATCCATGGTTAAGAGGAAAAACTCATGTGTGCCTAAATATGTTTCAAACGCCTCCCTGTCCAGATTTTCTGAGTGCAACCAGACACCATTAAAATTTATGAAGTCAGCTTCATCCAAATACTGTGAATGGAGAAACAACCTAAAGAGGAGGCAAATATGTTTTTATGAGGGAATTTTGAACAAAGACACTGGAATTATTCAAAACTAGTAGAATATATTTAACATTTGGCTTAAAAGATTCCCGAATGGAAATTAAGTTAATGAAAGAAGATAGAAAAAGAATTTAATTCTCTACTAAATTATTCATGATTTGGTTCTCATTATTCTTCATCTACCGGCAAAACTTTATTGAATATAATTTAATAAAAAAACTGTGATTCCAACACTTCAAATTTTCTAATCAAGTATGGCCAAGATCATTTGGCAAAAGCACAAAAGCAAGAATATGAATAAAATGATTATAATGTATTGATCAAAAAAAAATTATGGCTTACTTGGTGAGTTGACAGAAAGAATATATCTGGATCATCATAAAATGCATCATTTGTCCCATTCCCATGGTGAACGTCGAAGTCAATAATAAAGACTCTTCTCAGTCCATGCACACGTTGAGCATAGCGAGCTGCAATGGCTACATTACCGAAAACACAGAAGCCCATAGGCCCTTTTGGTATTGCATGATGCCCTGGTGGTCTTATTAAAGCAAACCCAGTAGGTGGATGGTTATTTTTTGATGCTGTAACCTGAGATGAGATAAGATTTTAGTTGATAACTTCTGTAAAATCAAATCTATTTCAAAGCAAACCAAGAAAAATAGCGTTATTGAAGAGTTTTCAATTTCTTTTCTTAATTAAAAAATTATTTTAACTGTAAAATGAGATACTTTTTGAACCTGATAGTAAAATGAAATATTAAGTATGCAGAAAGAGGAAATATAATAAAGAGACTAATGCAAGCTATTATTCAATAATTAAACAATGATTTTAACCAGTAAAATGAAATATTAGCCTGCAGAAAAGAAAATTATAATAGCCAAATGCATCACCACTGAATCAACCAAGGCCAGTCCTGCACCAGCTGCCACAAGCGACTCCTGGAATGTCTGCATTATTAATATTTTCATTAGGAGCAGAATGGAGAACCTTTAGCTTTAATATAGAGCCACCAAATCCAAATGTCAAATAACAGATTAAGAAATATACATCCAGTCATTAATATCAATATCAGATATTTAAAATAGTAATAGTAACAAAAAGACTACAGCTTGTTTATGTTTCATTAACTGAAGCCTTTCACTTCATCATACTTTTGTATTTTTTTTGTGAGAGAAGGAAGAGAAAGTATAGCATCTCGACTATGCTGAATCTGCACATCCACAACCTCAAGAACAAAAATGCAATGACTTAATTCCTGAAGTAATGCACTCACAGTGGCAGTAGCATATGTTGGCCCTGTTCCATCAATAAAAATAATGCCCTTTTCTGAAGCTTGATCCATAGCCTATGAAATAACAACAGAAAAATAAGACATGCTAATTAGATTTTGCCTCAAAGAAAAACAAGCTAACACTTGGGATCCAAAAGTCACCTATTTTATGTAACATTCAGTCCACTAGAGGATACAGAACGAGCCTTAACAAAACCAAGATTTTAAACTTCCAATTCAACTGCCAGCACATATCCATGAGATGTTTCAGAAATTCTATAAGGGCTATTAACATTCATAGTTTTCAGTGTTTTTCCTATCAGAAATTGTGTTCACTGCTGTGAACAATCAAAGTTGTCATCAATTTTTTTTTTTTCCTTTTTCTTCCTCCTACCAATGTTCAGCCATCCACCAAGAAAACCTCGCCCACACTCTACTCTTGCTGTAATCTAAACCTTAAAGGACATCTTTTAGATGGATGCTATTATTCTTATTTACAAAAAAAAAAAAAAAAAAAAGGGAAAGAGAAAAAGGTAGCATACTTAAACTTTTCTTGATCCTTTCTTTTTTACTAGTTTTCCTTTCAACTGCAAATTCTTTTTATTTACAGGACAAAAAAGCTATTTGAGTGATTTATTGTACAAGATTTTTAGTTTCTTATCTTCTAATTTTAAAATTTACCTAAATAAATAAAAGGATTAGCCAAATTCTTCATTGAATCATTGACTTGAGAGTTTAGACAATTTTGTAAAGAAAAAAAAAAAAAGAGAAGAAGATGGAGCCAGCTGACTCGATCTAATATGATCAGATTCTGAGCCGACTACCAATTCAATTCTGTAATCAAAAACCCAGAATGTGTATATAAATATTTTTGCACCCGCTTTAGGTGATATTGATTAACATTTCAAGTGATGACCAACAAATTATAGAGGAATCAACTAGCAGTCTCCAGTTCAAGTTAGCAGTAAAGCTGTTCTATTCAAGCAAACTGGATTTGAACAATGGTCCAACAGTTTAGCAGAATTGGGGACCACCTGAGATAACATCGCAACAAAAATTAAACCTCTTCACCCTCTTCTGTTATTTGTTTTCGTCACTGCACTGGTTTTGAAAAGAGTGGTCCTAAAAAGAAAAGAAAACTTGAAACAACATACACATCAGGGCTACTAAATGAACATTGTTCTCTCATCCCAATGTGTAAATTTGTGTGATCATGCAAGTTACAACACAAATGCAACATAAGGAATGGCACCAGAGCATAAGGAATTCTTCCCAACAAGGCTGACACATCTTGCTCAGACAAAATGGAAGATAATTGCCTAGTAGAAGTATGTCGAGACAAGGTATGCTACCTGCTCAAGGCGAGCAACATAAGCTTTAGCATGAACACTTGCAACATCGTCAACTGAAGCAGGCTTGAAATTATTAAGTTCAATGATATCTGGTCCCCGAAACTGAAATAATAAAAGAAAATTAATATTAGTATATGAGAAATCATTTCATTCTCGAAATTTTTCACAGATATTTGTCTCCCAATAACAGATTAAGCTTTCAACATCTCCTATCATTCAGCTCAACAACATCTGGTTTTAATCCACTGTCGACCCACCTGTACCCCCTTTTGGGGCACTTTCTCACATGACTGTAAAATATCCATGGTCTTTATTTGAGAACAGTTGAGTTGTGGAGATAAGAATCTGGAATATAAAGAAAAAAGTTATTAATCCACATACAGGAAATGTCTTCATTCAGTGTTAGTCCCATTGACAATTATTTATCATACAAATGGATATCCATGGTTTTTTCTAGCCAGAAATCCAGGTTTCAGTTCTACCAGAGAGCCACTTTTAACACCCCACCTTAAAGCACTAATGCAAGGCAATATCACTGTCTCTAATTTCCCATCTAAGTAAACCTGAATATTTTTGTTATGTTCAATTAATATCTGAAGCCAGCCTTGATTTAGCAGTCTCTTTTGAGCAAAGTTCAACAGGCCTATTGTACATTTAGCAATCCTTTTCCATCAAGGTGGTCACTAAAAGGTTGTTGGATGGGTGTCAAATTATTTCCAAAGTAACATAATGGAATTTTTCATGGGCCTTCATTGTGCTTAACAACAAATCAGATAGAAATAATTAAGAGCATCCATATTTCTAGCAAAAGAAAAATAGTAGCAAGATAATTAAAATGACTCCATTAAAGTATAAAACTGGAAAATGAAATCTGAGGGAGGATGTGAATGTAAAATCCTTCTAAGCGCCATCTTAGTTTCCTGAGATTTTGATTATGACAGGTAAGCTTTTATACCTTGTTAAAAAAATAGAAGTGCCTTAAAGATGAGTCTCAACAAGTCTTGATAAAAGATAAGAAGATCAAAAAGAGATGGAGAAGCTATTCTGATCACCAATTCAATGCAAGCCATGAAGATGATTTTATAGATCTTTATGTATTCAAAATAGATAAAAATTTTAGACTAAACTAGTAGAATCAGGCCCAATAAGGTCAAGAAGGCCATGAAAAAGACAGAGACTAAGAAAACTCGTTGCCCAGATGGTATCACATTTGATATGTGGAAGTGTCATAGAAAGTAGGGAGTAGCATGGTTAACAAACGTATTCATATCTATCCTAAGAGGAACATACCAAATACTATGGCATATTCATAATTGCACAACTATTATGGCATTCAACTAATGCACGACACGTAAAACTTTAGGAAAGGATGATGGAGCAATGGCTCAGGGACAGTACAAAGGTGTTGATGATAGATCTACAACATAAGCTATATTTCTTTGAAGAAGTTTAATGGAGATCCATAGAAATAAAGGACGAGGAGGATATCCACGCGGTATTCATTAACCTAGAGAAAGCATGTGATAGAATGCAGAAAAAAGTTCATTGGTGGGCATTGGAGAAGAAAGATGTTCATCTTAAAATATAAATGCCATTTAGAATGTATACAAAAGAGTTGTTACGAGTGTGAGAACAATAGGACACGATACAGATGAGTTTCCTATAACAGGGGGTTTACATCAGGGATCAGGTGTTCATCTTAAAATATAAATGCCATTTAGAATGTGTACAAAAGAGTAGTTATGAATGTGAGAACCATAGGACATGATACAGATAAGTTTCCGATAACAGGGGATTTGCATCAGGGATAGACCTTAAACCAATACTTGTTTACTCTAGAAACGGATAGGTTAATTAGTAGTATACAAGACTATATCCCAAGGTGTATGTTGTTTGTGGATTACATTGTTCCAGGTGCTTAGACTAGAGAGGAAGTTGGTAAGAAGTTAAAAGTGTGGAGAAACACTCTTGAAAGTAAAGGATTTATGTTAAGTAAGAATATATGCACTATAGTTTTGACCTAGAAAGGGGTAGGGAAAGTGACATTAGGCAGACTAGTAGTACATAAGAATAGCTATTTTAAGTATCTATGCTCTAATTCCAGGATGATAAATGAGGAACAACCATGAAACAAAAAAGAAATGGCTGAAAAGAAGTGCAACGGGTTTGCTATACAACAAGAAGATACATAACAAAGTAAAAGAGAAATTCTACAGAATGATGGTTAAACTAGTCATGATACACTGGAGTGAGTGTTGGGCAACTATAGTTCAAGATATTTGTAGGATGAATGTGGCTAGGATGCAGATGTTAAAATCCAGTAATCTTACAGGATTGGATAAGATTAGAAATAAATGCATCGGACTGAAGGTACATACTAGGGACAAAATAAGATAAGCATGTTTAAAATGGTTTCAACACATGCTACGTACACCACTAGGTGCCTAATTCAAAAATGTGATAGTCTAATAGTAGAGGGTAAAAAGAAGGACAGGCAAACTTAGGATAACATAAAGTGATATAGTGTCTAGGGATTTATGATTACTAAATACAGAGGTGAATCTAGTCTTGGACAGATGGACTTGGAGATGGAGAATCCATGTAGCCAACCATCTAGTATGAGATAAAGGCTTTAATAGTTCTTGGAAAATAGAAGCAGGTAATTGTTTATTCAATTAGAGATGACGAAGATATTCCTAGTTAAGTCCATTCTTCACTTTGACTGTCTCGACTTTATCTAGACTATGCTAACGAAGTATTTGAGTAAAGATAAATGCGAGTTAAAACAATCTTCCTCATCATAAATCTTAATAAACATAGAATATATTTGCAAGCACTCGACTAGATGCAAGAAAAAAATTCTGGTAAGCTTCTCAAGATAGCAGCAACACTTTATAGGAATCCTAAAATTAGGGAAAAGAAGAGGGGCAAAAGAGAATAAGATAAGCATGCCTATACAAGTGGAAAGCCCTTGCAAGAGAGAGCTACCAAAAACCATCAGAACATATTTGATGTTTCCAACCAATTGTATCTCAACATTCAAATAACAGAGTTCATATTAAAAATATCAAGTAGAAAAATAGCAAACAATAAGTGGACAATAGTTGATGCAAATTGAAAATCACATGTAAATATTGGATATTAATTAGCAAAGACCATGTATGTAATTCTCTTCACCTGTGATGTGAGCTCCATCTTTTCAAGGGCCTTCAAAATTGCAGGGACTCTATGATGGGATTCTGGATGTGCTTCCTAAGAAACAACCACTATGTTAAAAGGGGAATTTGCAAACATACAACCAACATCATAAGCAAATTAAGAAGCTAATACTTATCTCAGAATGTTAGTCACTCCATGGAGCTCCAACTTTTTGAACAGGCATGCAATGGTTAAAACTATCTGACATGAAAGATGTTATAATCTCAAATGTCCTCGGATTACCTTTATTTTCCACACTTTACCTATTATAACTAACAGGAGAGAATTTCAAACTCAACCTTTTCCAACCCCTGAATTCCCATAATCTATCACAATGGCTAGTCAATTAAATTCATTGCATAGGAGAATAAAGAGAAAGCTGTAGACTTCCAACTCTCAGACCAATTTAGAACGCTCAAAAATTTATAAAATAATTTTCAAACTATAAAATGCCATGCAAAACATAAGATATTGACAACTCCCAACACTCTAAAAAACTAAATTAAGCCTTCAACATTAAGGTGGTAAAAAGACAAATTTCATGTATCAATATCGCAAGTCCAAAAGCTAAACCAATGTTGCTTTGGAATGAAGATTTTGGGAACTCTATGCCCTCAATTGTTACCCAAGATATTCAAAAATTTTGTTATTATATTTCTACATTCAAGTAACTTAAATTAACCGGAAATTCCACACGCTTGCTAAGTGAAATTTTTAAAATGAAAATTGTATAAACTGGATTCTATAATCTTTAAAAAAATGAAAAAGGATTCTTGGGACCAAGACATTTATTTCAAACCCCAAGCAGAAGCGATACTTGCGTAATTACAAAACCAAAAGAATGCCAAATATTTCACGGATATGAAACTTAAAGAAGTCTAAATAGGGGCTTCTAATTTCACACGACTAATCCATCTATAAGAAATTAAATAACTAAAGTAACTAAGTTAAATATACCTGATTATGGCCTATAGCAGAAGCTACACTAAAAATCACTTTTGCATCAGTAAGGTTCTCCAAACTACACGAACAAGAAACAGAAGCTCCATTAGTTCTGCTGCAAGGTTTCTGGAAATGCCGACGCCTTACAAATGGAGTGAATCTGTTCCACTTGCAGACACCAAACCCCATTGAGTGTTTCAGGTAACCTTGAAAGAAAAGAAGCATGAGTAGATTCCTTTATTATTATTTTTTTCTCATTTTCTGAGAATTATTATCTATGATTAAACTCAAATATTTGAAACTAATCAGAAGTAACTGTACTGTGGGTTTTTACTTCACTTAATTTATCCTCTGATTCGTCAAGATGAAGAAATAGGGAAGGGTGAAGATGGGGAAAGGAGAAGGGGTAAGATACCTGAAGCTGGCGCCACTGGCCACATATTTTATTTCTTTTTCTTTCTCGTTCGTTTAGGGGTAAAAAAAATAATAAAGCTTATCATAATGGCCTCAGGAGTGTTATATCATTAAGCCAGTACATTTGCTGAATGGTAGTAGGCCGCGTCAGATGAGTTCTAACGGTATCCTGCTCGTTGATTTTTTAATTAAGATTTACTGGTTCATTCGGTTGCTCATGAAATATTGCTTTATTGTTTTATTTGGGCTAGTGTTTAAAGGACCAGCACTTAGATAAATAATGGGCGGATTTTCTATTTTCTCAGTCCTACATTTACAAAAGAAACAAAGGGGATGATTGACATAAATAAAGATGATAAATCAATACCAGTAATTGGCCAAAATGATCACGGTCCATCCACTAGAATGATTCTTTCTATCTTGACCAGCCTGAACCAAGTGCATAAACTCAATAATCCTAATTCAGCCAGCCAGACTTCAGAACCTTTGTTTTATGGTAAAACAAATGAAAACGATGGACAACTATAAAACAAATTACTGTATTAAAACTTGGGAGTTTTAACTGTCATCTTGCGTCTTCCATTGAAGCAGAATTAAGAACAAGAAACTTTAGGAAACGTAAAAATGGATTCATTATTGCTTGCAACTGCTAGCTCTTTGGCAAAGAAACTTGAATCCTTTCGAGATATTAAGGTTTTTTTTTTTTAATTAAATACATTGCAAAATCACAACACTGTAATTCAAAAAACCGATGGACAAGAACAAGAATTTCTGTAAACAGCTTGAAATTAAAATGGTAAAATCATTAAATCTAGATTCCAGAAGTAATCACAAAGTTGAAGCTCTCTCGTTGATGGATGCTCTAACTGCCTTTAAAAGAGCAGGCATCAACTTTGGATTCGTAACAACGATGCCTGTATCGAGATCCAAGTATCTTCCTTTAGAAAAATCCAAAGGGTTTCCAGCAGCATCTGTGGCCACTCCCCCCGCTTCTGCAAAAGTCAATTGATAACAATTTTAAGAACTCAATAAGCTGCAAAAAAGTCATTCGAAATTCAACAAAGTTTCCAACCACTCTGCAAAACTCAGTGATGGGAATTCGGTTGGCTCAGACTAAAAACAAACCAAACTGAACCCACAAAACAGTTCTTTGGTTGGTTCACTCAGTTATTTTCGTTTGGATCCTTATTAGACACAGACACACACACAATCAAATTTATATTGTCTTATCAAAAGTTCAGTCAGTTTAACTACATTGATTTTTTCTCAATAAAAATTGACCGGAACCAAATGGACCTAACTCAACAATAAAAGAAAAATCGGAACCAAAAATAGTAATCGAAACAAACAATTTATTTCGGTTTGATTTTGCACCTCATCAAAAGTTTAATCAGTTTGGCTTTATCGATTTTTCCTCAATAAAAGTCAAATTCAACCAAATAGACCAAACTCAACATTGAAAAATGAACTGAACATACTGAACCAAACAGACAAAATTTCTTCCAGTTTGCTTTTGCAAGGTGCTAGTAGAATGGAAGTAACATTAAAAAAATAATAAAAAAGAAAAAAGAAAACCTGTAACAACTATATATCCAGCAGCATGATCCCATATTTTCTCACGGTAACCTTCATGAGGGAAACGCAGATATATGGCCCCATCTCCTCTAGATAAAGCACCGTACTTTGCCTGGCTATCAATTCTAACAGGTGGAGCTTTAACTCCAAGTTTCTGTCCACCAATCAATTTTTTTGGAGGATAATGAAACAAAAAGAAGTTAGATATATAGTTCTTTTCTTCAAGGAGGAATTCCATGTATCTAGATAACGATAAAAATAATCGTACATTTGCAATTGAGCCTGATAAGTCATGCATAGAGTGCGCTGCTTCATATGATTCAAAGAATGATGCTTCTTCAGGAATGTCAATTGCACTGACTTGCACCTGTTCAGTGGTTGAAAGTAAATTGCATATTCATGTATGCAGATGCAGATATTACTAAGAAACAATCAGCAGATGTACTAACCCTTATGGCCGATGAACTATCCAGTGCCTGCATGTATGTTCCTGTCCCAATTTTAGCAAAGAAAAGGCAACCAAGTGCACCCTGACGTTGATTTTGATTGGTACTGGCAATGGAAGCTAATGGAAGATTTGGGCAACCCAACACACCCAATACAACTTCCCCTTCATCTAGCAAAGCTAATGCAATTGCATATTGATCTCCTCTTAGAAACCTGTTATACAATTAAAGCATAAACATAATAGATTTGACAAAATCAACCATAGTTAATGTACTCAACTCAGCCTCACACCCATCTATACAAAAGAAAGGGAAGGGGATGGGGACAATGAAGAAGGGAAAAGGGAAGGAAGAAAAAAGAAAGAAATAGGAGTGAGCACGGTCCGGTTATAACCAAACCAAACCAAATTAACCAAAATCAAAATTTAGTAAAAATTATAAATCGAAACCAAACCGATGAACAATTTGGAAAATTTTATTAGGAAAAGCAATGTTGTTTTACAAAACGTCGGTTTTATTGGTTTTAGTTATTAACCAAACAAAACCAACAAACCAAAACTTATATATCTTGCTAACCAAAACGAACTGATTCCAAATAACCAAACCGGACTAGCCGAATTAGTTTTGTTGGCTTTGGGTTAAAACTGAACCATGCTCAGCCCTAAAAATTAGAGAGAGTATAGTTTTTCCTTGCACAATGTTCATCAATAGGCATTAAATTATATCTCAAGCCTCGGATCTGTTTATCATGCTCTACTAATTTTGCACTTCATCTCCTATGCTAACGGCTACAATTTCACTCAAACTGAACCAACCACAGCATGCAGTAAAATGATAAAATTTAACCAGCACTAGACATTTTGGTACATCATATCAAAATTCATCTCATTTTTTAAATGTCCCCGTATAAAAAAGGGGCAACAAACAATATGTTCTTCACTAATTGCTACTGATAAAAACAGTAATAGTAAAAATGGGCTATAATGTAATTGAATAAGAAGAAACATACAAGAGAAAATGTATAAAGTACTAAAATGAACAGCCTCCAATATATATAACATAAAATTAATTATATTCTCGTCATCCTACAATAAGCAAGCATGCAGTGTAGACAACAATACTGTCTCTTTAAAGGGGACAAAAGTACTGCAACATCAACAAGCACCAAGAATGACGTGTTGAACTCCACAAATCAAATGCATTATTAAAGTTTACTTTATTAAACACAACATTAACCAAAATTGTATAAAAACTCTTTCAGTAAAATGCTTTCATATGAATTGATGAACTATATATTATATATAACTCATCTTAAAACCACATTAAAGACACTAGTTTTTCAAATGGCAAGATGCAAACAATTCATTTTAGTATCCAAAGTTTCAAACTCACCCTTTGGTGCCATCTATGGGGTCCAAGACCCAATGTCTTCCATGAGAACCACCTTCAGATTTGCCAGAGTCAATGGCCCTGAGCACATCTTCTGTTGTTAAAGCTGAGGCACCATATGATCCATCAGTAGCTAGAGTATCATTGACAAGTTTTGTAATACGCTCTAGAGTTTCCTGGCCTTCATCCTTATGGAGATCCCCTGAGTCCTAAAAATATTCCACAAAAACTACAGAACATGAATATTTCGATTGATCCAGCATGTATCAGAACAAATCAAAAATATCTTCTACTACCTCCTCAGCTACCAATGAGAATGATTCAGAAGGAAGCTCTTTCTGTAGCACAAAACTAACTAGTGCTTGTGAGCCTGGATTCACAGACAAATGTTAAAATAAGAAAGTCAGCTCTAGTGTTTATGCATACAAATCTTATCTTGGATTTGGTGTTGCAGTTAAATAAAAAATAAGCATGAAACATTGTCCCTGGCTTAACAGATACACACGACACTTTATTTCAAATACTAAAATAATGGAGAAAATCACACTAACAGGATATGTCTCAGTACTGTAGGAAAACTGGTGAATGACACAAATTACCATTTCAATGAATATTTGACCAAGCATGCAACATATCACTAGTCTCCACATTTAAATTAGCTATTTGGAATAGGAAACTATTTGTTCTAGTAAAACCATACATGCTCAATAAACACATAAACCTAGAGTAGCAATTGATTTTGATAGATTAACCAGTTTAAATTTTAACTCAATTAATTTGCAAGAATAATTTTCAATTATTTGGTTCAAAAATTTGGCAGACCCCTTTTCTTACTCGAGTTAGCAGTAAGAAACACAAAAAAGCTTACAAGAAAGCTCACTAGATAATAAGGATTGGAAAATAAAACAGAAAAGTAGACCTTTAGACACTAGTATAAATTTAAAAGAATTTTTTAATCTTTTTTTATTATTTCAAAGAAAAAGAGTCTTTAAACAGCCCTTGCCTCAGGAATTCAATTTCATTTTTATTTTCTTTCTCTTTGGCAACACAAAAGGCATTACAACACAATTTTCCATTGATTTCATAACTACAGTACCATATAGAGAGGAGCAAATCACCCCTAAAATTACATAATGGGTTACTTCTAAAACCCTTCATCAATAAAATCCCATTATTTATGCATATATGTACACTCCTTGAAGCAAAAATAGGGCATGAAAGTAGAAAATAGACTATATCACACTCGTTTCCAAAAAATTATAAGTCAAATTGTAAAAAGATAACGAAATCAATTCTGCTAAACAACAGCGATTAAAAATTCTAGACAACGTGCATGGAACATTTAAATGAATTTTTTGATTTAGGTGATAAGTATCCTTAAAACACATGTAGCCTCACATAATTCCCCTTTTTTTCCCCTACCAACCATCCCCAAAGTCGATTGATTATACTTAGCCCCTATAGCTGATGTGGGGAGCTAGCTCCATATCAGCAATTAGCTTCCAGATCAGCATAAAAGAGGCTAAATGAAAATCTACTTCATCTGGGCTAATGAGGAAAAAGGGCAAGCATAAAGGATAATTCAAGGGAAAAAGAAATGAGTACAGGATGTTAAGTGAAAAATCTAGGCACGAATAAGGAGCTACACATGTATTAAGCCATAATTATTCAACTGTTTCTTGTCATCATGCCACTGGAAAACAGCATCTATAAAATAATTTAGTTACCAATTGAAAAACTTATTAGCGACTGAGGTCCATGCAATTACTAACACTAAAGGAAAAGTAAGAAAAGAAAATGACATATTGCAAGTATCAAGAAGAAAATTGATGCATAAGAATGTTTGACAACAAACCATAATCAGCCACTGTGACAGGGCTTCTATCTGATTTTGACTGGATATCTGATTGCAACAGAGCCTTTTGCACCTTCTGAAAAGCAGAGAATTTTCCTTTTAATTGAAAAGGAACTAGATTGATATAACAAAACAAAGATGTAGCAGGAATTTAAATAGTTAAAAGAAAAGGTGGACATAGATCCTATCATCACAAATCAAGAAACAACAGAAAGCATTACGGATTGATTGCACAATATGCTTTGAAAAAACCAGTCATCAATCTAGTTATATAAGAAGTAAACATGTTATTTCATGCCTGCACCAACCAGAAAAGCTTTGTGAAATTTCCTCTCCCAAGAGATCAGAAACAAGGTACACAAAATGGAAATGATGTTTCCCTCATTGGTGATTTTGAATGCATAAGAGTAGCATTCCTCTATAAATGAATTTCCAGATACCAAATCTATGAATTGTAAGCTTGAGTTCCAGCAAATTAATCATACATAAACACCTAAGAACCTTAATAGAATCTCTTTGACAAAAATAACAGTGTCACAATTTTCAAAATACTAGTGTAGGAAAAGCATGTCCCAACATTTGATTTTGCAATTTGTTAGACTGGGGAAATCAAAATTGACATGTCAAGTCTCTCCCACTTCCAATTGAGAAAGCAATGCTAATGCTAGTAAAGCACCTAACTTGGATAGCTCTCTGTCTCAACTGAATTCTTATAACTTGTCAGTGCTAATCTGGTTCATTCAGGACGCCCCATTTACTTCATATACAAGACCCATTAATGTATTTACCAACATAATCTCAAATTTCCAGTTGTCACGTTAATCTTTTGAAGTTTTACCAGAAAAGCACGCACAAATGATTAAGGAACCGGAGAGCTTTTCCGACTCAGGCCTCAAACTTAATACGAAACGATAAAATGATTAACCCATTCTCTATCACCCAACATAAGAAATAGAGACTTAAATCATCAACATATGAATAGCGCAAAACCAAGAAATATCAAAATTTACAAGCTGATCGGTCAAATAGGAAAATTAACTTAATGGGTCAAACTCAAATAGGGATCTGCAGTCAGCATCCAGCAAATAAAAATTAACAATGAAATTCGATGACAGAAAAAGGCTCGATAGCAAGGAAGAAGAACCACAAGACACAAGCATATATGTAGATATGTAGAGAGAGAAAGAGAGGAATGCCTGGCAGAGACGGGCAGAGAGAGAGACAGCCTTCTTGGCAGCAGCGAGCTCCTTGTCATAAGACATTGAAGAAGAAACAGAAAGAGGCCTTAAAGGCAGTGAAGAAGAAGAAGAGGAGCTTTTAGTGTTGGAGAAGAAGAGAGGCAAGAAAAAAAGGAATTTTGGGTTTCCCGATACTTAAAACCATTTATGCAAATCATCTCGCTTCGTTGGCTATTCCTATTTTCGTGATTGCTTGATTTTCGTCCCTACTTAATAATCGTGCCATGAGAGAGAGAGAAGGGCGGGATGGTTCGTGTCTATACCTTTTAGTAGTGATGTGTTGAACCGAACCGATACTGAAAATCGAATCGAATCGAATTGAATTTAATCTATTTGATTCGGTTATTTTAATTTTTGGTTCATTTAGTTCTAAATCAAAATTAAAAATCGGTTTGTTTTTTTGGTTCGATTCTTGAAATTAAAAAACCGAAAGAACCGAATCGACCGAAATTTTATATATATATTTTTTTTTAATTTTAAAATATCAAAATATACAAACGGGATGAGTGGTGTGAACTAAAGAAAACCTATATTTTTTTAGTTTTAAAATATCAAAATATACAAGTGGGATGAGTAATGTAAAACTAAAGAAAGCCCACAAGGTCCCAAGTTCAATTCCACTAAGGGTCATGTTACGTTCCCTACATGTTTCATTCACTTTTTTTTTTACTTTAATCTTTTGTTTTCTTAATTTTTTATTTTAATTTTTTTACTTCAAAATTTTTATTTAAAAAAATAAAAATATTTTATTTTTTTTACTTTAATCTTTTTTTTCTCAATTTTTTTATTTTAATTTTTTTACTTCAAAGTTTTGTTTAAAAAAATAAAAATAAAAAATAATTTAGGTTTAGGAGTAACAATTCAGTCTAAGTACATATGAAAAATAGCAGCTAATTAATAAGTTAATTTGCTAACTGATGAATTTTTATGCCAATTGCATATTCCGGTAAATTTTAATTTTTTTTTGAATAAAATAACTTTTCAAACTAAAATAGATAAATTCAAGTATTTTTATATAATAATTTTTTTATGATTTTTTATTGATCATGTGTGAAATTAATAAGAAATTTTACTCAAATTTAATAATAGAAATTTTCTTATTTGATCTGAATAAATGTATTTATATAACTACTAGAAATTAATTTGATGGGTAGCATTATCTAACATGAGTTGATTTGTTTGCTAATATAAAATAAAAAATTCTTAAGATCTAAATTTTAATTTCGATTTCCCTTAACGAATATTTTCCTTAACCAGAAATTTAGACAAAAGTTAATTCGTCAGACCGAAGCTTATTAAATTTGCCACAAATCATGTTACTGGGTCAATCTGCCAATTTAAATGTATAGAATAAATTATTTGGGATATATAATAAAAATATTTTGTTTAAATAATTTATTGTATATACTCAAATCTAATTTTAAAGCTATAATTACAAAATAATCCATAATTAATGAGATGGTCCTATTTTTATTTAATTTTGATTAATATTTATTATAGATATAATATAATAAATTTATGTATATTATTTTAATTTTAATTATTTTAAATGAATTTATTTTGTTGAATATAAATTAATTTAATTTATGGACCCATATAGGTTAAAAGTTCAATAAAAAATAAACTCATATTGACCTAGAACCGATTGAACCGAACCGATCGAAATTATTTCGATTTATTCGATTTTCGATTTTATAAAATTCGATTTCAGTTTGATTCTTATATTTTTTAAAGTTTGATTTTCGATTCAATCAGTTCGGTCCAAAACCGAACCGACCGAATGCTCACCTTTACCTTTTAGAAAAGAGAGTTTCTTCTATTCAAGGGTCAACATTGGATGGCTGTATATGAGTTTTTTTTAGGGGTAAGTTCAAATTTAATCTTTGAACTTTTCCAAACAAGCATACATCTACTTCGTTAAGTCACTTGGACTAAAACAATGGTATGATAGAAAAATCGCTTATTTATGCCTTTTTATTATAGCTGGCAAAAATGACCGGATTGAGTTACTTTGGATGGGGTCACGACGGTTCAAGTTGGATTATAATTTGATCAGGTTAACAACTTAAAATTTTATGCACCTTAAATGAAACGAATTGAATTGGATTGAGTTATAACTCAAATAAGTTTCATTGAATTATGACTCAAATAGATTATTGTTAAACGAATTTGGTCATAAACAACTTAAATTATATATATATATATATATATATATATATATATATATATATATATATATATATATATATATATATATATATATATATATATATATATATATATATATATATATATATATATATATATATATATATCTTTTGAAATTATTTTCATTAAATATAAAAAATTATACATATACAACTTATAAAAATTATTTTATATAAAAAAATTATAAAATTATAAAAATACAAACGAATCATAAACAAATATTAATCCAAATTGGGTCATAAAACGAGTTATAACATGGATTGAGTTGGGTTACTTAATGGGTCATTCACCTGTTGACTTGAGGTTGGATATATATATATATATATATATATATATATATATATATATATATATATATATATGGGTAGACTTCACAAATTGAGTAAAAATTGGACTGGTCTAATTTTTAATTATTTAGCTACAATCCACGTGGCAAACGGATTCCCTTATGGTCACCTTTTTTCACATATAAGTTAATATGGGTGTGCACCATACAATAAAATTCGAATATTTGTGCATTTTTAGTATTGTTTTGAAAGTTTGGGTATTTTCAAAATTAAGTTTTGTTATCATCTTGAAAATTTATAATAATTTCATATCATTTTTTTTAAAATTTAGGACAATTCGGTATGATTTTTTTTAATTCTTTTGATACTAAATAATATGATACACAACAAAGAAAATATTTCATGTTGCTCTACAATTTAATATATAATATTATCAACAAATAAAATTAATACATAAAAATTTTCTACAATTTAACTTAACTAAATATATATATTAACTTATAAGATATAACATCAATTTAATTAATGATTATGCCCATTATCTTTTGGGCCTGAAGGGCCTGAATCCATATCCTCCAAGACTCGTGAAATTCAACTCGGAACAGAGTTATCGTACCCATGAGCATCCAGTCCATATTAATCAATAAGATTTTAAAATCTCAAAATTGACTGAAAAGTCATATCTACGTTTAGATATCCCGAAGATCCCCACGTCACATCACCGATGGTGCAAGACACTGTAGCTCTCCCTCATCGTAAAGCCTGACAAGTTCAAAGGTTCATAAATACACGAGGCCAAAGATATATGTATTAAATTCTTCATCCGCTAATCACCACTGAATTGAAATTATTCAGATTACTTAGACTTAATTATCGGAGAGTTAATGCCAGCTTAGTTCGGTTCCTCTGGTGTTTGTTTGTTCCATTTAGGATTGTGGAGCCATTATTTGATCGAAACCTTTTGTATACAAATTGTTTCATTTTCTGGCATTCTGATAGTTAACATTTGGTATTCTCATTGAGGAAAAAAAAAAGGCAAACGACACCAACCGAAATTCTGCAAGATGTTAGGACTCCAATTGGACCATAAGTCCAAGTCTTTGACCAATCTATAAAGGGAATGTTTGCTAATACACCCATCACTATAGGGATTATATATTGCAAGTTCCTTGATTGGAAATAATCCAAGGTTTAACAATTGCAACTGAAAAGATTAGTAGAGATAAGAAAGCCACCACTTTAGTGGAATAAAGAGATGCCTCTATGCATAATGCTCAAAGCAAGTCACTCAGCCAACTAATAGAAGTTGAGAGTTAGGAACCCGATGATTGTTGAGCCAAGCTAAAGACACAACAAAGCAAAAAGACCTGAGGGCATCCCTCGACCCATATTTTGAGGCTAATTGCCTTAAGATCTTTAGAATGTACAAGATAGGGCACCTTAAGAAGCTCGATCATGACGGTAACACAAACTCTCTTTTATATCAAGAAATCCAGGAAGCAGTACTCTCTTAGCAGTTTAATTGGAAAGGATGGCCTTTGGAGGCACTTGCTGCAATATTGCACTATAGTGAATCTTCACACCCAATGATGTTTTAATATGCAAATTGTTTCCAGCCACCTTTGGCAACTATGTATTGGATTGGTTTCACTACCTACTGCCAGCATCAATAACATCTTTCAAGCAATTGTTAGAGCTCTTCAAAGCAAGATCTGTCATTCAAATGAAAATAAAAAAGAGCTTAGTTGATTTGCAGCTAATCGTACAAGGCAAAGATGAAAATTTTCGGCAGCATAATGACTTATAATTTATGCTACCCGAACCTGCAAATGATCAAATTTACACTCCCTAATAGCAACATCCACCTCCAATACTTCAATTACATTACGCAATACACATATATATACATAAAACCACATGTCCAAAAAGGTTTAAGTATGTACATGTCACGTTGTACTCTTTTGCTACCTTCTCTTTTACCTGTCCTTACGCGCAGTCAAAACAAATCACATGCTAATCAACTTTGTTGCCTAGTGGTGGATACAATTACACAAAATTTCATCTAAAGCTACTTTAAGTAAAAATTACCGTTTTGCCCTTAGTGTTCTTTTCACTTAATTAACTTAAAATTTATTCATTTACTATGTTAAATTACTATTTAATTCTTCCTTCAATAATTTTCTTCATTTAAATTCATATAATTCTTTGCGTATTGAAAAATTATCATTTAGTCCCTAAATTTTTCTTTTTATTACAATTTATCTTATTTAACTCTAATTTTTTACCGTTTTAATTTCCTTTGACTTTTATTTCATTTTAAATGGTAAATTTTCATTTTAGTCCCTATACTAACTCATGAAGTGGTAAATTATATTTTAGTCCCTAAACTTTTTCTTATTTATGATTTTACCCTTTTTACTTATTTAACTAATTTAAATTCCTAATCACATTTTTAATGCCAAATTACCATTTGCCCCTATTTTCCTATGTAATTACATTTTTGCCCTTCTTAATCTATTTAACCCCATTTTTCATCTTATTCATTATTTTATTTCACCTTTAATATTATTTGGGCATAATTTGCCATTTAGTCCTCAATTTTTCACCAAATTATAATTTTTCCCTAATATGACTAGTGAAAATCCTTGAACAGGATATGCGAAATGAGGACTCCAACGCTACAAATGGACTGGAGGGATCACTTACCATTACCCGGCTACTCCAGTATGGGTGGAGGGATCACTTGCCATGATCCTACTACTCCACTATACTCGTGTGTGCCGGCTATCAAAAATGTGTACTATTAAACTAATCTCATAATGCTACCATGGTATGTGTGTTCCTATGGCTAGCCATTATATCTTAGGGTCCTAGATTACCCACTATACACTAAGAGCAACTATCTTTTATAACTAATGTTATATTTTATGTGGTTTTCCTCACTAGTTACATTATGTATTGATTTCTACATACTCATGTAGTATTTAATTATGCTTAATCATTATGTATTCTGATAAGTGTGAAATATATATAGTTTTTGATATGTTTTTAGTTATGTTATTTAGTTGTTTTGGTTTGATTTAGGTTAATTTAGAGTTAATTTAGTAATATTTATGTTTTTGAGGTTAATTCTGTGTTTTGTTTGATTTTCAGGTTTAAATTGATATAAAAGGGATTAAAGTGCAAAAAGGATAAAGTTTAGGACTAAAAATGTAAATATGAAGAAATTAAGCGAGAAAACCAGTGTCCAGTCCAGAGCCTTGAGACGTGACCACGTGAAAGTATTAAAGAATTCCACACGTGGCCACTTGAAGAAGAAAGTAGGAGAATACGTGGCCATGTGAAGAGAAGTGAAGAAAATAGCAAAAGGATCCGTGGCCATGTGAAGGAAATTGAAGGCAATTGTGAAGACCACGTGAGCACTTGGATTCCTAGTGAAGGACCACACGTGGCCATATGTGGAAAAAGAAGTAAATGACCCGTGCCCACGTGTATTGAAGGCGTGGCCACGTGATCAAGCTCTCCCATATCGCAAAGGATTTTCGAGCTTCCTGTTTAGCAGAATTTGATTCCTATTTTATGACCGAAGTTTAACAAGGAGTCTACTACAATTCTTGCCTATAAGTAGCAGTCCAAAAATACAGAAGAATGATCATCAATCCTTAGAATCAAGCCTTAGAATTAAGCTTTGCTTTATTAGTTTTTTACGTTATTTGTTTTACAGTTTTTCTTGAAACATTGTTTTTAATTTTAAGAATGGTTTGTTAGTAGTTTTCTTTAACTTTTGCTAAAGGATACTTGAATCCTTGACTTGTATTGTTATGACTTGAGTTTGTTCTTAAATTTTACTACAAGTTGATTATTTCTTGGTTCTTAAACATAGTCTTATCTTTTCTCAATTTTAAGTTGATTATTAACTTGATTAAGAATTGGTTAATTAATTGGTTTAAGTTGATTAATGATTTGCATGCTCTTAGGTTAATTTAGTTGAATTAATGCATGGTTATAATCTGAATAAGCTATAATTATGTGTTAATTTGAGTAAGTTAAGATTAAGAAAAGGGTAATCAAGAATAGGTGAAAGTTAGAACTCTTGAGAAAGGTTTTAATAGACATCTAGGAGACTTAATTCAGTTCTTTATGCTAAGTGTTGAATTGTTCTGAATAAGAGAGTTTTAATGCTTGGAATGATAATCTTGAATAAAGTTATCTGGGTTTATTAAACTGAATTTTTCATAATCACTTGTATGTTTTCTTTTAATTAAGTCATAGCAATATTTGTTAAGGTGGATAGTCCTTTAGTAAAAGTTGTCTTTAACATTGATTTTTAACTCATTCAATTTACTTGCTTTCAATAAATCTCTTCTTTACTTTAATTTTTTTTCAACTATTTTAATTTATTTTTAAAATTATTGTTTTCAAATCATCACAACCTTGGGATTTCTTTTCTCTCTTTACACACAAAATTGATTTTAAAATTGAAATAGCACATACAAGCACAAGTTTCCCTTGGGTTTGATATTTTGGGTCATAATCTTATTTTTCTATATTACTAGCCGATCTAGTACACTTGCTAGACACCGGTCAAGTTTTTGGTGCCGTTACCGGGGATCACATTGGCGTTTGTTTATTTATTTTGATTTTAAAGTGATTTTTATGTGTTTTCTTTTCTTCTTCATCTAATTTCTTATTTTCTTTTTAGGTGACTAGTGGTTTATGGTGAGAGACAACCCCATCTTACCATTAGACCCTGAAATTGAGAGGACATTCCATAGGATTAGAAGGTTAAGAGGCAATATGAACGACCCAAAAATTGAACAACCTATGAATGATCCACCACCTAGGATCGAAGAGCAACACATACCCCACCAAACTCCCGGGAATGGGTATAGACCTAGAACCATAAGGGATTATGCTATCCCTAGGTAGAATGAAGAACATAGGACTATTAGGATTCCTCACCACCAACCCTTTGAGATTAAACCCGCTACCATCACTATGGTACAAAGAAACCAATTTTCGGGTTCGGATATAGAGGATCCTGTACAACATTTGGATATGTTTTTAGAAGTGAGTGACACTGTGCAAATTCCTAATGTATCAACTGATGCAATTAGGTTGAAACTCTGCCCATTCACCCTCATAGGAAAAGCTAGGAATTGGCTACGAATGCTACCAAATCAATCCATCCATTCTTGGCAACAAATGCAAGAGAAATTTCTATGCAAATTCTTCCCACCCACCAAGACTGCCCTCATTAGGAAACAAATTAGTGACTTCCAGCAATTTTATGAGGAGCCATTCCATGAAACTTGGAAAAGATTTAGGAGACTATTAAAAAGTTGTCCTCATCATGAAGTTCCTATTTTTTAATTAATGCATATTTTTTATGCAGGTGCTCATCCATCAACAAGA
Source organism: Excoecaria agallocha (assembly GCA_037975025.1). Classification (NCBI taxonomy): domain Eukaryota; kingdom Viridiplantae; phylum Streptophyta; class Magnoliopsida; order Malpighiales; family Euphorbiaceae; genus Excoecaria; species Excoecaria agallocha. Next base: position 16,279,703 of record CM075807.1, read on the forward strand.
TCTTTGTTAGATGCAGCTTCAAATGAAAGCTTTATGAATCAAATTCTTGAAGATGAATTTTTACTCCTTGATGAGATGGCCACCAATGATGCTCAATGGACAAACTCTAGATCAACTCAAAAGAAACAGGGAGTTCATAATATTGATGAAGTAGCTATGTTGAAAGCTCAATTAGAATTAATGGAAAAGAGATATTCAAAAGAAATAAATGAGCTTAAAGCTAAAAATGTTTCTATGCTGTCTAATGAAGTTGATTCTTATGCAGGAAATCCAGGACCTATGGGAATGAAAAATGCTGAAAATATGGTAGAAGAAGTCAATGCATTGAATCCGTATAGCAATACTTACAATGCGGGATGGAGAAGCCATCCAAATTTTTCATGGAGGGAAGGTAATCAAGGTTCTTCTTCTAACCCCAATTCAACCATAATCAAACTTCCAATAATCAACTTCCATACCAAAACCAAGCTCCACATCATTACCCAAATCATTATCCATCACAAACATACCACCAACCACCCGGTTTTCAAAAACCTCAACCTCCCCCTCCTGAAGAAAAGAAATCTAATATTGAAGAAATGATTGCAAATTTCATGGCTTCCCAAAACTCAATTTTAGCTAATTAAGATGCTAGATGGAAATCACAAGATATTTGGATGAGAAACCAAGAGGCATCCATTAGGAACCTAGAAAACCAAATGGGACAACTTGCTAGTTCTTTATCAAATCGTGCTCAAGGGACATTTCCATCCAATGTAGACCGAAATCCAAAAGAGGAAGCCAAAGCAATCACCCTAAGGAGTGGGAAAGAGTTAGAGAAGACTGAACTTGGTAAGGATTCTTCTAAAAAGGTGGAACCGACAACAGAGGTAAGTGTTTCTAATTCTGAAAATAATGAAAAAATGCCTCCTACAATTGAGAAGGGTAAAGGTAAAGAAAAACTTGTTTCCACTGTTCTTGATGAATCTCAATTACCATTTCCGGTTCTAGCTAGAAAAGAGAAACAAAATGAACAATTGAGTAGATTTTTAGACATGTTTAAGAAGCTACATATAAACTTACCATTTGCTGAAGCTTTATTACACATGCCTAAATATGCTAAATTTATGAAAGAATTATGCTCTAATAAGAAAAAGCTAGAAGGCATAGGAACAGTTCAATTGTCTGATAATTGTAGTGCTATATTAACCAATAAAATTCCTGAAAAATTAGAAGATCCAGGTAGTTTTACATTACCTTGTGAATTAGGAAGTAATTTTGTTGGAAATGCTTTATGTGATTTGGGTGCAAGTATTAATTTGATGCCTTATTCAATTTACAGGAAATTGAACCTAGGTGAGTTAAAGGAAACTCGAATGACGCTTCAATTAGTAGATAGATCGGTGAAGAGGCCAAAAGGAATCATCGAGGACTTATTGGTAAAAGTAGGAAATTTCATATTTTCGGTGGATTTTATGGTGATGGACATGGAAGAAGATAGAAAAGTACCATTAATTGTGGGGAGGCCATTCTTGAACACAGCAAGAGCTTTAATAGATGGTCATGGACAAACGGTTACTTTAAGATTTAACGAAGAGGAAATGATTTTTAATGTTAATAAAATTTTAAAACACCCCTCGTATGATTTTGAAGAATTCATTTACTTTGTTGATGAGGTTCAAGAATGTGCCAACACAAAGCAAGAGGAAATCATTCTCAAATATGAGTTTCAAAGTTGCTTAATGCATCCAAAGAAAATAGAAAAGTTGGATACAAAGGAGAAAAAGTTGATACAAATTTTGGAAAAAGAGCATAGTAAAGATAGTGAAATGGAGGATGAACCATCCCCTCCTAAGGGAGATTCTGAACTTAAAACACTTCCATCTCATTTGAAATATGTATTTTTAAGTGATAATGCTAATCTGGTGATTATTTCATCCTTGTTGACAGATTTGAAAGAAGAAATACTCATTGGAGTCCTCAAAAAGCATAAAGAAGCAATAGGTTGGGCAGCATCCGACTTAAAAGGGATTAGCCCAAGCTATTGTACACATCGTATACCCATGGAGGACGACTTTAAATCGGTGGTACAACCTCAACGAAGGCTCAACCCAACTATGCAAGAGGTAGTGAAAAAGGAGGTATTGAAACTACTTGATGCAGGTATTATCTATCCTATCTCCGATAGTAATTGGGTAAGTCTTGTTTAGTGTGTACCTAAAAAGGGGGGAATGACTGTAGTGATAAATGAAAATAATGAACTAATTCCTACACGCACGGTAACGGGATGGAGGGTATGTATTGACTATAGAAGGTTAAACAATGCCACTAGAAAAGACCACTTTCCATTGCCTTTTATTGACCAAATGTTAGAAAGATTAGCAGGAAATAAATTTTATTATTTCTTAGATGGATATTTGGGGTATATGCAAATACCTATAGCCCCAAAAGACCAAGAAAAGACCACATTCACATGTCCATATGGAACATTTGCATATCAGAGAATGCCTTTTGGTCTTTGTAATGCACCTGCCACATTTCAACTATGCATGATGGCCATATTTCATGACTTTATTGAAAAATTTATGGAAGTTTTCATGGATGATTTCACTATTTATGGTCATGATTTTGAATCTTGTTTGCATAATCTAGCATTGGTTTTGAAAAGGTGTCAAGAAACAAATTTGGTACTAAATTGGGAAAAATGTCATTTCATGGTTAGAGAAGGCATTGTTTTAAGGCATAAAATTTCTGAAAAAGGCATTGAGGTTGACAAAGAAAAAGTTGATGTGATAGAGAAATTGCCTCCACCAACTAGTATAAAAGGCATTAGGAGTTTCCTTGGTCATGCCGGGTTTTATCGTCGATTTATTAAGGATTTCTCTAAAATTGCCAAACCACTTTCTAATTTATTGCTTAAAGATGCTGCATTTGATTTTAATGCTGAGTGTTTGCAGGCTTTTAACTTATTGAAGCAAAAATTAGTTAGTGCACCGGTCATTGCATCACCTGATTGGAGCTTACCATTTGAAATTATATGTGATGCAAGTGACTATACAGTTGGAGCAGTCTTAGGACAGCGGAAGGAGAAGATCTTCTACACCATCTATTATGCAAGCCATACACTCACTGGAGCCCAAGTAAATTACACCACTACGGAGAAGGAACTCTTAGCAATAGTCTTTTCATTAGAGAAATTTAGGTCTTACCTCTTAGGATCCAAAATTATGGTGTGGTCGGACCATGCCGCATTGAGACATCTTTTTGCAAAGAAGGATTCTAAACCAAGACTTATCCGATGGGTGTTATTACTTCAAGAATTTGATGTTGAAATCAAAGATAAGAAAGGCGCAGAAAATTTTGTGGCCGACCATCTATCTAGATTGGATCATGCTAGTATCGAAAAGGGAGAAATTTCTGACTTATTTCCCGATGAACATATTTGTACTTGTTACACTTATGAGAATTCAGTTCCATGGTATGCTAATATAGCTAATTTTCTTGCAGGTGGCTATCTTCCTAAGGAATTTACTTGGCAACAAAAGAAAAAACTCATAGCGGATGCCAAGAACTACCTTTGGGATGATCCATACTTATCAAGATATGCCCGGATCAAATATTAAGAAGATGCATACCGGAATCGGAGTAAGAAGCTATCATGAACCAATGTCATGGAGGTGAAGTTGGAGGTCATCACAGACCAAATAGGATGGTTCAAAAGATACTCCAATCAGGTTTTTTCTGGCCTACTTTATTTGAGGATGTAAGATCTTTTATATCTACTTGTGATAAATACCAACGAATAGGAAATATATCCAAAAGAGATGAGATGCCTATGAACAATGTACTAGAAGTGGAAATCTTTGATGTTTGGGGCATTGATTTTATGGGACCTTTTCCGAATTCATTTGGGTTTGAGTATATTCTGGTAGCTGTGGATTATGTGAGTAAATGGGTAGAGGCAATAGCTACTAGAACATGTGATGCAAAAATTGTGCTGGAATTCATTAGGAAGAATATTTTCACTAGATTCGGAGCACCGAGAGCTATTATAAGTGATAGAGGCAAACACTTTGTCAACCATCAATTTAAGACCTTACTTAAGAAGTTTGGTGTTAAGCACAAAATCACAACCCCATACCACCCTCAAGCCAATGGCCAAGTAGAAGTATCTAATAGGGAGTTGAAATTAATTTTGGAGAAAACAGTAAATAACTCTAGAAAAGATTGGTCTCTTAGGTTAGATGAGGCTTTATGGGCTTATCGAACCGCATTTAAAACTCCTATAGGTATGTCTCCCTTTAGAATTGTTTTTGGAAAAGCATGTCACCTTCCAGTCGAATTAGAACATAAAGCATATTGGGCTACCAAATTTCTTAACTTTGATTTGAGAAATGCAGGAGAAAGGAGAAAATTGCAGATCAATGAGCTTGATGAAATTCGACAATGGTCATATAATAATGTTGCACTTTATAAAGAAAAGACCAAACGATGGCATGACAAGCATCTAAGGGTAAAAGATTTTGTCCCGGGAATGTTAGTGCTTCTTTATAATAGTCGTCTTCGTTTGTTTCCAGAAAAGCTGAAATCAAAGTGGCTTGGACCATATCAAGTGATGACAAGCAGTAATCTTGGTGTAGTGATGATTAAAAGCTTAAAAGATGGACGTGAATTTACAGTCAATGGTCATCGACTTAAACCATACCAAATAGGACAACAAGAGGTTGCTAAAGCAACCATGGTTCTTAAAGATATTTAAAAAAAACGGTTTGGAGAGTCTAGTTGGAGACTCCAAAAACTCAGAACTCTAACTTTCTATCTCTTTTATGTTTTCAGTCAAAATTTGTGTTTTCTGCATGTTTGTGTGTTTATGTGTTTTGATTCATGGAAAAAGTACATTAAGAAGGTTTTAAAATGGAGACATTATTTTCCTGAAAAAGATTTGATGTTTTTAATGAAAAAAATGCATTTAAGGAAGATCAATTGTATGGGTGTATGTCAAAGAAGAAAGGCAGAAAACATTGAAGACACGTGACCACGTGTGGCTTTCCCTTTACCATCACGTGGCCACGGGTTACTACAATGGTGAGTTCACGAAATTATACGTGACCACGTGTATTTCTTCATTGAAACTCACGTGGCCACGCCCAAGTCTTTTGTATCATTTTGCATCTTCACACGTGACCACGTGATGTTCAATGAAGAACTTCACGTGGCCACGCATTAATCTTCTGTCCCATTTTATTCCCTCACACGTGACCACGTGTATTTCTTCATTGAAATTCACGTGGCCACGCCCCAATCCTCCTCTTTTATAAAAGATTCACGTTTTCTTCTCTTTATCTTCATTTCGTATTTTGCTCTCTTCCGTGCCCACGCCTCACCACCACGAATTTAACCCGTGACCACGGAATTTTCACTCATCACCGATCATCACCATCTCCATTTGCTTTCTCTTTCATTTTTCTCTCTTTCCTACCCATAATTTCTTCCTTCTCCACATTTCCTTCATTATTTTAGGTTTTTCACTACTCACACACACCACCTCAAATTTGTGCTACAATTTTTGGTGTAATTCTACTTTCAAGTAAGTATTTACTCCCATTGCTCCTTAATTATTAGTTGGTTATCATCCATGGTTGTGTTTTGTGCAATTATTGTTCATCAATATTTGGTTTTTAGGTTAATTTGCACTTAACATATTGTTTGCATGTTAATTCTTTTTGCTTCTTTGGATGATTATGATTATTATGTGCGTGTAATAGATACTTGGTATGAAATAGGGTAGTGAACACTCTTTGTTATGCCTCCTAAATTCATGCTCAAACTTGTGCTCAAAACGTGTTCGATAAAATGCCTCAATGAGTTTTTCTTTAAAAATTTTTTTTTAACTTTTACTCTTTGGTTGGCATGTCTATAAGTTGCATTAATGCATGAGCATTTATTCACCTTTTGAAAGAATTGTTCACGATTTTATTCATGCATGATAGGTATTATGTTAACATACTCTTTGTGCTCAACTTTTGAATGCATTTTTTACGCCTATCATGACGTATGCTATTAACTTATCATTTCATCCAATTGTGCATCATTTCATTCATGTTCATGCAATCATAAGTTAGTCTATTTTGGATTAAAAGTTGATACTTACAAAGTGTTTTTCTTTATTTGTAGTGGCACCTCGAAGGACTAAATATCCTGATGTAGCAAGTTCATCTGGTGTACGAATTCCATCGTATGTGGATAGGGCAAAGATCAATAAATTTGACTACTTCAGCAAATGTACCTATGTCCAGCCCGCCTATTTAAGCCATTTGTTCCTCAATATCCCAATTGGAAATTTATGGGATCATGATATAGAACCTTTGATTCAAAGTATTGGCTGGGGGAAGTTCGTTGAAAAGAAACCTAAAGTATATCCAGATATGGCACGAGATTTCTTGTATTCTTTTGAGTGTTATTTTAAGAGAGATGCAGAAGATGGCATGGTCGGTTTTAAGTTGGGTAAGAAAGGATATTCTTTGACTTTCAGTCAATTTTCTGAAATTTTAGGATTTATGCCAAATGCCCCTACTGAACTGGAAGATGCTTCGCCTATGGAGAATTGGGAAAGGATCAAGGATCTTGAATTAGATGAACCATGGGTAGGGGGACAATGCAAGGTCCATGCTTTAAGGTCTCATGCATTAAGAATCATTCATCGTTTTCTTGCAAAGAGTGTGTACAACAATTTGAAGAATGCAAGCACTATTAGTGTATCTCAAGCAATGGTTCTCCGATGCATGATGGATGGAATAGCACTAAACGGAGCAGGCATTTTATCTACTCGAATTAAGGACTTGCAGAAAATGCCAGGACACATTGATAATATTTCGATAGGATGGATAGCTACAGTTTTAGCTTCTACAGTTGAGCATCCGGTTTATGGAGAACCACTTAAAGGAGATTTACCTTGTGTTGATAACAGAATGCTAAAAGGGATGAAAATTCTGATCCCTAAGCCTCATGGTCATTGGGCAACTCGGGAGGAGTATTTAAGAGAGAACAATATTCGGTTTGAGGAACAGCAAGAGGAGCAGCAAGAGGAACCAAATGAGGAGTATTTTGCCACAGCTATGCCTTCCCCCATCGATGAGCCTACAACACCGGAATGGGAAGCACCATTTAATCAATTAAGTAGCCGGATGGATGCTCAACAGATTAGACTCAATCAAATGCAAGGAAGAATGGATATGCTTCGTGATACGGTCATGGAAGGAAATAGGAGGGTTGAGCATTTTATCCATCACTTTTGGCAGCGGTTTCCTCCACCACCACCTCCACCAGAATAGATCATCATTTACTGAGGACAACAAACTTTTGAGAAGGGGGTAGCCTCCTTTCAGGGAGTTTGTTTTCAACTTTACTTTTCTTTTTCATGAATCAAACTTTGTTATTTTTGTGTTTTGTGTTTTGTTTTGTTTTCTTTTATTGTGTTTAGTTTTTAGTTTGAAAAATGTATTAAAGACTTATGTAGTTCACCTTTTTCATTTAATTTACATGAAAACTTAGTTTGCCCTAGTTGACTTCAAAACTTGAACACTTTGAACTTGGATATGGAATATGCATGTTTTGGACCTTTGCTTAGCAAGAGAACAATTTATGTTGTTTAATATGCCTTTAGATGGGTTAATCTTCAACTTGATAAATATTTGTTAGTTTTCAAACTCTAAAAAGCACTTAGATCAGTTTTTAACTTGGAAAAAATCAATGCAATAAAGTAGTGAAGTAAGAAAATTTAGAGCACTAGAACCTTTCTCATCACCCTTCAAAGCATATGAACAACTCAAGCAACTTGAAAAATGATCTAGGCAATAATTTTCTTTCTAAACTCTCTTAAAAAAATTGTGTCCTACCTTGATGAAATTATCCTTTGATTAACCATTTTGAGCTTATAAGGGTATGCTTAATGCGTATCATTAATATTTTCTTGTTACACCTAATGTTTTAACCATATAACCTAAAAAGTTTTTATCTCACCTTATGGAATTGGCCACTTTAGGATTAAAGAAATGAGTGAAAAGAGTAAAGTTTTATTGGGTATAGTAAGAAAGTCTTAATAAAGTTATTGATGAAGTCAATTGGAAATATACTTTGTATTACCTTGATGTTAATTTGTGAATTTAAAAAAAAAAGAACGTTTGAAGTTTGAGAAAAAAAAAGACAAAGAGAACTAGCAAATATAAAAAAATATAAGTGTGGGGTAGTACAAGAAAAAATGGAAAAATATTGACTTCTTTGAGAAAGAGCATAAAGGAAGTTTGGAATCAAAGGAAGGATGAGCAAAATATATAGATTAAGTTATGGGGTTTTGTAATCTATTTGGTCTTAGAGTGGCTATATTCATTTTTATTATCTCTTATCCATTCTTTGATAAACATACCCTTAGCCCCATTACAACCTTGAAAAGACCTATGTGATTTTAAGTTTATTTTTGAGTTGTTTAGCGGAGATGACCTACGGGTTCCGATGCTAAAGGAGAGGCCTATTGTGTTTCTAGAGTTTCGAGCACGAAACTGATTGTATGCTTATGCATTCATATATTCTATACTTCATTACTTAGTTGTGTTGACATTTTGATTTTCAAAAATTACTTAAAATGATATTCTTTTGCACACACTCAAGGAAACTAGCTTATATTCTCTTGTTGAAGTTAATCTATTTAGAGTTTATGTTAAGTGCTCTTGTTAAAATGCTGAGTTTGGTTTTAAAATTGCATGTCTTTATACAAGTTTGATGGTTTTGAAGGAGAGTTTGTTCTAATTTGCTTGAGGGCAAGCAAGGTTTAAGTGTGGGGTATTTGATAAGTGTGAAATATATATAGTTTTTGATATGTTTTTAGTTATGTTATTTAGTTGTTTTGGTTTGATTTAGGTTAATTTAGAGTTAATTTAGTAATATTTATGTTTTTGAGGTTAATTCTGTGTTTTGTTTGATTTTCAGGTTTAAATTGATATAAAAGGGATTAAAGTGCAAAAAGGATAAAGTTTAGGGCTAAAAATGTAAATATGAAGAAATTAGGCGAGAAAACCAGTGTCCAGTCCAGAGCCTTGAGACATGACCACGTGAAAGTATTAAAGAATTCCACACGTGGCCACGTGAAGAAGAAAGTAGGAGAATACGTGGCCATGTGAAGAGAAGTGAAGAAAATAGCAAAAGGATCCGTGGCCATGTGAAGGAAATTGAAGGCAATTGTGAAGACCACGTGACCACTTGGATTCCTAGTGAAGGACCACAGTGGCCACATGTGGAAGAAGAAGTAAATGACCCGTGCCCACGTGTATTGAAGGCATATTGAAGGCGTGGCCACGTGATGAAGCTCTCCCATATCGCGAAGGATTTTCGAGCTTCCTGTTTAGCAGAATTTGATTCCTATTTTATGACCGAAGTTTAACAAGGAGTCTACTACAATTCTTGCCTATAAATAGCAGTCCAAAAATACAGAAGAATGATCATCAATCCTTAGAATCAAGCCTTAGAATTAAGCTTTGCTTTCTTAGTTTTTTACGTTCTTTGTTTTACAGTTTTTCTTGAAACATTGTTTTTAATTTTAAGAATGGTTTGTTAGTAGTTTTCTTTAACTTTTGCTAAAGGATACTTGAATCCTTGACTTGTATTGTTATGACTTGAGTTTGTTCTTAAATTTTACTACAAGTTGATTATTTCTTGGTTCTTAAATATAATCTTGTCTTTTCTCAATTTTAAGTTGATTATTAACTTGATTAAGAATTGGTTAATTAATTGGTTTAAGTTGATTAATGATTTGCATGCTCTTAGGTTAATTTAGTTGAATTAATGCATGGTTATAATCTGAATAAGCTATAATTATGTGTTAATTTGAGTAAGTTAAGATTAAGAAAAGGGTAATCAAGAATAGGTGAAAGTTAGAACTCTTGAGAAAGGTTTTAATAGACATCTAGGAGTCTTAATTCAGTTCTTTATGCTAAGTGTTGAATTGTTCTGAATAAGAGAGTTTTAATGCTTGGAATGATAATCTTGAATAAAGTTATCTGGGTTTATTAAACTGAATTTTCCATAATCACTTGTATGTTTTCTTTTAATTAAGTCATAACAATATTTGTTAAGGTGGATAGTCCTTTAGTGAAAGTTGTCTTTATCATTGATTTTTAACTCATTCAATTTACTTGCTTTCAATAAATCTCTTCTTTACTTTAGTTTTTTTTTCAACTATTTTAATTTAGTTTTAAAATTATTGTTTTCAAATCATCACAACCTTGAGATTTCTTTTCTCTCTTTAAACACAAAATTGGTTTTGAAATTAAAATAGCACATACAAGCATAAGTTTCCCTTGGGTTCGATATTTTGGGTCATAATCTTATTTTCTTATATTACTAGCCGATCTAGTACACTTGCTAGACACCGGTCATATTCATCATAAATACACAAAATATCATATAAAAGTAATGAAAATACACTAATATCCACACATATATCATTTGGCCTTATTAGAATCTCCCACATATCATTTGATTATTTTCCCATTTACGTGCCAATTATGTCTCTAATGTCATTTTAAACAATTATGTAACAATATAAATTCAATTTACATTATAATATCTAATTTTCCTTTAAGTCCATCATTATGTTCTATTAGGTATTATCATGTACACTTATCATTTTTCATTCAAATCAAATTCTACCATATGCTCCACATGTTATAATGTGTGTTTCATACCAAATATGACTTTAATTATTAAATTAACTTACATTAAACCTTGGTACCCAATTCAACCAACACTAAATTTCTTAGTTCCAAATTGTTTTCTTTATCAATTCATGCTCCAATCATCTTAATTCATCATTTTATCATGTTGGTTTGAATTATTTCTCATTCCTACATAAGTTCACCTACTTACATAATGTAAAATTTGAGTAAATTCCAACAAAGTAAATGAAATTAAGTGTAAATTGTATCCACTAACCTTAATTGAGCTTGGAATTCACTTATTCTTCTCTCTCCTCTTCTTCCTTCTCCTTGCCTTTCTCTTTGCCATGTATTTCTTTTTTAGGCCGAAATTAGGAGGGAGAAAATATAAGTTTAAGCCATGAATTTAAACAATTAAAAGCTACTAACTAACTCTACTAATCATGCTCTACAAGCCTATAATAAAATCTCCAACTAATTATAACAAAAACTCAAGTAGTTACCTAATTAGGTTAACTTTCTCTCTCCAAAATAACTCCAAATACAAGCTTCTTCTTGATGCAATTCGAATTCTAAGGTTTAAAGGATGATTTTTGGAGTATGTGGTTGAAATTTGAGGTTGAGATTTGGTGGGACAAAGAAGAAATGAAGAAAAAATGGAGAAAATGGCTAAAAAGGATGGTTTGGATTTCTCAAGGAAAGGGGGGAAGAATTACATAATTTGAGATAGAATTATAGATGATTCTAGATCCCCCTAAATTGTCTTTAAGTCCACCAAATCTACAGTCCAAATTTCTCCATTTACTATTTAATCTAACGACTTATTTTTAAGCCACTTGTCACCATTGCCTTAGTCCCTACACATCTTTTGGCTATGGTGCTGCATGTAGGTAATTATGGCTCATTTTTAATGGATTACATGTCTTTAGATAATTAAAATATGGTAATTAAGCCCATTAATTAATTTAATTTTGATTTTTGACTGTTTTTCTGAAACTGATGTTCTGCCTATTAGAATGCTCTGAAATTTTTTTTTTCGCATGCACTAGCAAATGAAGAATCATATTTTTAAAATTTTATCTCATTCCGACATTATTTCAGTATACTTCCGGCTCCAGAGGCAAATTCAGCCAGTCTGAAACCCAAACTATCAGAAAATTTATTTTTCACTTCCAACAGGTTAATTATGATATTTATGATGGGCCTATGTGATCAGAATAATTTTTGAAACTCTATAGAATATTTCAGAGTTCGATCAAACTTTCGGTAAACCCTTTCACAATAATCGAGAAAATTTTCTCTGCTTGATTCGAGGATCTATTTAAGCTCAATTTCTTCTCAAATTGTATCACTGGACTTAATTTAATTCATATTATCTCATCAAATACTTAACTCCACTTTCTAGATAGGTCACCCATCCTTTGATTGTTCAAGGGTGAGCACGTTTAACTGTTAAGCTTCTAAAAATTTCTCTATGCTATACTAGTGCAATAACTCTGATAACTCTCCTAGGATTACTGTGCATGCTCTACAACATACTGTGCATATCATAAATTTTCAGGGTGTTACATTCAATGACATTCAACATGCCAATAGATAATGGGACCAAGCATCCTAGAAAGACATAGAAGAAAAAAAATAAAAGACCACAACTCCAAAGCGAGAAGCTGACCCATAAGGAATCCTAAAAGGAGGGTTCCCTTAAAAGAAACTCCTTCACAGGAAAGGTAACTAATCGATTTTGATTAAAGAACTCTTGAGTGCACAATGCACATCACTAAGAAAAGTTTTGCTTTACATCAAGGAGAATTTCCCTCCCTTTTATCGAACCCAAATATGCATGCAGATGAACATTAACTAGACTAAGCACGTAACCTAACAATATTCAAGAAACCTTGTCAATATATATATATATATATATATATATATATATATATATATATATATATATATATATATATATATATATATATATATATATATATATATATATATATATATATAGATATATATATAGAGAGAGAGAGAGAGTGAGAGCAGTATCTTTATATATTTAACTTTAAACCAAAAGAAGAAAGTGTAATCAAAAGTATTATTTATGATGCATTTACATGTAAAGTTTATACAAAAAGGAGTACAAAAGTCTATATGAGTAACAACTTCTGATGTGGGCCTAAAGGTTTGCATATGTCAGCTCCTAATCCTTCCTGTTTGGAACACCTACACGAGGATAAATAAATCACTGCAATAAGTAATGGTTTAGTGGAAAAATTCTTAATACAAATGAACTTTTATTGACATCAACTATATTAAGGTTAGATAATGCACAATCATAAGTAAAATAAACTACTTAACATAAACATAGTTACTAAATCATATATGTGTAAAAATATATAAACTTATTAAAGCATCACCACCACAAAATAAAATCCACAAGATGTCTTAATGCATTTACAGGATACAACAGCTTAAGGACAAAGTGTACTTATCATGTATAAAAAAATATGAGATATTTAATAACCACTACCAAAATAACACCTAAGGGAACATAAGCCTGTTTTGCTCACTTCACTAACAATATATAATATAAACTCCAAAACATTAGATACCATTCTTGGTACCTAACCCTACATAATAGAAAGAACACTAAATATTATTCTTGGTATCAAAATAATTATTAGATACCCAGCATTAAACATTATAGACACTATTGTCTCAATAAATAAATTCATCAGAACATTAGATACTAGAGGTATCCATAGAGATCACTTCATTAGACAATGATCCAATGTTATACTAGCAGCATATACATTATCACTTTCAAGTATATCTATCTATCAACAACTGTGACACTGTTTATTTAAAGCCCTAAAATCCAACCTAATAAAACAATTGCCTAATTGGAAGTGTCAAAGGTAAATAAGAATTGTGATAATTTCTAAATAAGGAAATATAAAGGAATTAAAAGAATTAATAATAAGTTAAGGGACTTGTATGTAATTGTGATGAATGAATCCATAAAAACTTAACATTTAGCATTTTTAGACAGTCTAAGAATATAAGACTAAGTGGATAAGGGTGAAGAACACATTGTCTTCCTTTTAGGATCAAATTTTATTTTTTTGTAAAACACCACAAGAGTTGCTCTTGAGTTTTGAGAAATTAATGTCTTGGTGTTTAAAGATTAAATAAGAGATTGAGGTAACGTTTAAAAGTTCTTATTTGTTGGAAGTTACCCCTCATCTTCTTCATCACCCACTTTTATTATGTTTTAGAATTCATGATAGCAATTGAAGGTTTGTTCATGAAAACTTGATACTTAATTGAATTTGTGATTTTTGGTTAAAAAAAAAAAGAAAAAGGACAAAGGCAAAGAAAGATTTGATGAAAGCTAGAGAAAAAAAAAGGAAACATTTTATCAAGCTAATTAAGGTTTGGGAATTTACTCAACTTTTGTGTGTTTGTGCTTGTGTATGTGAAGTTTTGGCATAGTTTTTTTAATTAAGACCTAAATTTAAGATTTATGATTGAAAGGAATGATCGAATTGGAGTCTTAGGTGTTGTTAATTGAAAAGTTCTAGAGTGAAGAAATCATATTCTTATGTGTTTCTAGGTAAGTCAATGGCTTAAGTAAACGCCCGTTAAGTGGCTCTACTTGAAAGCAATGCTCGTTCAATTTGGCATTTGGCCATTGGAAGTTTTCTATGCTGTAATTGAATTCTTGATCTACTTGTATCAATGGCTATTTAGCAATATCAATTCCTATTAACTGCTTGTGGATTTAAAGAGGAAAGTTAAGCTAATGAGATTCAAAGGCCATTGTAAGACCTCAACATTCATTGGATGTCTTTAGAACATTTGGATAATTTGGGGGCACACTTGTCAATGGTAGTTTAGGTTTGTCAATACCTATTGATTTTGTTCTCGATGTTAGTTGACCTTTACCAATGGCCGTTGGGTTTATAGTTATTAATTTTGAAAGGTTAATATCATGATGATGCTTTAAGAATTAAATATTTATAATTGACTTTTGAGAAAGCAAAAATTACTTAATATGAAGCTATGCCAAAAACACATATGCTTACTCGTATATAAATATCGGCATAATGATATTGTATGTCCTTTAATGAAGAGAATGAAATAAAACATTCTAAATATGTAAAAAAATGCAAAGGATGTGTTTTATCTGGCTTGCTAAAGTATGAGTTATGGATAAATAGTCATACCTAAAAGGATATTTGTAGCTACTTCTATGACATTGACTAATGTCTTTTGTCTGATACTTCAGTAGCTAATGTTGAGATATATGATTCTATGACATATTATCTCTTTCATGATGATGCCTTACGAGGTATCTTTTATAAATGCCATATAATGATATATTTTGTTCTAATTATCCACAATTAAAGATGAGTAGGGTAGGTTTACTATATTTGAATGAACAATAATAGATGAACTGTATTCTATTAATTAGGAATTTTAATTGATATGTTGAGGTAATATTATCATGGAAACCTAACAACGATGTTTTAGCATGAATTGAATTCCAGTTCTGTAAAGTTCCTGCATGTATAATATTTGCACTAATTATAAGATCATAGATATTAACTGCATGTTTTCTATTATATTTGGCCATATTTATTATGCAAGTGGGATCTTGAGAACTTTTGTGAGAGGTCATCTAAGTTGAGTTTTTCCCACTAAGTAAATATGCTAAGCACCGTGGTTTACCTCGTGCAAGTATAGGGGAGAGGGATGATAGTGGCAGGGCATCTGCAGAGGCTATAATGAATGATTAGTGGAGGCATGTTTTAGACTATGGATTTTTGGGATTTCTTGTAAATACAACTATATTGAGCAAAGTTGCTCAAGACCATATATTATAATATCTTTTTACAATGTAATTTTGGAAACATTTTTGTAATGTGAACATTTAAAGATGTATATAGTCATGATATGCATGTACGGAGTTTGAATGCCTATTATATATATTGATGATATCTTGTATATGAATTATTATTTTATTAGAGCTGATATTTAGAGATGAATGCAAGTATAATTAGTATTTAGAATGTTTAAGGAAGGGTGTGACAGTTGGATATTAATTAGGCTATGTTCACCTTTCATCGCTTCAATATTCACTTTTATATCATCATAAACCTAGCATAACACTAATTCCCACTCACCTTAACTAATTCACACACACAATATACAATACTATATTTTAACATTTCATCAAACAATTTAAGCATTTCAGTATAAATTCAATCAATCAAACTTAAAAATTAACAATTTCCCTTAACCTTTTAACGCCTTCCAAATCGAGCTAAACAAGCCTTCTCCTTTACTCTTTTGCCTTCTCTTTTCCTTTTTCTTTATTCCTTTGTTCTTCTATTAATCATTTAAATCACCTCTCAAGAATCAATATTTACTCAATTCAATAAAAACACACATATAGATGAAAAAAAGTCCCACCAAATGATATACATGAATTCAAAGTCACCACTCACCCTATTTCAATTTTCATATCAATAAACTCAATCTTAAACTTTATATAATTCTAGTTCATCATTCAAATTAAATTGCTTGCATGACTTTTATGTAGAAGGAAGTTATAAGAAATCGAATTATAAATCCTTTAAAGATGTTTACCGTAGTTTAAGTACTTGATCGATTCTTCCATTAATTTCCCTTTTCTTTTCCTCTTTCTCAAAAATCAATTTAAGCTCCTAATCCTTTAATGATGTAATTTCATTATACTTCCATCGTGAAATGCTTAAGGAGACTTTCATGGCGAGAGAAAATAAGTGTAATATCCATTTTCTATCTGTTCCATTTCAATTCTAAATATGCATGCAACTCGTGTCATTGATTCCTCTCAAGGTGACACTTAACTTCCACTACCCTTTACTTTATTTAAATAATACTTATTTACTTAATTAAACTCTCATTAATCACTAGTCATAGCTTTTTTCCTTCAAGTCACTAAACTTTCCAATTTTTTTCTAATTAAGTCCTAAACTTTTATTTTCTTTTTGAAATTAAGGTTCAATCCTAGTTCTTTCTTTCACCACAGCACATTGTTTAGAATTTAGATTTAACAAATAATTCTAGTAGGAAAAATTGGGGCTTTACAAATAAGCATGAAAAAGTCAACTTGTTAGAGAAAATGGCTAGATAAACTTAAGGATGCATGATAATAACAAGTCCTACGAGTTCAACGAAGTCGTAAGGCAACAATCAAAGAGCGTTGTGGTAAAAAGGATGAGGTAAAACATCTTACAAAAAAAGGCTCCCTATTCATCAATTGATTAAATTATAATGATGAAAGGCGAAGACCAAAAAATGATGGAGGGCCACCTGATTAAGAGAGAGCTGGAGTCATTAATGTCATAATAGATGGATCCTTATATGGGGAAAATCCAAACAAAAGGAAATGATGCACCAAAGGTTTATATTTCTTAGTCAAATTTGAGAAGTTACCCTCAATAAAAATCTCATTAGAAGTTGACAAAGATATCAAAGCTTTTAGCTAAGATGCCATGGTCAAATAGGGCTATATTTCTAACTTTTTCGTTAAGAGAATTATAATCGATAATAGGACCATAATCAACTTGTTTACCTTAAAAACATACAAGCAGATAAAGCTACCTATCAAAGAATTTACTCAAAGTATGATACCGCTAATCAGACTTAGGAATGCCATTGTGTTGGTCTTGGGTACCACCAACCTTTATGTGGAGCTTAGGGATGGACTCACAAATATAAGTAAATGCGCTTTCATGGTAATTGACATTGTTAGTGGTATTGTAACACCCTAATCTCAAACTTATACACACAGTGTCGGATTACATGTTCACTTTCCTATTGGTCAATTTATTAGACCTAGGTTAATTACATCTTCCTTCCCAATTATTTTCTTCCATTCATTCATTCATTCATTCATTTACATACACACTTCTCCTTCCATTTATAGTTCAATCCTTTCTTTATATTAATTCACGTATGTATATGTCAATTGAAAGAATTTACCAAATTGTCTTCACTTTTTCAATTAATTCCTTTTATATCTCATACTACACTTTAATTACTTATTGTGTATATTCATCTTCTAATTTACCTCAAACATGTTATAATGCTATTAGGATATATTTTGGGGCCTTACAGATATGCCTTAATGATAAGTGTGAATTATATTATATTTTTAGTATATTTTTAGGTGTTTAATTGAGTCAAGTTAGTCCTAATTAGTTGGTTTTTGGTTTAATTATTTAGTTTATGTGTTTTTAGGACTAATTATTAATTTTGGTATTTTTCAGGGCCAAATTAAAGAGAAAAGGGCCTAAAGTGCAAAAAGGAGAAAGTTAGGGGCAATTTTGAATTAAAGGGAAATAAGGCTTTCACTCGAGGGAGGTAGCCATGAATCACTCGGCTGAGTGATTCCTTCACTTGGGCGAGTGATTTGGCACTCTGCAGAGTGAATTTTTCACTCACTCAAGCAAATAGTACGTGAAATACAGTAGAAAGTCACACTTTTGAGCATAAAGTCCACTCTCCCGAGCATCAAAGTCACTCTCCCAAGTAAATCTCCTATTTAAGTGATTAAAAGACTTCCTATTTGAACAAAACATGGATTCTTCCAAGATAGGAAGTCATAGGAGGCGTAAACTATTCTCGAGGAGGCTATATAAAAAGCTGAAGACATCAAGATTGAGGGGACTTCGACCTTATGAAATTTTCTTTTCATCAATATACATTAGCTTAGGTTTAATTTTGTATGAACTTTATTTTACGTTGTTTGGCTTTTAATATGAAGTGTGAGTAGTTTTCTTTAACTTTTGCTAAAGGACACCTAAATCCTTAACTCTTATTGTAATGGTTTAGCTGTGCTTTCATGTTAATACAAGTTGATTATTTCTTAATTCTTGAGCAATTTCTTATCTTTGGGTTGTATTGAGTCATTGATTAACATATTGAATAAATGGTTGATGATTGATTTCAATTACAATCTATGATATGCATGTTCTTAGGTTAATTCATTGTTATTGATGTATGGTTATATTCTGAACAAGAGATAATTGTACATTAGTAAAAGTGGATTAAGATTAAGATTTACTTGAAAAAATATTTAATGGAAGTTTCGGAGTCAAAACTAGACCTTTATGCTAAATGTTAAATTGTTCTAAATAAGGAAATTTAATATTTAGAACGATAGTCTGAATAAGCTATCTGGCTTTATATTTATAGTTTTCCATAGTCACTTGTATTCTTTTTAGCTAAGTCATTGCAATATCAGTTAAGGTGAATGGTCCTTTAGTAGAAGTTGCCTTTAGTATTGCATTTTACCAATTTTAATTGATTGCTTTGTTTAATTTATTTAAGTTTTATTTTTTAAATCTTTCATCACCATCACAAATTAGTGATTTCTTTTATTCTTTACACACGTTTTCACCTTATAATTTGAAACAAGTTGCATCATCACAATTTCCCTTGGGTACAATATTTGGAGTTTTAATTTATATTTTCCTATATTACTAGCCGACCTAGCACACTTGCTAGACACCAATCAAGTTTTTGGTGCCATTGCCGGGGAGATATTAGCATTTATTTTTAGATTTGAAAGTGAATTTTGTGTGTCTTTCTTTTTCTTTCTTTTTCTTCATTCTTTATTAATTTTATTCATTTATTCTTTGCAGGTGTCAATAGTTTATGATAAGAGGTGAGCCAATTTTGCCTATTGACCCTGAAATTGAGAGGACATTCTATAGGATTAGGAGGTTAAGGCAAAGTGAGATGAATTTAGAGGAGCAAGAATAGAATAACCTTAACAACCTTAATAACCATCCCATCCATAACCCACCAATGGATAATCCACATTCTAGGATAGAAGGGCATATTAACCAAGCTCAAAGTAATGGGTTTAGGCTTAGAACCATTAGAGATTATGCCATACCTAGGTGGAATGAGGATTATAGAACTATTAAGATACCTCATAACCAATATTTTGAGATAAAATCGGCTACCATAACCATGGTCCAAAAGAAACAATTCTCTGGATCAAAAATAGAGGACCCAACTCAACATTTAGGCATCTTCCTAGAAATCAGTGATACAGTTTAAATACCTAATGTGTCTATTGATGCCATTAGACTTAAGCTATTCCCATTTACTCTCATTGGTAAGGTAAGGGACTGGTTGCAAATGCTACCAAGCCAATCAATTTAGTCATGGCAATAAATGCAGGACAAATTCTTATGACGTTTCTTCCCTCATACCAAAATTGCTAGTATTAGGAATAACATTCATAATTTCCATCAATTATATGAGGAACCATTCCATGAAGTTTGGTAAAGATTTAGGAGACTTCTAAAAAGTTGTCCATACCATGAAATTGTTGTTCATCAACTAATGTCTATTTTATATGTAGGTGTGATTCAGTCTACAAGATCTCTCCTAGATGCAGCTTCAAATGGAAGTTTCATGGACAAGATCCTCGAAGAAGCTTTTCTACTGTTGGATGAGATGGCCACCAATGATGCTCAGTGGGTAAGTGTAAGGACCACACAAAAAAAGCAAGCTATACACAGTGTGGATGAGGTAGCCATGTTAAGGGCACAATTAGATGTATTAACAAAGCAGATAAGTGGTTTACAAGTTAAAAATGTGTCATCTTTATCTTATGCTGGATCACATAGAGCATCTGAGAATGAGGAGAATGTAGGAACATTAGTAGAGGAAGTAAATGCATTGAATCCTTATAGTAATACTTATAATCCTGGGTGGAAAAATCACCCTAATTTTTCATGGAGAGAAGGAAATAATGCATCTTCATCTAGTAATCAACCTAGGGCTCTATTTAAACAGAATATAATCTCCTATAGCGATAGCCACCCGTCTAACCAAGTATCTACATATCAACCTCTAGGTTTTCAAGCTAAACCTCAACCCACACAAGATAGAAAGCCCAATTTAGAGGAAATGTTTGCCAATTTTATGAATGTCCAAAATAATTTCATGGCTAATCAGGATGCTAAATGGAAATCATAAGAAATTTGGATGAGAAATCAAAATGCTTCTATTAGAAATCTAGAAAATCAAGTAGGGCAACTTGCTAACTCTATCTCAAATGGGACACATGGCACTTTTCCATCTAATGTGGACAGGAATCCAAAGGAGGAAGCCAATGCAATTACCTTAAGAAGTGGAAAAAAGGTGAAGGAAGCTGAAAATGGTAAACACTCTTTAGATTTGATGGAACCAACACCGAAGGTAAGTATTTTTGAACCAAATAATGAAAAATCACCTGTTGCTGAGAAGAACAAAGGTAAGGGAAAACTGGTTTCTACTGTACTTGATGAGTCTAAATTACCTTACCAATCACTAGCTAGGAAAGAAAAGCATAATGAGCAGCTAACTAGATTTTTAGATATGTTTAAAAAGTTGCATGTAAATTTACCATTTACTGAAGCTTTGTTACATATGGCTAAATATACTAAGTTTATGAAAGAATTATGTTTAAATAAGAAAAAGCTGGAGGGGTATAGGAATGATTCAATTATCAGAAAATTGTAGTGCAATTTTAATGAACAAAATCTCTGAAAAACTAGAAGATCCTGGTAGCTTCATATTACCATATAAATTAGGAGGGACTTTTGTTGGACATTCATTATGTGATTTAGGTGCTAGTATTAATTTAATGCCCTATTCAATTTGTAGGAAATTGAATTTAGGTGACATCAAGGAAACCCAAATGATACTACAATTGGCGGATAAATCGATAAAGAGACCTAAAGGTATTATTGAGGATTTATTGGTGAAAGTAGGAAACTTTATATTCCCAATTGATTTTGTAGTCATAGATATGGAGGAGGATCGAAAAGTACCTTTGCTAGTAGGAAGGCCATTTTTGGATACTACAAAGTCTTTAATAGATGTGTATGGACAGACAGTTACCTTAAGATTCAATGAGGATGAAATGGTTTTCAATATGAATAAAGTAATGAAGCATCCTTCATATGATTTTGAAGAGTCTATTCACTTCTTGATGGTATTCAAGAATGTGTAGAGGAAAAACAAGAGGAAATTTTGTTAAATGATGAGCTTAAGAATTGTTTAATGAATATAAGGGATGAAGAGGAGGTGGAAAAGACAGAAAAAGAGGAGGATAAAATCAGATCTTTATGCTAAGTGTTGAATAATTATAAAAAGGAAAGGTTTAATGCTTAAAAATGATAATCTTGATTTAAGTTATCTTGCCTTATTTATCTAATTTCTTCATAATCACCTGTGTTTCCTTTTTATTAAGTCATTACAATATAAGATTAAGGTGGATAGTCCTTTAGCATAAGTTGCCTTTAGTATCGAATTTTACCAACTTTAATTGATTTCTTTGTTTAGGTTTAATTTTAATTGCTTAAGTTTTATTTATTAAATCTTTCATCACCATCATAAATTTGGGATTTTTTTTTATTCTTTGCATACGGTATTCACCTTAAAATCTGAAACAGGTTACATTTATCATAGTTTCCCTTGGGTACGATATTTGGGATCTTAATTTATATTTCTCTATATTACTAGTTGATCTAGTACACTTGCTAGACACTAGTTAAGTTTTTGGTGTCGTTGCCAGGGAAACATTGGCATTTGTTTTTAGATTTGAAAGTGAATTTTGTGTGTCTTTCTTCTTCTTTATTCTTTTTCATTCTTTATTAATTTTATTCTTTTATTCTTTATAGGTGTCAACAATTTATGATAAGAGGCGAGTAAATTTTTCCTATTGACCCTAAAATTGAGAGGACATTCCATAGGATTAGGAGGTTAAGGAAAATAGAGATGAATTTAGAGGAGCAAGAACAGATTAACCTTAACAACCTTAATAACCATCCTCTCCGTAACCCACCAATGGATGATCCACACCCTAGGATAGAAGGGTAGGTTAACCAAGCTCAAGGGGATGGGTTTAGGCTTAGAACCATTAGAGATTATGCCATACCTAGGTGGAATGAGGATCATAGAACTATTAGGATACCTCACAACCAACATTTTGAGATAAAACCGGCCACCATAACCATGGTCCAAAAGAATTAGTTCTCTAGATCAGAAATAGAGGACCCAGTTCAGCATTTAGAAATCTTCCTAGAAATGAATGATACAGTTCAAATATCTAATGTGTCTATGGATGCCATTAGACTTAAGCTATTCCTGTTTACTCTCATTGGTAAGGCAAGGGATTGGTTGCAAATGCTACCAAGCCAATCAATTCAATCATGGCAATAAATGTAGGAAAAATTCTTATGCCGTTTATTCCGGCCTACCAGAACTAGTAGTATGAGGAATAACATCCATAATTTCCACTAATTATATAAGGAACCATTCCATGAGGCTTGGGAAAGATTTAGGAGACTCCTAAAAAGTTGTCCACACCATGAAATTGTTGTTCATCAATTAATGTCTATTTTCTCTGCAGGTGTGAATTAGTTTACAAGATCTCTCCTAAATGTAGCTTCAAATGGAAGTTTCATGAACAAAATCCCCGAAGAAGCTTTCTTACTCCTGGATGAGATGGCAACCAATGATGCTCAATGGGCAAATGTAAGGACCACACAAAAAAAAGCAAGTTATAAACTGTGTGGATGAGGTAGCCATGCTAAGAGCACAACTAGATGCATTGACAAAGTAGGTAAGTGGTTTACAAGTTAAAAATGTGTCATCTTTATCTTATGTTGAATCACATGTAACATCTGAGATTAAGAATGAGGAGAATGTAGGAACATTAGTAGAAGAAGTAAATGCATTGAATCCTTATAGTAATACTTATAATTCTGGGTGCAGAAATCACCCTAATTTTTCATGGAGAGAAGGGAATAATGCATCTTCATCTGGTAATCAACCTAGGGCTCCATTTAATTAGAATATGATCTCCCATAGCAATAGCCACCCACCTAACCAAGCATCTACATATCAATCCCCACATTTTCAAGCAAGACCTCAACCCACACAGGATAGAAAGCCTAATTTAAAGGAAATGTTTGCCAATTTTATGAATGTTCAAACTAATTTTATGGCTAACCAGGATGCTAAATGGAAATCACAAAAAATTCGGATGAGACATCAAAATGCTTCTATTATAAATCTAAAAAATCAAGTAGGACAACTTGCTAACTCTATCTCAAATAGGACATATGGCACTTTTCCATCTAACGTGGATAAGAATACAAAGGAGGAAGCTAAGGCAATTACCTTAAGAAGTGAAAAAAATGTGAAGGAGCTTGAAAATGGTAAGCACTCTTCAGGTTTGATGGAATCGACATCGGAAGTAAGTATTTCTGAACCAAATAATGAAAAATCACCTGTTGTTAAGAAAAGCAATAGTAAGGAGAAACTAATTTCTACTATACTTGATGAGTCTAAATTACCTTACCCATCTCTAGCTAGGAAGGAAAAGCATAATAAGCAGTTAACTAGATTTTAGACATGTTTAAAAAGTTGCATGTGAATTTACCATTTACTGAAGCTTTGTTATATATGCCTAAATATGCTAAGTTTATGAAAGAATTATGTTCTAATAAGAAAAAGCTAGAGGGTATAGGAATGATTCAATTATCAGAAAATTGTAGTGCAATCTTATGAACAAAATCCCTGAAAAACTAGAAGATCTTGGTAGTTTCACATTACCATGCTAATTAGGAGGGAATTTTGTTAGACATGTATTATGTTATTTGGGTGCTAGTATTAATTTAGTGTCATATTCAATATGTAAGAAATTAAATTTAGGTGACATCAAGGAAACCCAAATAACACTACAATTGACGGATAGATCGGTAAAGAGACCTAAGGGTATTATTGAGGACTTATTGGTGAAAGTGGGAAACTTTATATTCCCAGTTGATTTTGTAGTCATAGATATGGAGGAGGATTGGAAGGTACCTTTGATAGTAGGAAGGCCATCCTTGAATACTGTGAAGGCTTTAATAGATGTACATGGACAGACAGTTACCTTAAGATTCAATGAGGAAGAAATGATTTTCAATGTTAATAAAGTAATGAAGCATCCTTCCTATGATTTTGAAGAGTCTGTTTACTTTATAGATGGTATTCAAGAATGTATAGAAGAAAAGAAAAAGGAAATTTTACTAAATGATGAACTTAAGAATTGTTTAATGAATCCAAGGGATGAAGAGGAAGTGGAAAAGATAGAAAAAAAAGTTAATAAAGGAGCTGGAAAAAGAACACAAAGAGGAAGGACTAAAGAAGGATAAACCATCCCCTCCGAAGGGAGATTCTAAACTCAAAACTCTTCCCTCTCATTTAAAATATGTATTTTTGGAAAATAATACAAAACCAGTAATCATATCTTCACTTTTGACAGGTTTGGAAGAAGAAATGCTTATTGAAGTATTAAGAAAGCATAAAGGAGCCATAGGTTAGGAGACATCCGATTTAAAGGGAATCAGCCCCAGTTATTCTACGCACCGAATCCCTATGGAGAATGATTTCAAACCAGTGGTACAACCATAAAGGAGTCTGAATCTAGCTATGCAAGAAGTGGTGAAAAATGAGGTACTAAAACTACTGGATGCAGGTATTATCTATCCCATTTCTAATAGTAGTTGGGTTAGTCTGGTCCAATGTGTACCTAAAAAGGGGAGATGACTATGGTAATCAATGAAAATAATGAACTTATCCCAACACGTACAGTGACAAGATGGAGAGTATGTATAGACTATAGGAGATTGAACAATGTCACTAGAAAGGATCACTTTCCTTTAGCTTTTATTGACCAAATGCCAGAGAGATTAGCAGGAAATAAGTTTTACTATTTTTTAGACAGTTATTTGGGATATATGCAAATTCCTATTACCCCGAAGGACCAAGAAAAGACAACATTCACTTGTCCTTATGGTACATTTGCATATAGGAGAATGTCATTTGGTCTTTGTAATGCCTCTGCTACATTTCAAAGATGCATGAGAGCTATTTTTCATGATTTTATTGAGAAATTCATGGAGGTCTTTTATGGATGATTTTACATTATATGGGCATGATTTTAAGTTGTGTTTATCTAATCTTGAATTGGTCTTAGAAAGGTGTCAAGAAACAAATATTATTCTTAATTTGGAAAAATGTCACTTTATGGTAAGAGAAGGGATAATGTTAGGCCATAAGATCTCCGAGAAAGGGATTAAGGTGGATAGAGCTAAAATTGATGTTATTGATAAATTACCTCCTTCGACTAATGTTAAAAGTATTAGAAGTTTTCTTGGTCACGCTGGTTTCTATCATCAATTTATTAAGGACTTTTCTAAAATTGATAAACCACTTTCTAATTTGTTGATAAAAGATGTTACATTTAACTTTGATGATAAGTGTTTGTAGGCATTTAACATGTTGAAGCATAGGTTAATCACAGCACCGATCATAGCATCACCATATTGGAGCTTACCATTTGAGACCATGTGTGATGCTAGTGACTATACAGTGGGAGCAATTTTAGGCTAACGAAGGGAGAAAGTCTTTTGTACTATCTATTATGCAAGTCATACTCTTACCGGGGCTTAAGTTAATTATACAACCATAGAGAAGGAATTATTAGCAATTGTGCTTTCTTTTGAAAAATTCAAATCATATCTCCTTGGATCTAAGGTCACTGTGTGGTCAGATCATGTGGCATTGAGGAACCTTTTTGCAAATAAAGATTTCAAACCAAAACTCATTAGATCAGTTTTGCTTTTACAAGAATTTGATGTGAAAATTAAAGATAAGAAAGGAGTTGAAAATTTTATGGTAGACCATTTATCGAGATTAGATCATAATAATATTGAAAAGTAGAAAATTTCTTACTTATTCCCCGATGAACATATTTGTGCTATTTATGCTTGTAAAAATTTGGTTCCTTGGTATACTAATATAGCTAATTTTCTTGTAGGAGGATACCTTCCAAAAGACTTTACTTAGTAACAAAAGAAAAAGCTTCAAGCAAATGAATGACATTATCTTTGGGATGACCTACAATACTGCATTTAAAACCCCTATAGTCATGTCTCCATATATATTAGTTTTTGGGAAAACATGTCGTCTGCTGGTGGAATTAGAACATAAAGCTTATTAGGTTATAAAATTGCTAAATTTCGATTTGAGGTGTGCAGGAGATAAAAGACAGTTATAACTCAATGAACTAGACGAATTTCGATAGTGGTTTTATAGCAATGCAGCTCTGTACAAGGAGAAAACCAAGCGGTGGCATGACAAGAAACTTAATCAAAAGGAATTTGCTCCTGGCATGATGGTTTTGGTTTATAATAGTCGATTAAGGTTATTCCTAGGGAAACTGAAATCTAGATGGCTTGGACCATATCAACTGTTGTCAAGCAATGACTTTGGAGTGGTGACTATCAAAAGTCTGAAAGATAGGCATGAATACAAAGTGAATGTTCACAGGTTGAAACCATATCGATTTGGGCAAATAGAGGTTAATGAGACAACCATGGTATTCCGAGACTGATATAAGGGATATAAGTCTAGCTAAGGACTTCCTAAACTCAGAACTAAGCTCTTTCTCTTACTTACTTTTCATTATTTTCATTTTGCGTTTCCTCGTTATCTCTATTTTATTTTTGTATTTGAAGTGTCTTTGTTACATGGTTAATGAATTGTTTTACTTTCATTTACTTTAGTTTTTATTTCATGAATAAAAAAGGTGTGCATCTATTCTTTATGATCCTAATGTGCTTAAAGACTGAGGTGTGTTATTAGCTTAAGTTTGTATACAAATTGAGCAAATGAAGCTTGTGTTTGAGGAAATTAATGGTAAGTGAATGATAATGTGTTGAGTTTGATCATAAATGAGTTTAGTGTGATTTGATTTGAGAATGCACAACAATTGTGAATTAAGGTGTTTTGGAGTTGCTAATTAATTGCTTAAAAGGTAAATTCTTGAAGAGAGAAATAACGTGATTATAACTGAGGATTTATGGCTTAAACCATGGAAGACAAATTTTTCACAAAGGAGGCAGCCTTGGGTCACTCGGCCGAGTGACTCTAATCACTCTTCCGAGTGGCTGGCCACTCTCCTTAGTGTAAAAGCACTCTCCTGAGTGCAATGATTTTTTTTTTTGGCTTTTAGTGTAGAATCTTAGCACTCTCCTGAGTGAGTTTTTTTTATAAAACAACATAGAAAAGTTTAAAGCTCCATTTTGGTCCCTCTGGAAACCGAAAAGACCCACTCGATTGAATGAAACTTCACTCACCTGAGTGGTCCTCTTTATAAACCCCACTTCCCTAATTTTTATCCTCACTTTTGCACACATCGTTTCACTTATTCTCTCACTCAACCATTGAGCAATTTTCACTCGCCCGAGTACTTTTATTTCAAGTCAAAATTTTTCATCTTTATTATTCCCATCTATCCAAGTAAGTGATATTTAACTTTCAAGTTTTGTTTTTCAATTGTAAAGTTGATTAATTTTGCTTGAAATTGGTGTAACTTGAGGTGGTTTTCACTTATAATTTGAGCTTGAAATTGTATTGCTATTCCATTGCTTTTCATATGAGCTTATAGAGAGCATGCTAGTAATGCATATATTCATTTTTGGTGTCAAATGAATTTCAATTTGATCTTGATTTAGCTTAAGCAATATGTGCACACAAGGTGTTTGTTGAAATGCTTCAAAAAATCCATTTTCATTTTTTACTTGACTTTGTTTAGCGATTGCCACATTCCCTTGAATCCATCTTTGATTATGTCATTTTCTCTACATCTTTGTTCATTTATCTCAATGTTTCACATGTTTTGGTGGTTGATTTTAATCACATTTTCCTTTAGGCTCCCATGTGCTACATTATGCTTTTTCTTGCTATAATTGAATTGAGATTCTTGCTTATTTAGGATTTTTTTAGTGGATTCTAAGAAAGCTCGGCATGGTGAAGCTTCTAGCTCTTTTGGGTCACACATCTTTGCTTATGTAGACAAAGGGAAACACTCACTCTATGAACACTTTAGTACATGTATCTATGTGAAACCTGCCTATTTAAGTGATCTCTTTCTAGATATAACTGATGGCAACCTGTCGAATGAGATTTCACCATTAATTAACAACATAGGGTAGAAGGAATTTGTTAAGAAGAAACCACAAGTGCATCCCTCTATTGCATGAGATTTTCTTTATTTATTTGAGTGTTATTTTAAGGGAGAAGGAGATCTTGGCACGGTAAACTTCAAATTAGGAAGGAAGGGCTATACCATGAATTTTCCACAATTTATAACATGCTTAGGTTTTCCACCGAATGCCATTGGTGAATTACCTGATGCTGCCTCGTAAGAAAACTAGAAAATAGTGAGAGATCTAGTTGATCCAGTGCCATAGAAAGGAGGCAAGATTAAATGTCACTCTTTGAGGAGTCATTCCTTGCGTATCCTTTATAGGTATTTATCAATTAATATTTTCAATTATATTGGTGGTTTTAGTGCAGTGAATTCCAAGGAGGTTATGTTGTTATGATGCATGGTTGAAGGCATTCCCATTAATGGTGCATTGGTTATTTCATAAAAGATCAAAGACCTACAGAAGAAATCGCTCACTGTTAAGGACAACTCCATTAGTTGGATAGCCACCATTATTGTGAATGCAGTCCACCATATCGATTTAGGACATCCACTTGTAGGAGAACTTGAGTACATCAATTATTCTATGCTAAAGTGCATGAAGATTTTGTCTATTACACCTCGATAACACTAGACTACTAGAGAAGAATACTTGAATAATAATGGGATTCAAGTTCATGACCACCAAGAGGAAGAAATTGAGGCAGAAGAGGAGCACTAGATGGCACTACAAGCTGAAGCTGCTGCTACCCCTCATGTGATTAATCTTTTAAACTAGATTAATGTTCGTTCAGATAACTTGCAAGGCAGAATGGGTACAATGTAGGAAAGCATTGATGAATAGAGATAGGACTTTGAGTGTTTTGTTAATAGTTTTTTGCAGAAATTCCCGCCACCACCTCTACCATCAGAGTAATTTTCTAAGGACAGTAAGATTTTAAAAAGGGGGGTGGAGCTTACTGATGCTCAATTTTGTCCAGGAAGTAGAAAAATTTTCACTAAGAATGTAGTTAGTTCTAATTTGTCATTTATCTTGCACTAAACTTAGTTGCCCCAGTTGATCCTAAAAAAAATTGAACTTATTGAACTTAAACTTAGAATGTGTATTATTCAAAATTTTGGTTTAGCACTAAGGCAACCATGTTGTTTAATGAAATTTTAGCTAGTTTAACATTTAACTTGACTTATATTTGTTAGTTTCCACTTTTTGAGCACTTAAGATCAGTTTTTAAATTTAAGAAAAACCAATGCATTGATGTAGTTAAGTGAGAAATTTTAGAACACTAGAATCTTCCTCATCACCCTTCGAAGCATAAAAGCAATTCAAAGCAACTTAAAAAGTGATCTAGGCATAATTGTTCTTATTAAGCCATAAAAGACCGTTTACCTACCTTTTTTTTTATATAATTGACCCTTGTTAGCCATTCTGAGCCTAAAGAGGCATGCTTAATGCATGCTACCTCAGTTTTTCTTGTTACACTCAATTATTAACCATATAGCCTAAAGAGCCTTTATCTTTCCCTTCTAAAATTGGCCACTTTAGGATTAGATGGATTAATTTTATTGGGTATTTTGAAGGGTGTAGTAAGAAATTTTTTATTCTATTGTCAAAGGCTATAGGTAAAGTCAAGTAAACAGTAAGAATTTACCTTGTAAATGCCCATTTTATCATTGTATTGCTAGAAATGAAGCTATTAAAAATAAGAAAAAAAGGAAAAAAAAAGAAAGTTTGCAATAAAGCTAGCATATATGGCACAATCTTAAGTGTGGGATATTTACAAAGGAAAGCAAGGAGTAAATTGTAAGGAGAGTTTTCATTGATATTTTCTCTTGAAGTGCTTAAGATGTGTATGGGTTTGAGAAAACAAGTTTGGAAAAAGGGGTTTGTGTTTAGTATTTTGAAATTTTGAATCTTAGCCTATCTTATCATAGAGTGGCTATTCTTTTTTATTATCTTCATCCATTCTTTGATAACCAACACCCTAACCTTATTCTAAACCAATTAAGACCTAAGTGATTTTAAGTTTGTTCTTAAATTGTTTAGTGGAGATGACTTTCGAGTTTCGATACTAAAGGAGAGGCTTATAGTGTTTTTCGAGTTTCAAGCGCGAAATCATATGTAGACCTAGGTGTACATAAATTCTCAAGCTTAACTTGGAATTTGCGTTGGTATTTCGAGTTTTGAAAATACTTAAAAAGTTTTGCTCTTGCACACACACATAGGAAACTAACTCATATTGTCTTATTTGAATTTTTTACTAGTTGGAATTTGGTTGAGTGCTCTTGCTAATTGCTAATTTTGATTTTGAACTACATAATTCTTTGTTTAAGTTTTATAATTTTAAGGAGTTAGTTTGTTCAAGTTTTCTTAGAGGCAAGCAAAGACTAAGTGTGGGGTATTTGATAAGTGTGAATTATATTATATTTTTAGTGTATTTTTATATGTCTAATTGAGTTAAGTTAGTCTTAATTTAGTTGGTTTTAGGTTTAATTATTTAGTTTATGTGGTTTTAGAACTAATTATTAATTTTGGTGTTTTTTAATGCCAAATTAAAGAGAAAATTGTCTAAAGTACAAAAAGGAGAAAGTTAGGAGAAGAATTAGAATTAAGGAGAATTAGGGCTTCCATTCATGTGAGGCATCCATGAATCACTTGTCTGAGTGATTTCCTCACTTGACTGAGTGATTTGGCACTCTCCAGAGTGAAATTGGCACTCACCCAAGTGAAGTTACGTGGATTGCAGTAGAAAATCACTCTACCGAGCACAAAGTCCACTCTCTCGAGTACAAGACTGATATGAGCTTGAAAAGCTCATAAATATTGTGTTTTAATGTGTAGTTTTGTTTAGTATTGTGTTTATTATTTTGGTATTTTATCTATATTTTGTTGCTTTTATGTGTTTTGTGTGTGTGTGGTTGTTTTATTTATTTTGTAGGAGAAGGAAATGAATTTAAGCTTAAAGGAGTCAATTGGAAGAAGGAGAGGAATGAGAGTTGCAAGGGTTATGTCGTGGGCACGACAAGGAGGAGAGCTCTCGACAACAAGCAGGGAAGAGAGCCAGGCCAGCAGCTAGAAGCATGCATTGTCGCGAGGGCGACAACCTAGGAGGAGAGCTCGTGACAACCAGTGGAGCAAGCCAAGCATGAGCGTGTCTTGTCGCGAGGTCGCAACATAGTGCGGATGAGTTGTTGAATTTCTGAAGCAATGTAATTTTTTATGAACAATGGCAACTTTTGTGAAGGGTTATCTTTGAATAGCCATATCTTTTAGAGAGGCATATATATGCCATGTGAACAGATTTTTAGGTGTTGATTTTTGTGATCTAGAGGGTTTTAGTATTTTTACTTTATCTTTTCATGACTTGAAGAGGAGACAAAAAGCAAGGAAGAAGACATCTTGTGTGAAGGGAAAAGGGTTGAGAGATCCCCTTCTTCTTGTTCTTATGTTTTATTTTTCTTCCTTGTAATCTTTTACATGAATATTATGTTTGCATTTGTTTATATATGACAATTTTCTATTTCCATTTACTTAGTTAATCTTTGATTGTAGTATTTGCTATTAAAAGTTTATTAGTATCATTATAGGTTGAGGAAGAAGACCTTAAATATGCAATTCCTTCTCTAAAAATCAACAAAATGGTCATAAATAAGGGAGTTAGCGAGAGCAACATCTTATTGAAAGTTAATAGGAAATTCATTATCAAAGCATAGTTAGAGAGATCACATGTGGAGATAATTGCTATAGGTTGGTGATTAATCTTAAAATGTGTAAATAAAATCAACTAGTTCATTAATGAGAGTTGAGAATTAGTACTTTAATTGCATGTTTTAGGCAATCTAATTCATGTTGAGAGAGTGGATTAGAAATTTATTCCAACTTGGCTTACTAATAAGATTAAAAATTATAATTAAAATAATGGTATCAAATGCATGATTATTTAATTTCATAATATTTATTGTCATCTTTGATTAAACTTATCTAGGATTTAATTAATTTATGCAATAGAGTAGTTAGAATTAGTTTCCACTTATGAACATCATAAACAAGATTAAAATTGAGTAGTAATAGTGGGTAATTAAAATCAACATTTCCTCGTGGGATCGATATCTGAAGTACTATGACCGGTACACCGTATACTTGCGGTATTTAAGATTCTAGGAAAAGCATAACAAGTTTTTGGCGCCGTTGTCGGGGAATTTGATTGATTTAATTTATTGCATTATGAACCTTGATTTAAGATTTTGGATTACGATATTTAATTTTTTTTTGTTTGTTGTGAATTTTCAGGATTTGACAGTTCATGACGTGTACAAGGAGTTCGCAAGAAGAACTTGAACCGTTAAATCTGGAGATAGAGAGATTTCTATTGAGTAATCGAAAGTCAAATAAAAAGAAGAATCGGAATAGGATAATTGCTATGGTTGAAGAAGACAATCCACCGCGATTAGTGGACTTTGCCATGCCAGCATTGAGTGGTGCTCAACAAGGTATGGTAAGACCCACGATAAACGCAAACCAGTTTGAAATAAAACCATCGCTTTTACAAATGATTCAAAACAGTATACAATTCTATGGTTTGACAAATGCGGATCCAAATGATCATTTGGCAAATTTCTTAGAAATCTGTGATACTTTTAAGATTAATGGAGTTTCGGCGAATGCAATCAAGCTTAGGCCTTTTCCTTTTACATTTAAGGACAAAGAAAAAGCTTGGTTGAATTCCCTTACTAGGGGCTCTATCACAAATTGGGATCATTAGCCCAAGCCTTTTTATCAAAATATTTTCCCCTAGCAAAAACTGCCAAAATTATAAAGGATATCACCACTTTTGTTCAACATGACTCTGAATCTTTGTATGAGGCATGGGAAAGGTTCAAAGAATTGCAGTGAAGTTGCCCACACCACAATCTTCCGAGGGAGTTACTGATGCAAACATTCTACAATGGTGTGAATCCAACAACTCGAGGCACCATTGATGTGGCAGTTAGGGGATCTCTTATGAGGAAGACCACAGAGGCTGCATTCGAGTTATTGGAGGAAATGTCAATGAACAACTGCATGTGGCCAACCGAGAGAGCTAGGGAGACAAATTTCTCCAATGTAAGGGGAGTTCATGCAGTAGATTCGGTAGTAGCTTTGCAGGCTCAAGTTGAGCAATTGACTCAGAAAATTAATAGCCTAGGTATGGGTAGTAATCCACCTAGTGGGTGTAGTATATGTGGACAATTAGGCCATGAAAGTGAAGGGTGTAATTTGGGTATGGCTAGTACTGAAGAACAAGTTAGTTTTATCAAAGGACAAGGAAGGGGAAACCCATATTCAAACACTTACAACCCCAGTTGGAGAAACCACCCGAATTTTTCTTGGGGGAATAGTAGTAACCAAAATAGGGCTGTAGGGTTTCAACAACCTCAAGATAGGTTTGGTGCCTTGGAAGTAAAGATGGATAGATTTTTTGAGGGCATGAATATGAAGTTTAATGCTCAAGAGGAGTCCTAGAAGAGGATGGAAATTAAGTTTGATCAAATAACCAAGAATCAAGCTTCCTCCATTCATAATTTAGAAGTTCAGTTGGGGCAAATTTCCCAGGCTCTTTCGTCGCGAGTACAAGGGAATTTACCAAGCAATATGGAGGAGAACCTAAGAGAACATTTAAAGGCCATAAATTTGAGGTCAGGAAAGTCTTACACTAATGAATTTGTTACCACTAACAAGTTTGGTAGTGTGCAGGAATATAAAGAGCAAGATGAGCTTTTTTTTGCTAGTGCGACACCTGTCGTGAGCGCGACAGGAGAAGGAGCTACCACCATTGCGAGTGAGAAGGTTGTCACAAGCGTGCCAGTTACGGTGGAAAAGCCACCCGTTGCGAGTGCGATACCTATCGCAAGCGCGACGGATGGGGTTGCACAAGAAAAAATTTCAACGTTTTTTCAACCATGGCCATCATTTCCACAACGGTTGAAGAAAGAGAATCAAGATAAGCAATTTCAATCTTTTCTTGATAAATTGAAACATGTGCATATAAATTTAAACTTTGTTGAGGCTATAACACAAATTCTTAACTATGCAAAGTTTCTTAAAGATTTAATTACTAAGAAAAGAAGTTATGAAGATGTTTCAACCATTGAATTGACTGAGGCATGTAGTTCTATTATTACAAATAATTTGCTTACTAAGTTGAAAGATAATGGTAGTTTTACTATTCCATGCATTTTAGGGGATGTTGAGTTTCCTAAGTGTTTATGCGATTTGGGGGCCAGCATTAACCTTATGCCATTATCTATTTTCAAGAAGTTGGGGTTAGATTATGTTAAACCTACTTCAATGGTTTTACAATTAGCTGACCAGTCCATTAAAAAGCCATATGGTATAGTGGAAGATGTATTAGTTAAGGTTGACAAATTTATTTTGCCTGCCGATTTTGTCATTTTAGATTTTATTTATGATATGAAATGCCCATTGATTTTAGGGAGACCTTTCATGAGAACAGGTAGGGCATTGGTTGATGTCTATGAGGGTTCATTAATTTTGAGAGTGGGGGATGATAGTGTAGAATATCGCATGGATAGGGCATTAAGATACCCCATGGAGAAGAATATATGCATGAGAATAGATGTCATTGATGATTGTGTTGCAACAGTATTTAATGAAGCAGATATAGATGATGAGGTCATTGAGGAAGAAGTTAGTGGGAACAAAAAGCAAGAGGGTGTAAGGCCAGAACGCTTATATCGAAATGATGCACCTATACCACCTTCAATTGTAAGTCCTCCTACGATAGAGTTGAAAGAGCTACCTAGTCATTTGAGGTATGCATTTCTTGGTTTATATCATACTTTACCTATCATTGTGTCTAATAAACTTACTAGTCATCAGGAATCTTTACTAGTAGAGGTGGTTAAAAAGAGAATAAAGAGTATAGGTTGGCAAATTTCGAATTTACAAGGAATTAGTCCTAATGTTGTTATGCATAAGATTAATATGATAAATGATTGTCAACCTAGGGCAGATAGGCAAAGGAGACTTAACCCAAATATGAAAGAGGTAGTTAAGAAAGAGGTCATCAAATTGTTAGATGCTAGGATTATCTATCCAATTTCGGATAGTTCTTATGTGAGCCCAATACATTGTGTACCTAAGAAAGGAGGTATGACAGTAATTAGGAATGAGAATGGGGAATTGATTCCTACTAGAACCACCACGGGTTGGAGGGTTTGTATTGATTATAGGAAGTTAAATTCAGCTACTAGGAAGGATCATTTTCCTTTACCCTTCATTGATCAATTGTTGGAAAGGGTAGCTGGGCATTCTCATTATTTCTTTTTGGATGGGTATTCGGGCTATTTTTAGATTTTTATATACCCTAGTGATCAAGAGAAGACCACTTTTACTTGTCCATATGGCACTTTCGCCTATAGACGTATGCCTTTTGGGTTATGTAATGCACCTATAACTTTTCAAAGGTGCATGACCTCTATCTTTGGGGATATGATTGAGAATATCATGGAAGTTTTCATGGATGATTTTTTAGTCTATGGAGACTCTTTTGAGTTATGTTTAAATAATTTAGATAGAGTGTTGGCTAGGTGTGAGGAAACTACCTAGTGCTAAATTGGGAAAAGTGTCACTTCATGGTTGAGGAGGATATAGTTCTTGGCCATAAGATTTCTAGTAGGGGCATTGAAGTGGATAGAGCAAAGGTTGAATTGATTGAGAAATTACCTCCACCCACTACACTTAAGGACATAAGATCATTCTTAGGACATGCTAGTTTCTATAGACGATTCATTAAGGATTTCTCACTAATAGCTAAGCCTTTAACTAATTTATTGGTTAAAGAAGTGCCTTTTGAATTTTTTGATGATTGTATGCATGCTTTTAATTATTTAAAAAAGGCCCTTACAACTGCACCTATAATCACTTCTTCTACTTGGGAGTTACCTTTTGAAATTATGTGCAATGCAAGTGACTTAGCAGTAGGTTGTGTGTTAGGTCAAAGGATTGGTAAGCATTTTCATGTGATTTACTATGCTAGTCATACTTTTTCACCGCCTCAAGTGAATTATACAACCACTGAAAAAGAAACGTTGGTTGTTTTCTATGCATGTGATAAGTTTAGGTCTTATTTGTTAGGATCTAAAGTTATAATCTATACGGATCATGTAGCTTTGAGATATTTGTTTGCTAAGAAAGATGCTAAACCTAGGTTGATTCGTTGGGTTCTTCTAGTGCAAGAATTTGATCTAGAAATTAAAGATAAGAAAGGCTCTGAAAATTTAGTAGCTGATCACTTATCTAGGTTAGAAAATGCTGAAGGACCACAAGGGCATAGTCATGAAATCAATTAATCTTTTTCGGATGAATCTCTTATGTCAATAAATTATAAGCATGTGCCTTGGTTTGCAGATTTTGCTAACTTTCTTGTTGCAGGAATCATACCTTATAGATTGATATAGCAGCAGAAAAAGAAGATTTTTAGTGATGTTAAAAACTATATTTGGGAGGAGCCCTATTTATTTAGGATTAGTGGGGATGGTATCATAAGAAGGTGTGTGAGTGAGGAGGAAACTATGGATATTTTAGCTCATTGTCATTCCTCATTGTAGTCGGGCCATAATGGTGGAGCAAAAACTGCTTCTAGGGTGTTAGTGTGTGGATTTTATTGGCCTACCCTTTTTAATGATGCTAGGACTTTTGTAGCTAAATGTGATAAGTGTCAAAGGGAAGTAAACATAGGAAAGAGAGATGAAATGCCTTTGAATACTATTTTGGAGTTTGAAATTTTTTATGTGTGGGGAATAGACTTTATGGATCCATTTCCTATGTCTTTTGGGAAATCTTATATATTGGTTGGGGTAGACTATGTCTCTAAATGGGTTGAAGCTGAAGCTTTACCAACCAATGATTCAAAGGTGGTGATTTCGTTTTTTAAGAAACTCTTTTCATAGTTTGGATTGCAAAGGGCTATCATAAGTGATGGAGGTACGCATTTCATTAATCGCTCTTTTGCATCTTTATTGCATAAATATGGTGTCCACCATAGAGTAGCTACTCCATATCACGCTCAAACCAACGGTCAAGTAGAGGTGTCCAATAGAGAACTTAAATGGATTTTAGAAAAAAAAAATGTTTCTAATTTTAGAAAAGATTGGGCACATAAGCTTGACGATGCATTATGTGCATATAGGACTGCTTTCAAAGCACCTATTGGAATGACTCCATATAGGTTAGTGTATGGGAAAGCATGTCATCTTCCTGTTGAGTTAGAGCATAGGGCATATTGGGCAATCAAGACCTTGAATTATGACATGAAAGATGTTAGGTTAAAAAGGTGTTTGCAATTAAATGAACTTGATGAATTGCATCTTTTTTGCTTATGAAAATGCGCGTTTATATAAGGAAAGGTCTAAGAAATGGCATGATACTCACATTAAGTATAAAAGCTTTAAGAGTGGGGATAAGGTTTTACTTTTCAATTCTCACTTGAAATTATTCCCTGAAAAATTGAGGTCTAGATGGAGTGGACCTTTTGAAGTAACTCAAGTTTTCGACCATGGATATCTAGAACTATAAAATAATGAAGGAGACTTGTTTAAAGTTAATGGGCATCGATGTAAAATAGATTTTGATGGAGCATATGAGAGTAAAGAGGTATCTTTTATCTCTTTAAAATTGGCTTAGTGTTATTCGTATATTTTTACTTTCTATTGTTTTTAAGTGAATAATTTTATTTTTCTTTATTTATTACCTTATTTAGAATACTTACACATTTTTATTATTTGTATTTTATAGGTATTTATGTGTACTTTATTTGTGTTGTCATAATTTTCTATTTCCATTTGATTATATATATATATAAAAAAATTAAGTCATGAAAATTTCATCATTGTTGCGAGCGTGACAAGGATGAGTGGGATGGATCACAGAACTCTGTCGCGAGTGTACCCTGTTCGCTCTCACGACTATTTCATCTTGATTTGGGCATTAGAGTTTTATCACGAGCGCGACACCAGCGCGATCGCGACTGCTGAATAGGGAGATTAGACATTTAGGCATTGTCGCGAGCGCGACAATCTTCATGAGCTCACTATGTTCAAATACCGTGTCTTGTCGCACGCACGACATTATCGTGAGGTCGCAAAAGGACACGGGATTCAAATTTTTGAGATTTTTAGCTACCTTTTCACCTGCCCCTATATATATTTAAAACCTAACCTAACCCTTCACCTTCCCTCATTCAGCTATTCATAGTTTTCTATGTTTTTCTCTCAAGGTTTTGGGTTTTTCTCCTCTTCCTTTCTTCTTTTTACTTGCTCTTGTGAAGAGTTTAGCTGGGTTTGTTTGTTTCTTTTTCTTCTTCCTTTATTTTTGAGCTTGTAGCTAGGGTTACACAAGATGTTATCATGGTATGCACAAAGTCCATCGGTCGAAAGGATAAACACCCTGTGGTAGAGCCAGGTTCTCCGTCATCGCCACTTATGGAGTATCTTCAATCCAGGTTTGAATGTCCTTTTCCACTTTATTCTGAAGATGAAGGCAAAAAGTTTAAGTTTTTTAACACAAAATCTTATGTGGGAATGTTGCATTTAGGCAATGAGTTGATTACGGACTTAGTTCTAACTGCCCAATTTGATAAGTATATCAAATACATGAAATGGGAGAAATTTGCTATTATGAATTTGCCTATTAGGAGGGACTGGGCTGTAGAATTTTTTGTCACCTTGGCATATGTAGACAGTAAGAAGACTTAATTTAAATTTAAATACTAGGGTGTTGAGTTTATATTTGGTTTTGAAGAAATGCATGATTGGTTTGGTTTTCCTTTGAAAGGACAATGTTTTAATGCCTATTTGTTTGATCACCGGCTGATTTGGATAACTCTCACTGGCTTAAATGAATTTAATAACAAAAATGCCTCTAATTGCCTTATTAAGGATAATGGGTTGTTTCTCTTTCATAAATATTTATGCCATGCCTTATTTGGACGAGTAGAAAGCACAAAGGTGCAAACCAAAGATTTGTTTGTGCTTGCTTTGTTATTGTCACGTAAGACACAATGTTCAATAGGTTTTATATTTGATGGATTATATCATACGTCCATTGCTAAAACAAAAACAATAGGTATGTGTCACATGGTAACCGGCATCATTTTAGGGTGTTTAGGTGATTTAGGCAATTTTGTTTTGGATGAAAATGAGCGTGTGACTTTAATGGATATTCGTTATCTGTGTAACTCCTATATTTTAGATAAAGGTGTTTAGCCTCCACAGTTTTTATCACGTTTTGCACAGGAAATGAGTACTAGTCGTGCCAAAGGAAAAGGAAAAGCACCTACAACGTCTACTGCTGCCGCATCTGGTGATTCAGATGATTCTAATGATGAAGATGAGGCTACCCCAGCTAGTGATTTTGGTGTGGGCCGAGATGATAGTGGTGAACCAAGTGTTGGTGCTGTGCAAGAGGAAGATGCTGGATTGCAACGAGTCATGTCTCATTTGGATGGGATTGAGGCTGCCAATCAAAGCATGGCGGCACGGATGGATTCCCTTGAGGCAACTGTCAAACAAATGCACAAAAGTCATAAGAGCCTTAGCCGCAAGCTTCTTTCCTTCTTCTGCCATCAGAATATTCCTTTCAGTCCTTCTTCACCAAGGTCCCCAAGTGGACCATCTTTGTAATGTTCCTCTCTCCGATTTTACGTTTTTCTTTTGTTTGTGTTTGTTTTTGTTGAGTGTTTGTGTGTTTGTTTTTATTAAATGTTTGTTTGTGTTGTATGTGTTTTGGAGTCTTCCTTACACAATGAGGACATTGTGTCCTTCAAGTGTGAGGAAGCTAGTTGTTAGTTTGCATATAGGATTAGTTTTAAATTTTTATGTTTTATGTTAAGTTGTGTTATGGAGTTATTCTTTGTGAGGTTATTGCCTATTAACATATGTAATTAATCTTTGCATAGTTAATTATGAGTCTATTGGATGCATCTACTAACTTAGAATTAAGGATCTTTAGTTTTAATATGATTATGCTTCCATGGATAGGCATGTTTAGGTAAAGTACTTTGGTATATAGTTCTTTTAGACCAAGTTTCTTTATATATGTGCTTTAGAATAGTGAGTTTTGCATGATGTAGAGTTTTATCATAGCCATGGTGAGCTTTTGAGCCTTAACACATTAAATTTATTGTCTTGCTGAGAGAATTCCTCTTGTATTCATTACTCTAGAACTTGTGTTAGATAATTTTTTAGATCACATTTAGTATATAATATGCATGAGAAATGATAAGGGCATTAGAAGTAACCTATTTTTACTTGCTTAAATAACTAACCTTTTTGACTTTAGGTAGCCATTTTGAGCCTATAACCATTTTATTCATGAGCTTATTTTGAGCCTATAACCATTTTAAAGTGAATAAAAACTTTCTTTTTGAACCCTTATGTGGAAGATGTAGTAATGCTTTGATGAGTAGGATATAGTATTGCCATTTTATAAGCATGAATTATAAGTATGAATCCTTTTTTATCCCTAAAGTTTAAAGCCACTAGTATTTCCATTCAAAAAGAAAAGAAAAGAAAAGAAAAAAATATAAAAGAGAAGAAGGAAAATACTACACTAGTTTGCTTTTAAAAGAAGGAAAACAAAAGTAAGAGAAGCAACTAGTTGAAGTTGAGCATAGGTGAAAACTAGTGGGAAGTGAAGAATTATTGTAAGGGGATATGGAAATTTCATTAGTAAGGATAGATAACATGTTTTAGTGCAAATTTTGCAATACAAAGTCTTATTTGTTTGAGTATTTGCTATGTTTTTCCACATAAATGAGCTACTTAACCCAAAATTGTTCCTACCCTAACCTAAGCCAAGCTATAACCCTTTAAAGACCCTTTTGATTTTG
This sequence comes from Excoecaria agallocha, assembly GCA_037975025.1. Classification (NCBI taxonomy): domain Eukaryota; kingdom Viridiplantae; phylum Streptophyta; class Magnoliopsida; order Malpighiales; family Euphorbiaceae; genus Excoecaria; species Excoecaria agallocha. The sequence goes on from CM075807.1 coordinate 16,321,375, forward strand.
TTCATTATGTTATGCTAGTGATGGAGATTTTTATTTAATACAAGCTATGGTATGTGGTGGTACAAGAGAAAATATGAGTTAAACACTATCCACTAAGCACTTGAGTGGTGTGAGGCAAAAATTATGAGAGAATAACTCTACATTTTGTATTACTTGCTAGGTTAGAGTATATGTTGTTAGAAATAAGGTTTTTAAGAGCTTTATATAATTGCACTTTACATTCTCTTGTTTATCCTATTGGAGGCATAAGAGTGTTAGACCTTATAGATCCAAGATTTTGTTTTGGTATTTGTTGACATTGACTCAATAATGAATATGCTAAAGAAATCTTGCATGTGTTAATTTATGAGAATCTCAAGAAGAACAAACTTCATATTCCATGTTTTTGTTTAAATTAAATATTTGAGCTTTGATGGTTTCTTGCATTTAGAGTTTTTGCTTGAGGACAAGCAAAATTTCAAGTGTGGGGAATTGATATGAGCTTAAAAAGCTCATAAATATTGTGTTTTAATGTGTAGTTTTATTTAGTATTGTGTTTATTATTTTGGTATTTTATCTATATTTTGTTGCTTTTATGTGTTTTGTATGTGTGTGGTTGTTTTATTTATTTTGTAAGAGAAGGGAATGAATTTAAGCTTGAAGGAGTCAATTGGAAGAAGGAGAGGAATGAGAGTTGCAAGGGTTGTGTCGTGAGCACGACAAGGAGGAGAGCTCGCGACAACAAGTGGAGCCAACCAAGCATGAGCGTGTCTTGTTGTGAGTGCGACAAGAGTCGCGAGGTCGCGACATAGTGATCTTGAGATTTTTAGTATTTTTACTTTATCTTTTCATGACTTGAAGAGGAGATAAAAAGCAAGGGAGAAGACATCTTGTGTGAAGAGAAAAGGGTTGAGAGATCCCCTTCTTCTTGTTCTTATGTTTTATTTTTCTTCCTTGTAATCTTTTACATGAATATTATGTTTGCATTTGTTTATATATGACAATTTTCTATTTCCATTTACTTAGTTAATCTTTGATTGTAGTATTTGCTATTAAAAGTTTATTAGTATCATTATAGGTTGAGGAAGAAGACCTTAAATGTGCAATTCCTTCTCTGAAAATCAACAAATGGTCATAAATAAGAGAGTTAGCGAGAGCAACATCTTATTGAAAGTTAATAGGAAATTCATTATCAAAACATAGTTAGAGAGATCACATGTGGAGATAATTGCTATAGGTTGGTGATTAATCTTAAAATATGTAATTAAAATCAACTAGTTCATTAACGAGAGTTGAGAATTAGTACTTTAATTGCATGTTTTAGGTAATCTAATTCATGTCGAGAGAGTGGATTAGAAATTTATTCCAACTTGGCTTACTAATAAGATTAAAAATTATAATTAAAATAATGGTATCAAATGCATGATTATTTAATTTCATAATATTTATTGTCTTTTTTTATTAAACTTATCTAGGATTTAATTAATTTATGCAATAGAGTAGTTAGAATTAGTTTCCACTTATGAACATCGTAAACAAGATTAAAATTGAGTAGTAATACTGGGTCATTAAAATCAACATTTCCTCGTGGGATCGATATCTGAAGTACTATGACCGGTACACCGTATACTTGCGGTATTTAAGCTTCTAGAAAAAGCATAACAAAGACTCACTCTCATGAGTAAATGTCCTAATAAGGCGATTAAAGTCTTCCTATTTTAATTAAACACGAATTCTTCCAAGATAGGAAGTCATAGGAGTTGAAAACTCTTCTCGGGGAGGCTATAAAAAGAGCTGAAGACATCAAGATTAAAGAGCACCTTTTACCTTGCAAATTTTTCTTTCATTAGTATACATTATTTTAGGTTTAATTTTGTAAGATACAAACACTTGGAGTTTAGAAGTCTTGCTTGGAGTTTTATAGAATTGTCAAGGGAGTTTCTTGCTTCTATGAGTTTGTATCAACTTTATTTACTTTGTTTGATTTTTAATATGATGTGCGAATAGTTTTTTAAATTTTGCTAAAGGATACTTGAATCCTTAATCTTGTATTGTAATGACCTAATTTGTTCTTAATGTGATACAAGTTGATTATTTCTTGGTTTTGTGCAATCTCTTACCTTTGGTTATCTATAATTTGATTGTTAACTTATTTGAATTAATAGTTGACGATTAATTTATGTATGATTATTAGTTTGCATATTTTTAGGTTAATTTATTAGTCTTAATGCATGATTATGTCCTGAGTTAAGGTATAATGGTGTATTGGTCATAATAGATTAAGATTAAAAATAGTTAAAATCAAGAATAGATGAAAGTTAAATTTATTTGCAAAAGAATTTAATAGACATCTAGGAGGTTAAAATCATATCTTTATGCTAAGTGTTGAACAATTCTGAAAAGGAAGGTTTAATGCTTAAGAATGATACTCTTGATTTAAGTTATCTTGCCTTATTCATCTGATATTTTCATAATCACTTGTGTTTCATTTTTATTAAGTCATTACAATATAAGATTAAGGTGGATAATTCTTTAGCAGGAGTTGCCTTTAGTATTGACTTTTACCAACTTTAATTGATTGCTTTGCTTAGGTTTAATTTTAATTGCTTAAGTTTTATTTATTAAATCTTTCACCACCATCATAAATTGGGGATTTTTTTTATTCTTTGCACACGATATTCACCTTAAAATTTGAAACAGGTTGCATTTATCATAGTTTTCCTTGGATAAGATATTTTAGGTCTTAATTTATATTTTTCTATGTTACTAGCCGATCTAGTATACTTGTTAGACACCGGTCATGAATGAATGTTAACCAAGGATAAATAAGTAAAAAATTAGTGAAAAGGTGATAATTATGTAAATAAAGGATAAAGGGGGGCAAAAGTGTAAGTTAATAATAAATAGTGGAGAAATATGAAAATGAGTAATCATAAATGACATAAATGTAGATAAAAGGTAAAAGTGAATAAAAATGTAAATAAGTGGACAAGTAGTGGCAAACATATAAGTAAGAAAGGAAATAGGGGACTAAAAAGGTAAAAAATGTGAAAAAGAATACTACATGCATAAATGAAAATTAAATATTATGAGAACATATAAAAATATAACTTATAGGGATTAAATGGTAATTTGCCACTATGTAAAGAAAGCACGAAGACCAAAGCGTAAATTGAAGGGCGAATTTATAACAATTAACATAAAAAAGAGTAAAACCGTAAAATGCGATGGAGTGAGAAAAGTGATAAAATAAAAGTTAAGGAACAAAATGAAACTTTTACATAAGTAATGGTAATTAAATAAGTGAAGATTAAAAATAAGTAAATAAAGAGTGATTACTAGCAATATGGAGAATTGATTTTGTTTGAGTATTGTATTAGAATAACAATTAAATTACATTATGATAATTACTGCTTAAGAGTATTACACAAACCACAAATCTCCTATATTGAAAGAATTAAAATTCTACCACAAATTCAAAATAGAAAAATTTGCACATTGAAATAATGTTCTAACTAATGAGAAAATGCAAAAAAAAAAAATTTTGTAGCATAAATATTAATAGCCAAATACAAAAGAAAAAAGTTCATAAAAGAAATTACACAAGAATATATTTAAAAACTAGAATGCAATGCACAAATGGAATCTCAAAAAAATAAATAAATAAAATAATAAGCGCAAGTGATTGATCTTTGAAGTTATAATGCCATAAAAATGAAAAATGTAAAATGTTGGTAGCAAAGAAAATTGAGAAATGCGCAATTTGCTTTAAACATACTTTAGAAGCAAAATAAGTGAGAAAAAAGTCGGAGTTGCCACCAATGAGAATTTTTACTTTACAGAACAAATACAACTCATCCTAATTCCAAAGTTTGGGTTTTAACAAAAAAGCATTATCCCATCACATATTAAGAACTACAAAAATTTGCATTAAATTGAAAAATATTGAAGCAAAAATCCAAGAATTGCCCCCATCAATTCATGCTCAAATTAACATAAAAAACCAAATAAAATGGTGATTGTCCTCAAGCTCAAGCTCAAATTCACTATTCCCCTACAATTCTAGCATGCATCTTTTCAAATGATAATTCAATAAACAAATGTAGCTAGAAAAATTACTGAGAAATCTATATGCAATAAAAAAAGACAATTGAATTAAGTCAACACAACGATTCAAACATTGCTAAAATGAATTCAATTTTCTCAATAAAAAATAAGCAATATGTGTACTCAAAAGTAAAAAATTCCATAATGTGCTGCACTAAAATCGCCACCAAGCAATTCAAATCACACACCCCAGGCAAACAATGAATAATTAATCACATAACAATGTTGCATTAATCAACTTAAAAGCACAAAATTAGCATTGAAAGCTCATTTAGGAATATTATCAAACACTTGGTGGGAAGTTATACGAACCAAAATCTTAAGAATGCTTTAATCAACCATAAACCTCAATTTTGATCAAATTTGCAAGAAAAGCAATAAAATTCAAGCACAAAAATGAAAGAAACAAAGCCATCAGAGTCTTTAGCCTTAAGATCCATAAAATTACCTCTCTTGGTAGTTGTAATGAATTGACAAAAAGAGGATTTGAGGTGTTAGGAAGACCCTGTACAAAAAGAATGGTAGATAATAAGAACACAAAAAGTTAAGAGTAAAAGCATTTATTAGCAAAAGAGGAATAATAAAACTTACAACAAAATAGCAAGATGGGGACTCAAAATTATTCTTCTCATAATGCTCAACGACAATATCAGAGGAGAAAGAAAGTGAGAAGGAGTGAGTAGAGGATCCTTCAGAAAATGAATGTTAAAACAAGTAAAGGGGACATTAGATACTGTAATTATTATAGTTGGAGAGGTTGCGTATCCCCTGGACCATGTTAACAGATTCACAATAAGGGAAATATCATTAACAATTAAGGGAATCCCTTCCACATGAAGGGTCATAGAAGCTTCTGTAATAGTGTGGTTTTCAAGTTGAGCATGTATTAGGTTGACCGTAGAATTAGGGATTAACACATGACTAAGAAGTTTGAGTAGAGTTATTGCTTGTGTACTTGCTGCATATAAATTAAAGGCATTAAATGGAAGCAAAAATAAACCACATAAAGAATGAACAAAAAATGAATAACAATGGGTAAAATACCAACAACAAGAAGGCTTTCTCCATTGAAAAGTTTTATGGCTTTAGTAACAGCAAATTTTTGTCACAACCGAGCAATTTTACGAAATAAATCTCTTTAAAGGCACATAAAAAATAAGGGTTATTAACAATGTAGTCAAAGGATGTCTAAGTAAAAGGAAAACCCCAGTTGGCTTTATCCCCAGTTGAAGACCAAATCTCAACAACAAAAAGATGAAGGCCTTAGTCCTTTATTTTGGGATTTTGATCGGTGAAAATCCCTTAACCCTTTCTGGCCTAAAACATGTATAATCCCTTCTAACTCCTCTGACAATGACTGATATGAGCTTAAATAGCTCATATTTAATCCATATTTTGTTATCAAAATAATGTTTTGTTATATTAAATTGTGTTAGAATTAGGTATGTTTAGTATTTTTGTCAAGTTTTATGTATGTAGGAGAAAAGGGAGAAAAAGGTGAAGAAGGAAGAGAGAAAAGACGGTATCGCAAGCACGACAGTTGCCACGAGCATGACATGTTGAAAGGTACAAAGGCAGCCAGCGAGGGAAGGAAAACAAGGATGAAGTAAGCGTGTTCTGTCGCGAGTGCGACAGATGTCGCGGGCGCGACAGGAGGTAATTAAATATGGTTGAGCTTGAAGAGTCATTTGAAAAGTCACCAAGTTTCATCAAGGGTTGCAACCATATGGAGTGGCACTTGAAGGGACTTGATACTTGGAAAATTATGTATACCCTAGAAGTTATAATCATTAGGGAGATCTATCATTTTTATTTTATTTTGAAAGTGTAATTAGAGAATATAGCTGTAGGTTTTAGTTTTAAGGCTTGAAGAGGAGGCAAATACAAGGAAGAAGACTATACTTGGTGAAAGGAAGAAGGGTTAAGAGATCCCCTTCTTTTATTTCTAATTTTACTTCTTCTTTGTTATTATTATGAATTCTTTTTAAGAACTTGAATGTTGTTATTCATATTTAATAATTTTTCTTTCATTTATCTTTATATGTAGTATTTGCTATTAAAACTTTATTAGTATCATTATAAGTTAATGAAGGTGACCTTAGATGTGCAATTCCATCTCTGAAAATCATCATAATGGTCATAAATAAGGGAGTTAGCGAGAGCAACATCTTATTGAAAGTTAATAGGAAATTCATTATCAAAGCATAGTTTGAGAGATCACATGTGAAGATAGTTGTTATAGGTTGGTTTTTATTCTTTGAATGTGTGTTTATGTAATTCTTGTCTAAATGTGAGAGCTGCGATTTAGAACCATAAATGTATGTTTAAGGCATAATCTAGTCTAGATGCTAGAGCTGCGACATAGAACATTATTCCAACTTGGCTTGCATGATAAAGATTGAATTATAAATAACAGAAAAAGATCAAATTCCATAATTATGTATATGTTATATTCATTTTATTCATAAGTCTTCTCAAATTATCATTAAAGTAGAAAAATATTTAATTTAGTTTAGTGTAATTTTAATAATAATTTTAACTTGCAAATTAATGAGCATTGTAAACAAGATTAAAATCAAGTAGTAATAGTGTACAATGTTAATCAACATTCCTCGTGGAATCGATATCTGAAGTACTATAATCGGTACACCGTATACTTGCGGTATTAAGCTTCTAGAAAAAGCATATCAATGACAAAAAGTGACAATAAGAGAAATGGTGGGTGGAAAACCAAAATTACAACAAATATTCTCAAAACTAGCATCAAAATAAATGGCATTGGGAGAAAGCATTATAAGACTAACATTGTAATACAAAAATAGATATTCCATGAATTGAAAAGGTGGATAAGTCAAACTAAATAACAATTAATGCTTATACAATATAAAGGTATTAGGGTTACTATATGGATCTAACAAATTAGACCTTAGAGGAGGGGGAGGATATAAAAAAATTCGCTCAGAAGGTTCTGGAACCCTAAGATGACAAATTGGGAAAATAACTGATGCCTTTACCATTAAAAGGTTGAAATTTGTAATTTTAAATAATCTAAAGGAATCCTTAAGAGAATTTTTTTAAGAAGCCATAATGATGAATGAAAGAAAATCATATCTATGGAATCACCATAGCAAATTCAAGGATTGTGGTTTGAACAATCTGAAGCAAAAAATTTTAGTATAAAACAAATGAAGAAGATGAAGATATATTTGAAAACATGTTGTAAGGAAACATAAATAGGTTGTAGATAATGGGTATAAAGTAATTTTGAAATCTAAAATAGGCATTCAAAAAGGCATGTTGAAACATGAAAGAATATTCTAACTGTCTAATTTATTCCATATTGGACATTGAATATGTGTACCAGTAGGAATAAAGGGGGCAAATGATATATATAAGAACGGACTCGAAAAAAGAAAGGAGAATATGAACCTGATATCATCTGTTACACCTTAGATATTGGCATATTTTCCTTAGTAAAATCGACCAAAATGTCCCATAACACACCATGCATAGAAAGCATGCTCTCTAACATCATAGGCACAATAACAAAGTATGATTTCATTGTTTGGGACAACTAACCAATAATTGGAGGATTTCCATGTGTCTTTTGTGGGATAACCAACTCTCACTCAAGTATGAACCTTAACCAAAAACCGTTATACCTATATTGATACAAATATGAAAACTTTATACTGGGTTAATAACTTAGGCATCGATTACCTATATCGGGATCCACTCCTAATCTGGATTTTCTAATTCTTCTCCATCTTTTAGATCTAGATATCTTGCCTAGGCCTATAAAGGTTTTCAAAAGATATAGTTTCATGCTTACTTCATTAACCTTTTCTAATTTCCTTTTTTATTCCATTCTCTTTTCCTTAACAATAATATATTTAATAATATATCAAAAGTAAAATGCATGTTTTAAAATTGATATATATAGATTTTTTATTTTTTTATGAGTTAAATGTGTAATAGAGCACTTTTCAAAACTTGAATATGTAAAATATTTTTTTTACCAAATTTAAGAGGAAAAATATGTATTAGCCATATTTCCAATGGAATTTAACATGCTCATTTCAAAAATTTATAAAAATGAAGAGAGTGTAGAAAAATGTTTAGATAATAAGGCAAATTGGTCATGCAATAAGCTTTTAAGTAATGAATTAAAGAAAATAGGGAAGCCAGGTCGATGAATACATGAAACAATGATTAAATTTAGTCCAAATAAAAGAAATAATGAGTTAAAATAGGTTATGATTGTTTTGAGGGAAAGAAATGCAAGATTTCAAATATATTCCCAAATGTGTAGTTAGTGGTTTAAGAAGCTTAATCCTACATTATCAAATATTTGCTCTCACATTCCAAGAAATATTATTGAATATAATAATCTATATAATTTGTAGAAAATGTTGATAGGCAATGCTGACAAATACCATGAGCTGGTTAAAGAATTTTATTCAAATTGCATTGAAAATAAAACAAGACTATATTGCATTTTAGCGTGAAGAATATGGAGATATGAGTGTCTACTAGTACATTGAATACTATTTTCTTTAAGTTTTATGTTGGAATTAAAGTTAAAAAAAAACTAGTGCTAAGTTGGTTAATGCCAAAGGATACAATGCTGATGAAAGTTTAAAAATTGATGCGAAATTTCATACTAGAAAGAAACCTCCGTACTACCCACATTAGCCTCCGAAATTTCATGAGCATTGTACGCTCTGGCATTAAAAAACTTAGCATTAGTTTTTTTTACTTCAAATCCTACATCAACTAAACTAAAAATAGTATTCAACATATTGGTACACAATTCCATCTTCACATTCCTCACACTAGAGCGCAATGCGGTCTTGCTTTTATTTTTAGTAGACACCTTTATCTACACATTCCTCATACTAAAATGTAACACAGTTGTAATTTTATTTTCAATACAACTTCAAAATTTCTAAATAGCTTATTGTATTGTTTTTGTCAAAATTGCATGACAAAACTTTCCTCAAATTACATAGATCACTATATTTACTAATATTTCATCAAATGTGAGAAAAAATATTAGACAATATAGGATCAAACTTCTCAAACCACTAATTACGCATGTGAGCAACACCCTTATTGCCATACTCCTTAGCTCTAGCAGACTTTAACACCCCATCCAACTTTTATTTTTCTTTTAATTCCTTTTCCTTTTTGGTCTTTGTATTTTCAAATCTTATGCTCTTCTCATTCTCGCTCTTTCCATCATCATCACTAGTTATAAATTTCTTCAAAATCCAATACTTGGTTTGAGTGTTAACAATTATTTTTCCCAATTATAGATCTCCAACTACTTTGCATTTAAATTCCTTATCACTCTTTTGAAAATGAACACCAAAGTCCTACAAAATCTTTATGAGCAACATACCAAATGAAAGATAGGGTTTCTTATTTTGCATTTTTTTAACCTTTTTATTCTAGTCACAGATGGTGGAAATTATCAATTTCCCTAAGTTCAATTATTTTTTTCCCTAGTATATGCCACAAAATAATCATTTCAAGTAAACTAGGCTATGGCTTACTTCTTATGAGGCCCCTAACATAGCCCTAATAGAAAAGTGCATGTTTTGAGTAGTATTTTATTTGATTGAGATTAATTTAAAAATGTGAATTACACATAAGGTATGGCGACAAGTGATAAATTCGTTATATTATAGTAATTGTATGAAAATAAAATTTAATATTATAGTTTAATAATACTCAAGGGTATAATTGAAGCATAAAGTATTAACTTGGGGTAAATTTGTAAATATGGCATCTTAAGGGTTAAATGTAAGTAAAAGAAAGATTTGAGTGATTGATTTAAAGGAAATATTTAATAGAGGGATAAATATTAAGCATGCAAAAAGGTGAGAATTAAAGGTGGGACATATAAAAAGTTAAAGGGCTTAAAAGTGAATTTTCCCTTGCTAATATAAAAATCCAACTTTATAGGAGAGAGAGAGAGTGTAGGATGGATTCTACTTGAAGGAGTTACATAAAATTTTCTTTCTCTTATCTCTTATGTCCATTGTTATCTCTAAGAAATCCTTGAAGAGAAATCTTTGCATAGGGAGTTAATCAAGTGTAGTTAGTGTTAAACAACAAGGTAAACATATGAATTTGTTAATTAATCTCTTCTTCTTCATCTTCTTCTTCCTTGGTTGATGGGGTAATGAGTTAAATGCTGGAAGTTTAAGTTAAATGAATAAATTGTTGATTAAGGAGAAGAAAGAGGAGGAAGGAGCAAAGGAAAAGGAAAAGCAGAAGAGTGAGACTAAGGGAAATTTTTGGCCAAGGTATGGGATTAGGGTTTTTCCTAATTTCTTGTAAATGATTTTGGTAGAACATGTTGTGAATAATTGGAATTTTTGGATCAATTAAAAAGAGAACAAGTTTTGTGAAGTGTTGCTTGTAGAAATGACATGAAATAATTTGACCTAGTAACTGTAATTCTAGCATAAGTTGAAATAGAAACCTCCAAATGAGACCATTCAAATTTTTAAAGTTATAAAATACATATACCTACAAAATTATAGAAGGAACCTAGCTATAATTCTGCCTTTAAATAATTTATATGATTTATTGAATTTTAGATGAACTGTTAATTCTGGGTCTGGAACAGGTTGTGACAAAAATGAGATATCTTTGTGTACAAGGGTTAGAATACTATGAAGTTAATTCCTATGGAAAATAGACTTCTAAATTTTCAATTCATAAGAGGAAGCTAAGCCTAAATCTGTCTCTAACAATGTGGAATTTAAGCTTGAATCCGGACCTGTTCACTGTACTGCTCTTAGGAGCAATAATCAGAAAAATGTGAATATCTTGAGTGTTAGATGTGATTTTGAAATAATTTTTGATGTTATAGAAACTATAAAAATAAGGAAACAAGTTTGTAGAAGGAAGTTTTTGCTAAAAATGATGTTTTATGAGTCAAAATCATGATACAAGTTGAATTTGTAATTCTGCCTCTAGACAGATTCTATGTCACGATTACAAGGTTTTTGCTGATAATAGTGAGATAGTGCAGTTTTCAGTCCAGAATCAAAATGAAACCTATGTCACGGTTACCAGGTATTACCTAGTAATCGTGACCTCTATGTACTTCACCCAAACTTCAAGAAAAGGTCCTAAATGGATAGTAATGGTTATCTAAACTATTTTCATTGTAAATTAAGCAATTTCTAACATAGAAATACATGTATCAAAGGTTATAAATCAAGATATGATTATATATGTGTACCTTAATGACATGTTATTAAGTTAAATGTGTACCCATATGGAAGCACATTGATTTATGTATGGCATATGAGATGTTTATTGATAAAGGGGTGTGTGTGTGTGTGTGTGTGTGTGTATGTGTATATATATGATCAAATTATAAGCAAGCTTGTTATATACAAACATACTTACATATATGTACATCTCTAACAAAGTAAATGTGTATATGAACATGCACTTATACTATGAACACCTGTGATGTTTAATGATAACATGTTCAAGAGCATGATCATGATGATATGTATATTCAGATACAGGTACTTGTATTACTTTAAGAATACATAGAATACATATTTATACACTAGAGAATTGTGTATTATGATATGATCACATACATGTGCAAAATATATGATATAAAGGCAAGCATGATATATTAATTGAACTTGAAAATTGTATTGCCTGCTATTAGAGTTCAACTGTGGATAGATAGGCGCCTATAGGGATATTGTAGCTGCCCCTATTGACCCCATTTGGGTTTATGTTACTGTTGATCCCGTTTGGATCATGAACAACCCTATTTGGGTTGCTAGCTTATCCCGTTTGGATTTGCTTAACCGGTTCCCTGTTCTGTTGACCCCATTTGGGTCCTTATTTTCGATATCTTTGGATATCCCCTATTTCCATTATCCACCTTTAGTACTTAAGCAAGCTAAACTAATGTGTAAATGCATCACAGTTAATTTCAGTACAGATAAAGCTTATGATATATGAAATCATATGTTTAACTGTGATTTCTATTGCATATGTTATGTTTATATACGTTATGTATTTATCCTTTTATGATATGTTTAAATTCAATATATGGTTACATTGTCATTTATGTTATTATATTCTGTTATATACCCATTTTGAATATGTTATTTTAATATTTTCAGTTATCACATTTTATATGTTTTCGACAACCACTGTGAGTGGTTGTCATTCATTTTTAGTATCCCAACTAATCTTTATAGCTTAGCACAGGTTATTTTATTCATGTAGGTTTTGTAGCCAAAACTTTTGCACAGGAACAAACTCTGTATCAAGATAGGCCAACACCAGTTTATAAAAATTGATGTAGAAATATTTTTGGATAAATTTTTGTATAAGTTCCTTAACATGTTTCATATGTATTAAAGGCTATTTAATATATGTATGTCATATGAGGTAAATGATGCAATAAGCTCATTAAAAGAATGCTAGTATATGTATGCATATAGGAGTTAGAATGCTTATACATATATATGCTAGATGAATTGCTGAATGCTATGTATGTCAATGGATGTAGACTAAGACAATTGTATCTAGCATGAATATGATAAATGTGTCACATGATGAGTCATTAGATATGTTGAAATTAAAGTTAAGGAAGTTGTGTGAAACACCTAGTTAATATATAGGTTATCGTATTAATTAGATTATGTGATATGATTAATTATGGTTTAATTGAATTAACAACCTATTCTTATATGACTGAATGGTATGATATGATATACGATAAAGGCACTAGAATAGGGTGCTTGACTTCCAACTTTAGGCACCATATTATAAGACATGATCAAACGAAAAATCTTAAGGAGAACTTTTATACTAGTCGTGTAACACCCCCTATATAGAACCTATAATATCCTGCACATAAAGCATATATTCACATATAGGTGTCAATGGCATACTGTCACAATCATTTATGACTATAGGCTTAGGCATGGTATCACAATACCTTTTGTACATATATATCTTATACATATCATATTTATAAATACTAAGAATAAGCATCCATATTAATATGCATGTTAAAAAAAATTTCTTCATATACATAACAATGTTTAAAAATTATGATTACATATACATGGTAATTTATATTAAAATTTGTATTAATATTTGCAAAAATATCTATTACTTATACATAGATTTTACTACCCAAAACAAATACATTTAAAACACTTCACAGCTCTTGTGTTGTTGTTGTGTCCTGCAAATTGTCCCCATGCAAAACCCTATTGTTTAAACCTATACGGATAAACATTCGTGCTAAACTTTTGAGCTTAGTGGGGAAAAACTTAATTTGGACAACCATTCACACAATCATCCGTCAAGAACACAAAAGCAAATATAATATGATCACACTTATATCAATGCATATTCATACTGTCATCCGTCAAGCACACAAAAGCAAATATAATAGTTTTCATCTATTTTTCGTTTCATTCCTTCATATATAAATTCTCGTTCATTTTCAATAATTAGCCAACACAATCTCTGTAAGAGTGGATAATAGTGTGATACGATGTGGTAGGATACTCAAAGGTAGCGATTATAAAATACCCAAAGGTATTAAACTTATATGGTATATATCCAAAGGTATGAAATATATATATAGACATTTTAGTCTCGATACATATACCATAAGTGTCGAATGGTAGGCAACTACACGATAGACCTTATAGGTATGCTTATCTATCCATCTCTAAGACAAATAAGTAGGCAATAGTATACAGATCTCTTTTATTATCATATTTTCACCATTTAAATCTTTAACATATCAATATAAACTTAATTATGATAATTTTTATATATTCATGCTATATGCTTATAGTTAAATGCATAAAATCAAACATATGCATATGAATACCTTACATTTACCTTATTCACATCAATATCTCAATGTATTATCCCATATTACATGTATATTTAATCATCTTTCATCTTTCATCTTTAAACAAGTGTCAAACATGTGCCAAAAACATTGGATAAGGTTTGTTTAAGGTTTGAGGTCGTTTTGGTGATTAAAACTTAAGTTTGGTTCAAAATAGGGGGGTCACACAGTTGTTAGGTACTGTCTGATAGCATGAGGGATGAATTTTTAAGTTACACAAGCATTTCACATGGCTTTCAGGGGTTTTCTGCCAGCCGTGAGCCCCTAATCTATTGGGTACGAAAACATGGCGGATTTTAGGCTCATTTTTCTATGCCTTTTTCACAAGGTATATAAGCTTTTTGGACTATGGTATCCGCTAAATAATTATTTTCCTATGTCTTAAGTTTCTAATGAATTAATAATCACTCAATTTGGATTTTTACATCAAAAGAAATACCTAAAAAACTACAAATTGCTCCAAAATAAGGGCAATGTCAGGTTAAAGATTTCAAACTCATTTTTTAATTCCTTAAAGACAAAACTGGTTCTAGTCTCTTCATGATATTTGTAGATCTATATCATATGCTTCCTTTCCAATTAGAATCACTTAATTCCAAGGTTGTAGGCGGAGATATGGAAAAAATATTGAAGACTATCCAGAGAAACAAACAACAACTCAAAGACAATTTTTCCCCAAAATTTCTCTGTGGCTTTTTCAAGCTAATTCAAGATATTTAAATTTTATTCAACCAATAAAAAATAATTTTTAAATCTTTTAAAATACTTATACAAATTCAATTTATATCAAAATATTAGGCACATACCCATAAAATTAAGAGTTTCTTATACCTCAAAGTAGCCAATTTCTTCTCCTAACTTCCTTGTTTTCCTATACCTTTGTTCTTGCTAGTTAGTCCCATTAAAACACAATCATACACACACCTCAATCTCAATTTTCATTCCAAAATTATAGCTCCTCATATAAAACAAGAAAGAGATAAAAAGTGAGCTAAAATCCTACAACAATTACCTTAATTGTGCTTTAAATTGTACTAGATTTGCCAATTTGCCCCTCGCTCTTAAAAATCCTAAGCATGAATTAATTTTGGAAGAGAAAGATGGTGTAACATTTTGTGTATTTTGGCCTTATAGTTGCTTGCCAACATATCCTCCAATTTACATGAATTTTCATTTTCCTTCTAGATGCACACATACTTAATTCCTATTAGTCCACTTATTAGACTAGGAAAAATTGTGGTTTTTATCCCTAAAATTCCTTTTAATTCTACATTTAAGCATACATTATCTTTCTTTTTACATATCAATCCATGTCCCATATATATTTATGCATGTGCATCTCAATTAGCAATAATTACTAGATTGCCCCTATCTTTTAAATTAATTCCCTTTATGTTCTTTTTTTATTTTTTAGCTTATTTAACTTTTATGGTTCGCTTTATAATTCACCTTAAACATAATGTATTACTTTTAGGGTGTGTTTTTAGGCCTTACAAGCTGCATCAGTCTTTGAACTTTCATTAGTATTGTACCTATTGGCATTAAAAAAACTTTACACTAGTTTTTTTGACTTCAAATCTAACATCAACTACACCAAAAATAGTATTCAATATACTAGTAGACACCTTTATCTCCATATTGCTCATATTAGAATGTAAGACGGTCTTACTTTTTTCTCCTAAACAATTTAAAAAAAATATTTAACTTGTTCATGGTATTTGTCAACATTGCCTATCAACACTTTTCACTAATTAAAGATAATTATATTCACTAAAATTTCCTCAAATGGATGAGTAAATATTTGACAATGTAGGATCAAGCTTCTCAAATCACTGACTACACATGTGAGTGAAATCCACATTACCATACTTTTTAACTCTAGCAGATTTCCTCACATCATCCGACTCTTTTTTTTTTCTTTGACATCCTTATCTACCATGGCCTCTATATTGTTAAATCTTATATTCTTTCTTTCCAAAATTTATATCATCATTATCACTAGACAAAAATTTCTTCAAAATCCATCCCCAATTTCAAGTGTTGACAACTTTTTTTTTTCAAAATATAAAGCTCTAATTACTCTGCATTTAAATTCCTTATCATTCTTTTGAAAATGAACACCAAAGTGCAAAAAATTCTTGATGAGCTACATAACAAAGGGAATATGGGGTTCTTATTTTGCTTCCTTTTATCCTTTTTAATCCTGTCACAAATAGTGAAAATGATCAATTTCCCAAAGTTCACTTGTTTTTGCCTAAGCATATGCCACAAAATTATCCTTTTAAGTAAACTAGATTGTGAATTATTTCTTAATTTAGGCACATATTTATAAGAAATGATTAAGTGCAAAATTCTAAAGAGAATTTTCATACTAGTCACATCATTTTTTGAACTTTTATTAGCATTGTACCCTTAACCAACTTAACATTATTTCTTTTGACTTCAAATCTAACACTAACTAAACTAAAAATAAGGCTCAATGTACTAATAGACACCACTATCTACACATTCCTTACAGTAGAATGCAATAAAATCTTGCTTTTTCTAATATGATTTGAATAAAATTTTTTAACTAGCATATGGTATGTCAACATTACCTATCAACACTTTCCTTAAATCATATAGATCACTATATTCATTCATATTTTCTCAAATGTGAGAGAAAATATTTAATAATGTAAGATCAAGCATCTTAGACCACTGATTATACATGTGATCAAAATCCTCATTGCCATGCTCCTAAACTCTAACAAACTTCCTCACCTCATCCAACTCTTCATTTTCTTCGACTTCCTTCTCTTCTTTGGTCTTTGTATGGTCAAATCTTACATCTTTCTCCTTCCCACTCTTTTCATCATCATCATCATCACTAGTTAAAAATCTTTTAAAAAAACATGTTCTAAGTGTTCACAGTTATTTTTTCAAGTATAAAGCTCCAATTACATTGCATTTAAATCCCTTATGACTTTTCTAAAAACAAACACCAAAATGCTAAAAAATATACCAAATAGAAGATGAGGTTTCTTATTTTGCATCTTTTTAACCTTTCTAATCTTGTCAAAGATGGTGGAAATTATAAATTTCCTAAGGTTCATTGGGTTTTCCATTAGCATATGCCATACAATATTCATTTCAAGTAAACTAAACTGTGACCTACTTCCAGCTTTAGGAGCCAAATTATGATAAATGATTAAGTGTAAAATTGGATTAATTTCACTCATGGTTTATGCCTATACTATGCAAAAGTAATAAAAGAAATTTTTACTTCACAAAAATCACTGAACTTAGCACTATTATACATAAAAATAACTACGACCAATTTTCAATGAAGACCCATAACAAAAGTACAGTTGGCACACCATGTCATCACCGTGTGCACATATGGACACGTTATTTATACCACATCATTATCTAATGTGTCAACATTGACATATTAGCTGCCAACTGGATAAGTAAGAAAATGGGATTTGACACTTCATCATGCGACTTCAGCATCCAATAGGAATCTGACACATGGCAAAAAATTGCAAATTTTTGAAATATCATTTACCAACTCCTAACCAATTCTTAAATATCAATTTCCATATGTTTGAAATGGAAGATCTATACTTCCTATTGAAAATCCATTTGAAACAAAAAAAACATAAAAAAGAAAAACAAATCCTAAAATAAAATTAAATAGATTAAAACCATTTTATTTTAGAAACGAGAAACTCTAATGCTTTCTATCTTAAAGAAATTAAGGTGAAAGATCTATATTGCTCTTTCTATCTCCATAAAATCAAACATCTGCAGCGAAGATCAAAGTTTTATGGCATTCTCCATTGTGATTTCAGTGTGTCTAAATGAGGCAATGTGTGTGAAAGAGGCAGTAAAGATGTTATTATTTTAGAAAGTGGAACTGTCATTTTCATAGTGAGTTAAAGTGAAAGTGAGGTGAAAATAGACCATCTTATACTGAGATGAGGTTTTGAAAGTGCTCTAGATTATGATTAGTGCATACATTGCTTATGGGTTCTATTTGTAAGCTAGATTTGTTATAATGATTCTTGTTTTTATCTCTTTGTGTTATCTATTGTTGTTGAAAGTTGGTGCCAAAAATATTTATAAATAAAGGCTTCATATGGATCTGAAACCTACATGTCTTGATTTTGGAAACATGCCTTAATTTTTATACTATTTATCAATTATTTTTTGCTATTTCTTTGTTTGTTGTAATTGAGAAAAAATGCAAAAAGTATATTAAAAGAGAGCATTCATATAAGTTATTGAATTAAAATATTTCTTTGTTAGGGTTTAGGTTTATTTTGTAATTTAAATTTAGCATGTCAATATATTCCCCTTTTTTAGTAGATCTGGATGTTTTATAGTTGAAACTTGTAGTATTGAGTAATAAATTGCATCATGTTAAACTTGTTTGATCTGACGAGGTTATTCTATTTTATATTTTGTATTTTTATAGCTATTTATATAAGTGCATTTTGATGCATGTGTACTAATTAGTATTTTATATTGACTTTATATAGGGGAAATAAGTGAATACTTCATAGGAAACCTTTACCACAGAGGGTTTATATTTGGAAATGGTTATAATCATAGAGATGTAGCCATTTTTTACTGCTGCAGTGTAGAAAAAATGAATCTCAATATGCTCGAAAGGATGTATCAGAGGCTAAATAGTGAAGGCTTTGTTAGGTTTTTCTACAATGAGCTAGTTAAGGCTGCTTTGATACCCTTAGATACTGAATCATATGTGTTTGAAATGTGCATAAGGGCTAATAAAAACAAGATGGTTGATATTTTTGTTAACCATTTTGATGATGATGACGATCCAAATGTAGTGTTAAATCAACCAAGTAGAGATTGCTTTGCAGATGAAGGCAAAGCTAAAAAAGAAGAGTATTTTAAATAATTGAAAAGGTATTGTGAAAGATTACAGACAAAAGTTTTGTTGGCTACATCTCTAGAAGAAGCAAGGTTAGCTAGAATTAAAGAGGCAAGCAAAAAAATGGGAAATGATATTTCTAAATAGGTTAGGATTTGGCATGCATAGTACATAGAGATGGGTTAACCAAGTGTAACCCTTGTTGGTAATATTGAAGTTGGCCATACAGTACATGAAGAAGTTATTTATGAGAATAAAGATGGAAGGCAAGCATGCCAAGATGATGGTGAACATGAAAAAGCTAAACAAGTGAATGGAGACAATAGTCCTGATGATAGTAATCAAGACATACATGATAACAATGGTCCTAATGATGATGGAGAGGACAATGCTTGTTTTGATGGTGATAATAAAGGTGGTCATGAAATGGATGGTGATGACAATGCTAGTCATGAAATGCTTATAGTTAATGGTTATGAAGGTAATGGTGATTTTGATGACAATGGGTAACAAAATGGCAGAGAAGATGGTGGTCAAAAAGATACTAAAGCTATACTACCTAAAGGTCAAATGACATTAAAACTTATCCTATTTTTTAAAATAAAAATATGATATTGTTGAATGACTTATTATGTTGACAGCAAAGATATAATTGAATGCACCTTGTTTTATTTTTTTAATTTCTTATCTTAAGTAATATAAGTTTGCTGGATTTTTTTATTTTTAAGTAATATATGGTTCATATTTTTTATTGTTTCATAATGTTACAACCCTTAGTAATATTTTTGAACTGTTGGATTTAGTATGTATTTTTACAAATGAACATGCACTTTAGTAATAGGTTTTATTTTGAGGAAGTTTAAATGAACAGAATATAATTGCACTAAAAATTGATATGCAGGCCTTTGAATTGGGTAAGATAATAATAGTGAATTATATTTTGGAATTGATGGATTTAATATGTATTTTGAGGAATGAACATGTACTTTAGTATTAGGTTTTATTTTGAAGTTGTTTGAATTAACGATATATATTTGCATGAAAATGAAAGATACAAGTCTTTGAATTAACAATACATAGTATGTATTTCTTCTTTTCCCATTCAATATGACTTTCAAATAACAAATTCTTTATTCACAACTGTAGACACCGATCCCAAGGTAGCTCGAATAAGGATTACCCAATGACGATGCAGTTGTTTATTAAAGAGATAGGGAATGGAAGTGCTAGTCTCTTCCCTTAATTTTCATAAGCCAAAAGCCATTTTCATTAGATTTTTTTTTAATTATGCTCTTTTTAGGTGTAAAATCATACTTTTAAAGTCAAAATTGTGAGTTAAGGTTTAGAGATGCCCATCTATCATTTAAAGATGCTTGTCTATCACCCATGGCTTGCTTTACATTTTGCATGCCATGTAAAGGAAGGGCTTTTTTGCCCACATTTTAGGGGTGTATGTCTGTTTCCATTGCCTATGCCCATCCTTAATTTTCTTCACATTTTTCCAACTGGCCAAGATAAAAATCCCACTTGCATTAAATGAGCTCTTATCCTTATTTAATGGTAATGATTAATAGTCTCTTAAAATAAAAAAGAATTTTGGTTTTTACTAAAGAAAAAGAAATATGGTTTTAAGGAAAGAATAGTTATTTACATAGGACCAGCTTTTAGGGAGTCACATAGGAGAAGAAGGCCAAAAATACTTAGGATTTTTTTATCAATTGAGAAAACTAAGGGTAATATTTTGAGTTCAGAAACCAATAAATCTTGTGCAATAAAATAGAATATTGACTCTGTAAATAGCTCTTTCATCTTTCACTTTTTGCTCTATTATCCTGTACATGCATGCTTGAAATTATTTTTTTGTATTTTATCATATCTTTCACTTATAGCATGTTAAAGCTTATTTTCTTGAGTTTTCCCATATAATTTATATGTTTCCTTTGAGTTTTGTGGGCTATATTGATCTGTAGTGTTTTTTTTCTTATCTTTCGTCCATGCTTAATTTGGCGTCTTGTTTGAGCTTTTCCTATTTTTCATGCCTAAAAATAAGTTTTGATCATTTAGGGGTGATTTTGGTTATGTTTAAGGCTATTAAGTGCTTGTTTTGGGTAGCTCTTTACTATGCATCGGTTCTGCTTCCAAGTGTAACTGACAAGAAAAGGATCTCAACATACCTATCTCTCCTCACAAGTGACGGGACAGAATGTGATGTTCTTTTTGTTATGTGTGCTTCCCATCACTTTCGGCCTATCCCATCTACTTGTACAAGCTGCCCGTGGCTTCTCTTTTAGATGATTTATATGAATTGCATGGTGGCTTAGTATTAACATGTATTTCAATCATAAACAAGATAAACTCAAGAAAACTAAGCATAGGTGTAAAGAAGTTAAGACTATGCAAAGATATAACATAGTACACTTGCATGAAAACAACAAACAAAAATAGGAACATGCAAAGAAAAACATAAACATGCATATAAACGTAACCAAAAAGATATAAACAAAATGAACTACAAAATTAATATCCCTTCCTCCACACTTAAAAATTCACATTAACCGCAATGTGAGTGTAGACACTAGGTCCTGGGAGGCTTTTCTATAAGTTACCTAATGAGAAAAACTTCTATTTAAAAGACAGCAGATCAAGGACAGTGAGGTCTTTTTTATGTTGAAAACTTTTCTCAAAAATATTTTGAAGTGTTTTCATGCATGATTTGGGCAATTGAGGAAAGCAAAGGGTTGAACAATGAGAGATATCCTCAATCAAGGGCTTAAAAGATAATTTGAGCAAGTTTTAAGCCTTGCACACCCATGCATAAGGAGAATATCATCATTGTTTAGCCAAAATTGCTAGCTTTTTTCCATTTTTGGGTTTACAGACCCATGCACAAGGTCTTGCCCGGCCATGCAGAATAAAAATCTTGCCATTTTAGGTAAGTGGCCTGAAGCACTTGATTTGCATGCTCGTGCAACCTTGTTGTGCGCTAGTGTAACCGAAAAGTAGGTTAACTTTTCAGAAGCAACTTGGCAAATAGGCTGACTTTTGGGATTACACACCCATGTATGTAGGTTTACACACCCATGTAAACCTCCATATATAAGAAGTTGGCCAATCACTTTAGGGAAGGTTGGAAAATCTTATGTTTGAAAGTGTTGTTGTTGTTGTTATAAAGGCTTTTAAAGGTCTTAAAAGCTTTTCAAGTTCAAAAAGTCATTTTTGGCATTTATTTCTTGACCTTTCCAATTTGATTTATGATCATTTCAACATAAAAAAGGTCTATGAATCCAATATCTGATGGTCTAATCTAGTACGTACACTATAAGTAATATAAAAAAACTTCCCTATTTTCGACTTATTTCTTGATCGTATAAAATTTATATATTTGTCATTTCGAATGTTATAAATTTTATTCATCAATTCTATTTATCACGCATTCATCGTATATTTATTTCTATATAGTTTTAGGTTGTGAAACCCATTTCAAGGATATATTGCCGTGTGATAGAAATTACTAGGCTATTCTTGTAAAATCCTTTTTTATAGTTTTAGTTGCTTTTCCCAAAAGATATGGTTTAAAAATCATTTTTTTGTATTTAACAATCTCTTTTTGCTCCCTTTTGGATATGTTATCGATAAAGATTTTATTTTAAAAAGAGAGGAAACTAGCCTTTGCCAAAATAATATGGTTATATATCACCTGATGCGCACTTATGCATTATATGATGAACAGCCTAAAATATGTTTTCTCATTTTTTATAATAAAAGAGTTGACCGTATGTCACCTGGTGCATGCCAACGCATTATTGCAAATAACCCTCTTGTAAGTGTAGCCAGGCGAGCACTACAGCTAAGTCTACAATCTTTACTCTTTATTATTAAAAGGTTTTTTCAATCGTAAATGGAAAATGCCATAAAAAAATTATTTATAGTAAAGAATTGGGATATTTCGTTAACAAAGTCAGACCAATGTCCAAATTTTTTCCCACAAAACTCACATGTAAAAATTAGCTTTTAATAATGTAAATGATTCTTGTATATAATTAAATAAAATGGGATGTTTCTTAAATAAAACTTGGATTGGCAAGTCCTTATCTTCAAATTCTCGCAATGAAAGGCTTCTTCACAACCCATATGCGAGGACCAAAGTGCTCATAAAAAATGTTGCAATGAACCGTCCGATTTATTGATGTTTTTATCGCTTTAATTTATGCCATGATTTACCGCTTTTTATGTGATTAGGTGCGCCTTTAATTTCTATATCTGCTTTGATCTTGAATGTAAGAAAAGGGATAACATGATTAATTTAAAAGCCATTATGTCACATTTATCAAGGGTAAAAATAAGAGCAGAGTTCCAAACCAACTATAGGTTTTTGACCTCATGAGGTTGGAACACCCTTTTCCCAATGTTTGATTAGCTGGTGACTCCTTATAGACAGCCTTATACTACCCAATATATGCCTCTTGGCTATCAATCACTAGCAACACGATAGGTAAACCTCGATGTGCCATCTCATGCCTTCTAAGGATAAGGACTCGACAAGTTAGGTTGAGTCTCTTTCCTATCGCGAAGTGACTGATCAGCTCAGGTGGAGGAACCTCAACCTGGTCGAATCCTAAAAGTGGGATTGAGCGATTAAAGGTCAAAGGTTTCCTCCATTGAGTTCAATGATCCTTTGGTTCTAGGGATAAAATTGAGTATTGGTAAAAAGAGCAAGTGTCACAGTGGCAACTCTACTAAGGAGGTTACTTTTGATTTATGTGACATAAAAGGCTCTCGGTTAAGAAATTTTATCTCTTTTTGAAATTGAACTAGAATCATACTAGAGCCTTAGAATAAGTTAGGCATCCCAGTTTTCTAACCTTGGTGCATTTTTGAAACACTTTATTATTGTTCACTCGACTAAGTGTAGTGTAAGGGATAATGACCAGCCTAACTCTAGTACCACTTGGTATATAAAATGGTGACCTGATTGGTCATTATGCTTGTGATGAGCTAGACCTATTAGCAAGGACTATGCTTGGATAGCCTTGTAATCGAGTACCTAGACCAAAAGCCTATGTAACCACACAAAAATCTCAACTAAAATGTCCATTATAATCTTAGATTGCTTATAATGTGGGTCTTTGTGTATTAAGAAAACTTAAATAAGTCAAAATGTCCACTTATCAAAGGCTACCATACCTCGGTAAGCCTATTGTTGATTTGTTTGAGTCGTTCAAATATGCATTGACCAAAACCCTTTTTTGTGTGCTTTTCTTAAGAGGCGTTATGCTGTCAAATTTTCACCGTGCACCATACGTATTCGTTAGGGTCCCCTATTAACCTGTGGATTAGCCCACCTAAGAAAAAAACTTTGATCACGTGTGCGGAAGAAATAAGGTTGAGAGGATTCTTGCGTGTGGTTGTCGACATTACATCTCAAGATCATGCATCTGTATTTATTCATGCATCATGCTAACAATTCCATTTTTTTACAGCCATAATAGAGCCATCATTACCCAAGTGGTTTCGGGGCTCGGATGGTCATTTGGTTAAGAAGTGATTTTCTGAGCAAATAGAAGAATTGGTATTAGGATAGAGCTCAGAATTGGGATCCAATTCAGGTATAGACAATGTTTTAGAGGAATTTTCAGAAGAATATTTAGAACAGTTAAAAAAGGAAATCATGTCTGAGCTCACCCCCAAAGCTGGTTCCTTTGTTTCCCAAAATGCCGATAAAAGGATAGATGATCTTGAAATAAAGATGACATCAACATTTGCAAGCCCCACAGCTAGCTTGGCCTCGATCTCAACTGCTCAACCAGTTGTGCCAATAGTTGCTTGAGTCGAACTGACTCATGTTAAGAGGATTCTAGTAGCATCTATCGTGACACCCTCACTAGCAACATATGTCAGGAATGTGGTAGCACAAGGGATGGAAAGGGATGTCTTTCAAAGTGGTCCTAAATGTGATTTTATAACTAATAAGGATGAGGAATTGCAGGCCCCTTAAGTACTGAATAATCTTATCCCTAAAGAGAAAAATCTTACTGTGAAAAAGATGGAAGAGAAGCTAGAGGCTTTGACCCGAATGCTGTTAGTTTGGAAAGGAGCCAGTCCTAAGGCTATTAATTTAGATGGTGAAGAAGCTTTTCCTAGCCGATTCAAGATGCCTAATTTGATGAAGTTTGATGGAACATCTGATCAACTGGCTCATATAAAATAATATGTTCTACTTATGAAAAGAACTGCCCTCACTAAGAGACAAAAAATGTATCTCTTTAATCTCAGCCTTGTAGGCCATACTATTGATTGGTATCACAACTTGGATAGGAAGACCAAGGAAGATTGGGAGAGGTTGACGAAGGAGTTCTTTAGGCAGTATGGTTGTAACACCGTTATGGAAGTCACTCTAAAAGATTTGGAATTGTTACAACCGAAACCTAAAGAATACTTCCACAAGTACCTGAATTGATAGAGGAATAGGTCAATCAAGATAAAGGAGAAACTTGACATGCAGGACCAAATTCAATTGTTCATTCAGAATCCTAGTCCTTGCCTAAATGAGCATCTCAAGATGAAAGGGTTAAAAAATTCGAAATCTTTGAAAGACATAGCAATTAAAGCCAATGGAGAATATCTGGCATAGAAGGCTAATGCTATGAGTTCAAATAGTGGAATTATTGTAGCAATAAGTGGGGTTTTTGAAGCTTGGGTTTTGGTAAGAATGCTAGTAACAGTAGTGGCAGTGGAATTAACAATGGAAAAACTGTTGAAGTGTTAACGACAAGGGTTAATCAATAGCATTATTCAGATTTGGGAAAGTCGCTATCCCAATGCCTTAGCTGTTTGATGAAAGAAGGAAAGTTACAGCCGATGCCATCTAAGTCTGTAAGGAGTCAAGGTTTGCCAGGACATAGGTTTGATTGGTATTGTGCCTTCCACCAGCACACAAGGCATGAGACTGATTACTATCATACCTTGAGGGACTGCATCCAAGACTTGATTGATTTTCGATAGATTCTCGATCCAGAGAAAAAAGCAAAGAAGAAGGAAGCTTACAACATTATGCTGCCCCTAGTATTTATAGTTGGGTCTGGGTTGCCCAAATGGTATGTTCTTAAAGATTTATATGGCAATAAGTACTTGGCTATTACTCACAAAGCTCAGGAAAATGGCAACGGTTTAGATACAAGTGTAGAAGGGTCAACGAAAAAGGGGGAATCAGTTCGATTAGTGGATATATGGAATATAGACAGTGAAGTGGGCTCGGTTAAGGTTGAAGGAGAGCCAAAGGACCTGTAGTAAATTGATGAAGATGAGAAGGAAGCGACAGATGAAAAAGTAGTCTAAACCATCACTAGGAGTGGTAGAATCATGCCCGAGATTAAGAAACAACAAGAACTCACTACACCTGCAGAAGAAAGAGCCACAGAGGATAATCTAGTCTAAGGCAACTTAAGAAAACACCTACTTAGATTTTGATATGGGATTTTCTAAGGCAATCACCTTCCTACAGACATAAACTAGTGAAGGTTTTGTGTGAATCAATGTTTGTTGCCACCATATCTCCTTCCGAACTATTAGAAAGGGTGAAAGCAAATCCTAAGAAGAAGATTGTATTCACTAATGTGGACCTACCCCTAGAGGGATACGAGCGCAACCGCCCTTTGTACGTTATGGCTAAGGTGAACGGTAAGCATACCACATGCATGATGATAAATGATGGTTCCACTATCAATGTATGTCCTTTTACTGCAATGGCAACCTATGGTATTAACGAGACCATGCTTACTAAGTCTTAACTTACTAAAATGGCCTACGACAACTCTAAGAGGCAAGCTGCTAGCACTTTCAAGGTAGTAGTGAAGATGGGACCGATTAAGATAGAGGCAGAGTTTGTAGTATTACAGATACTAGCTAATTTCTCTTTCTTACTAAGATGACCTTGGTTACACAAACTAGGAGGGGTTCCTTCCACCTTACACCAGATGGTTCGAATCTCGCACGAAAGTGGTATAGTTATTATTAAGATAGCAAGGCAAAATTTAGTCTCTACTCTGAGCATAAAAAATCAGCCATTCAATGGGTTCCACGTAGCTAAGATTGATGCTGTGAAAGAAGAAATAGATTTTACGAGCCCTCAGGCTGTTAATATGATAAAGAAGATGAATTATCTGCCAGGTGTCGGATTGGGAAAGAATTCTTAAGGGATCCCTATACCATCGCTCCAGTTGGTCAAAAAGACAAGAAAGGTTTGGACTATTGTCAGAAAAATATTGAGAAGCAACCTGACCCATTGCAAGAAAAGGTTCCTCATATCCTGGAAAGCTTTGTGCTAGCATCCAAAGAATACAAGTACTGTAGGGCGGCCGAGCTCATAGAGATTTAGAGAAGGATTATCCCTAGATTTGAGATCTTTGATGATGTCTTTAATTGGTTAGTTGGAACCATCAAGCTAGTGTTGGGGTTTTGGGATGAAGAAATTATGGCCAAGCTCGCCAATATGGATTTAAGTCACCCCAAGGAGGTATTGAGGCCAGAGTCGTTAGCCACTAAAGTCAAAAGAGGAAAAGATTGAGTGTGAGGCTGCAATTTTTAAGAAAGGCACACCATCAGAAGAAAGAAAGGCATTTGCTGCTACATTGGTCGTTCCCAATTTAAAAGATGATTCTTTTGTTGATGTAATTTACATCCCTAAATTGTTTTGTGATGATGCACCCTTTTTGGCTCAAGTTAATAAGATGAATAACTTTACTTATTTGTGTGATGCCTCATCTAATTGCATCATGCATGATCATAATTATGAATTATTCATATTTGACATTAACTCAACAAACACTACTCTATTTAATCTCGGAACCCAAGACAACCCTAAGAAGATCTTGATTGCATCCAACATAACTCCTGAATAGATGATAAAATTTGAGAGAATATTAAGAAAATACAAAAAAGAATTTACCTGGAACTATAAAGACATACTTGGAATTGACAGAGACATTGCAGAGTATGCCATTCCAACATATCCAGATAGTAAGCCAGTAAAATAGAAGCTTTGGAGGCTCAAACCAAAATAGTTAAAAAAGGTGAAGGAAGAAGTAAAAAGCCAGATTAAGGCAAAGTTCTTAATCGAGGTTTAGTATCCTACCTGGTTAGCCAATGTTATGCTTATTGCTAAGAAAGATGGAAAGCCATAGATGTACATAGACTACTGATATTTGAATAAAGCGTGTCCAAACGATGACTTTCCACTGCAACATATAGATCTACTGGTCGATAGTGTAGTGAAGTGTATGATGTATAGTTTTATTGATGGATATGTAGGGTACAATCAAATCTTGAACAAGATAGTGGATTAGGTAAAGACTACTTTCATTGCTGAATGGGGAACTTATAAATATAGAGTCATGCTATTCGAATTGAAGAATACGGGAGCTACCTATCATCGAATGGCTACCAAGATTTTCGATGACCTGATCCATAAGGAAGTCGAAGTGTATCTCGATAATTAAGTCAGCCATAAGGGAAGGACATTTTAAGGCTCTAGAAAAGTTCTTCCAGTAGATCAACAAGTACAATCTCCATCTCAATTCGAAAAAGTGTGAGTTTGGGGTAACCTCAGGTAAGCTACTAGGGCATGGCATTAGCCAAAAAGGAATAGAGGTGGATCTAGATAAGGCGAAGGCCATTTGGAGATGCTAGTGCCAAAGAAGGAAAAAGAAATCAGAGGATTTTTAGGACGGATCCAGTATATCAGCCGGTTTATCACCAAACTTACCTCTATATGTGAGTTAATTTTTAAACTTCTGAGAAAGGGTCAATTGATCAAGTGGAACGATGATTTTCAGAAGGCCTTCAACACCATCAAGGAATACTTGTTACACCCTCTAGTTCTCCAACCGCCCAAATCATTAAATCCTTTAATCTTGTACATAGCAGTGGAGCAGGGTTTAGTAGAGGCTGTGTTAGCTTAAAAGGATGATACTAGGGCCAAATTCACTGTGTACTACTTAAGCAAAAAGTTCCTACCATACGAGACTAAGTATGTAGATGTTGAGAATATTTTCTTAGCCATGATATGGGCCTCGAAAATGTTAAGGCAATACTTCTATTCCTATAAGATTCAAGTAGTGGCTAAGCATAACCCTCTTAGATACGTCCAGTCAGCATCATCTCTGCTGGGAAAATGGTAAGGTGGTTGTTGCTCTAGTAAGAATTTGAAGTGGAGTATGTAACCAAAAAGATGATCAAAGGGAAGGCAGTTGTTGAATTTCTCACTAATCACCCACTAAAAGGGGACTAGGTTGAGTATGAATTCCCAGAAAAAAAGCGTCGGTGCCATAATAGTCTAAGGTTTGTAAATGTAGTTCGATAGAGCTACCAATAACAAAGGAGTTAGTGCAACAGCCATTCTCGTCACGTCCAATGGTGAAAAACTTCCCTTGGCTAAGAAACTAGGATTTAAAGTGACTAACAATGAAGTAAAGTATAAAGCCTATATATACGGGGTGGAACCGTTGATAGCACTAAGGGCAAAGACTATAGAGGTGTTCAGAGATTCATCTTTAGTAATTCACCAAGTAAAAGGAGAATAGTCCATCAGAGAAGAAAGACTGGTGCCTTATGTGGAATATCTGAAGACCTTGAGCAATCATTTTGAGGCATGGACCTTCAAGCAGATACAATGCAATAAGAACCAGTTGGCAGATGCCTTGGCAAACCTAGTATCTATATGGGACAATCCTAAAGGGATAGTTATAAGGCTAGTAATAGTCACAAGCTCAACCAATCCATGCTTTAATAATGAACAACTCATGAGTTTAGATGGGTTTGATGGCAAAGCATGCTATTATGATGTCTAGAATTATTTAAAAAATTCCAAGTTCCCCAAAGAAGCGACGGAGAATGTTCAAAAGATAATTTGCAAGTTAGCTAGCCAGTTCATCACCGTAGACGGGATCCTGTACAAGAGATAAGTCAACAGCATTTATTTAAGATGACTGGATGAAAGAAAAGCAAAGAAAGTCATGGAAAAAAATCATGCAGGGGTATGTAGGGTCCATATGAATGGATTAACGTTGGCCAAAAAGATCATGCTGCAAGGGTTCTTTTGGTTAACCATGGACGCCAACTATTCCAAATATGTGAAAATGTGCCATCAATGCCAACAATACGCTGACTTGACTTATCTCCCTATTTCAGAGTTGTATAATTTATCCTCACCTTGGCCCTTTTCAGCTTGAGGAATAAACATCATTGGAGAAATTCATCCGACAGCCTCCAATGGCCATATGTGCATCATGGTTGCCATCGATTATTTCATGAAATGGGTGAAAGTCGAGTCATTCAAAAGACTGGGAGCACAAGAGATGGCTCAATTCATTGAAAGGAATCTGATCTGTAGGTACGGGATGCCTTACCATATAATATCAGACAATGGGGTCCAATTTCAAATAAAAACTAGACGCATGCTTCAGAAGTATAGAAACCGGCATCATAAGTCATTGCCTTACCATCTATAGGCAAATGGGCCTATCAAAGCTACTAACAAGAATTTGAAAAAGATTTTGTCCAAAACTATGCAAACATATAAGGATTTGGCCAAAAAGTTACCATTTGAACTTTGGAGGGTACAAAACCATTGTTAGATTTCCCTCGTATATGGCTCAAAAACAATGTTACCAGTAGAGATTAAACTATAGTCGCTGAGGGTTGTGCTAGAAGCCAAATTGCCAGAGATAGAATGTGCAGAACACAAGATGGCACAATTGAACTTGCTAGATGAAAACCAAATGAGAGCTTATTACCACAATCAATTATACGAAAAAAGATTAGCTCGATCTTTTTGAAAAAAGATTAAGGGTCATCCTCTGAAGAAGGGTGACTTGGTATTTAAGCATATGAGACCTGACTTGCCTGACTATAAAGGAAAGTTCAGACCAAATTGGAAGGGTTCCTTTATTCTAAAGAAATTGCTTTCTAAAGGAGTGGCTATCCTTACAGACAGCGATGGAAATGAATTCAAAGAACCGGTTAACATTAAGAAGTTGAAAAGGTTCCACGACTAAAAAAATCAAAAGAATAATAGCCCACGGGTCAAAAATTGAAAAAATATGGCCTTGCTAAAATTAGATACCCTGCTAAGGCAAAAACCAAAAAAAATCACCTTAAGCAAAAATTAAAAGCTGAGAGAAAATAGCCAATCAAGAAAACTCGCGAGGCCTAATTGACAACAAAGTTGGATGCATTAAAGATGTCACTATACGAAGACTAAATGACGGTTGTGTTTTGTATTAAATGTTATGTTGTGATTATCATTATCGCGAGCTGTAATCATATGAGAATGCATAAATAATTTAAGTTAAACACTTTAATTAACGTGAAAGCAAACACGTTATTTATTCATTCAAAAAAATCAACCACACAAACACAACAGCAAAAATAAAACACCAACCATGCAAACACACCAGCAGGAAATAAAAAGCATAAGTCCCAGTAGCCAGCACTGCAGTACATAAATTACACATCATAAAAAAACACAGGAAGCTTTCCTTTAAAAAGACCGGTCAATTTTCATCTCTCCTATTGTGGCCTCTTTTACCTAAGCATCTCAGCATGAATGCCCTTGTGTTAGGTGCCTCTATAACCCATGAGTGGTATTCCACATTGGTCTCAAAGTCACAAACATTCGCAAGAGGGATATTGGTCCTTATAGGTAAGCACTTCCAAATATAGTGATAGCCTGTAATGAAGGCGTTAGTCAAATTGCCTACCCTAAAGTTCATATGCATACGAACAATCTCCTACCCTATGCTAAACCGCCAAGTGCAGCGTGCAGTGATACAGAACGTAGCCCTACAAAAGATGCAAAGAGTAACGCATCCAGAATTCCCATCGCGAGTCACATACTTTATACGAATCTAAGGGCACATGAAACTCACCCTCCATTCTACTACAGAGCTCAACCATATGATGCCTTCCTCTATAATGCCAATCCAGTACCAGCACACATGTGCCTTGAAAAAACCTCATAGAATATACATCCATGACACGAGGAAAGGGCTCAGCCAGCATCCTAAGCTTTTCCTACGGCCAAATTGAAAAAAAAAGTGTGAAAAAAGAAAAGAGAAAGAAAAAATGATAATGATAATGAATGCAAAAGCCACAGGAATGGTTTAGTATCCAATTTAGGCAAAAATTAGGCAAAGGGTTATTTGAAAACCTACAAAAAGATGCATTTCCCATAAAGAAAAACTAGTGTGAAAGCATACTATCTTTAATAAATAACTACAGGTACCTGAAGCAGTAGGGGACTGTGTGAACAAAGCAATGGGGTCAGGATGTACTACATCCAATCCAAGTAGGGTCTCAGCCAGAATTAGGGAAAAAGGGTCAACCCTTCACGAATGCCATCAATAATTTCAAAAAGTCAATAATCTCCCAGGATGCCAGCTTCACTGGTGATGCATAGATAATATACTAGACACATAAAAAGAGTTACACCAATAGCATAAGTCTCATTACCATTGAAATAGTATAGGCTATCAAATAGGAGGTTAAACACAACAGGCTCAAACGGTTTTGCAAGCACTCTAATATTAGAAGGATAGATCCTAAGAGCGTGAAAAGCCTCATAAGGATAATTCGGGACTCCATGCATGCCTGGAGAGAAAAGAGCCCTCAAGAGAGCTATAAATTCCTCATGAAGTAGGCATATTTCCACGTTATTAAAGCAAAAAACGTGAAAGTGAGGATCCCAGTAGCGTGTTGAAGCAATGAGCAGATTTTTATCCAACTCCACTCCGCAGAGGAAGTGTAGATGGAATAAGGAGACAAAACAAAATTATCCTAGGCAGAATAATCATTAAGCAACAAGGCAATTCATTCTGAAAATGGAGTCATTATTAACAAAGTGTAACTAAAGCTAAGGCAATATGAGGCAGAGAAGTAGAAAATGAATAAGGGCAAAGAGAATGTGAGAAGGGAACAAAAAGCAACTAAAAATCTAGAGCATCCTTTTTATACGTCAGTTTGCACATCCGTGCAAGGCTGATTCCATGCCCGTGCAAATCCCCTAGTTACCACTTGGTGAAAATCAATAGTAAAAAATGGCTTTGCATGTCATACACCTCACATGCACAATTCCAGCACCATTGTTTTATAAAGATTTCTTCAGTTTTCAATTTTCAAGGCTGGCTCACCGCTCAATGTTACAATGTTTATCAGGAAAGTTCAAATAATTCAGAGAGTACATTTTACAAGCGTACACGGCTATGCGAGCATAAAAAATAATAATAAAAAATGTAATAATAATTAATTAAGATAAAATGTACATAATAAAACAATAGTAGCAAATTAAGTACATAATGATAGATAAAATAGATATAAATAGACGTTAAGCATGATAATAATAGAAAACAGGTTGTTAGTATTACCCTTGTACAAAAATAAATTCTTGTAAATAAGTTGTAATTAAAATAACTTTATTTTTACTATGCTGATAAATTGTAAAAATTATAATTTTTTAGAATTTTTTTGAAATAAATTGGGGTTATTTTGCATAAGTTTGGGTCAAAGTCCATGCAAAAATGCTATTCACAAAACCCTTGCATTCATTGGATGGTTTCACGTTCAAAACTTTTCAAATTCCTGATTTTTTTTTTTTTGCCTTACATGCCCTTGCATGGCTTATACATAGCCATGCAAAGGTTGCACACCTGTGCAAAGCATCCAAACATAAAAACCTTATAGTTTCTTCCTTCTTTTCTCATTCTTTCCTTCTTCTCCTTCTTCTTTTCCAAGTTTAACATAATGCAACCTAGTTTTTTCTATTTTTCTTGTTTGTCAGATTACTACACTTTAGTTTCTTTTTGGTTTTGCTTGTTTAGTTATGGTGCATATCATTATTTTAATTATTCGAGTGATTTGTGTAATAAATTTTGTATATAAGCAATGTTTATTTAGGATTTAGAATGAGAAATAAAATTATAATACATTAATAATAAAAATAATGATGATAGATACATTGATTTTTGTTGTCGTATATAACATAATAATGCAGAAAAAAATGAAAAAATGCTTATAATTTTACTATTTATGCAATAATGTGCAAGTAGGTGTAAATGTTGATAGCTAAAAAATGAAAAAATGAATGAAAAAAATGATGATGGAAAGTAAATGAAATGATATAGTAAAGAGATAAAAAAAAAATTGTAAGAGGTAAAAAAAATGAATAATGATGATATAAATAGTAAATAGCTTTAGGATGAATAAAGCTTTATCCTTTGAAAAAAAAACGTGTTTAGACCAATATGTACATGAAATGAAATTTTTTCGTGCAAGTTTTCACATGTAAATAAATATAATGACAATAAGAACAATGATGATGGCATATATAACTATGATACCCTAACATAGTGTTTGCTTTTTGTGTGTAAGCATTGGCATGATTGCTAGATGCTCGATGGCGGGTTAGGATGAACCAAGTGTTGCTTAGTTTTTATAGCTTCTTGTGAATAAATTTTGGATAGGTTTGGGCTTAGATTTTTTAAGTCGTTATACTATCAAAATTTATACACAAAAAGCACCAACATCTAAGTGACCCTATTAGGCGAAGCACTATAATTAATTGCATAATTTTATCTTTTGCAGGACATGGATCCCTACTTCCCATATGGATAATGCTCGAACAGGTCACTCAATACCGAACCATAGTAGAAGTCTGCATGCTACCTAGTCGATTCTTGTCTAGAGGACTTTTGGGCCAACTGGGATTACTTAAGGAGGTTGATGCCCTGATAGCTCAGGTGGGATGGATATCATTTTATGCGAGGGCATATTGGACCTACCCCGAGATGACTAGGCAATTTTTGGTTGCCTTCTGCTATATGGGGCAGCACTGACCAGATGACAAGGAGGGTGTCATCACCTACGGTATTTAAGGCCACCCAGTGGCCATAACATATAGGTGCTTTGCTGAGATTTTGGGGTTACCTATAGAGGAGGATGTGGTTAGGCCAGAGAGATCCGCTCCAACCCATATGTAGAAGGCCATTGCATGGCCAAAAGTTCCATATGTGCAGAAAACAAAAAAGTCCACCATGTTAAGATCACAACTACTTCGTTACCTCCACTGAGTTCTTTCTTGCTCATATCTAGGAAGGATAGGTAGTCTTGGTGCCATTAATGTGGCAGAGATCTACAACTTGTAGGGCATGATGAGTGGGAGACAAGTAGATTTAAGCCATACCATCCTGGAGCACCTGAGGAAGGTATAGTGTAACCCGGGTGAGGCGACAGTCATAGGTTGGTTGGACACTAGGTTACTTTTGAGAGATGGCATGCCAGAGGATATGATGGGCCCGTTAGCCGAAAAGGGTATTTACTTGGAAAGAGAGGTAGCCTTTAATATACATATGGTCAGAGAGGATGATGTTGCACCTCATGGGATCAGATTGATGACCTTAAAGGAGATGGATATGGCCCTAGTAAAAAAGGCATGATTTTATATAATTACATTTGATTAAAATAAAATTCAATAAGTGAATTTTGGACATGAGCTATGGGACCAGCGAAATTTTTATTTTTTTATATGAATTGAATGTGAATTATTTGGCATATAAATAATTAAGGGTGCAATTGAGGTATAGAATAATAAGTTTGGGGTCAAATTATAAAGATGGCTCATATGGGGTCAATTTTAAAAAGTATAAATAAGTTAGCATTAAGTAGAAATTAAAGGATAAAATGATAGTATTGAATCTATGAGAAGAATAAAAGAGATGGGACATCTTTTTACTTGCAAATTTTTGAAGGATCAAAAGGGAACATCTCCTCCCATTTATAAGATCTAAAATCATGCATGTAGGAGAGAGAAATGCAAGAATTGGGTGGTATTCTTTGGATGGACGAATTTTGAAGAAAAGAATTCTTCTTCTCTCTTTCATTTTTCATCTCTAATCCTCTTCATTCTTTAAGATTAAATCTCTAGCATGTGGATGATTTAGAAGTTTTTAGTGAAATCATCAAGGTATGAATTTAAAACTTTAAATTATCTCTTCTTCTTCTCATTCTATCTTATTGGATGGTTTTCATAAGAAGATTGAATTTTGTAATTTTGATACATGATGGTTTGAAAACATGACTTGTAGGTCAAAAATAGCTTTAAATATAAGCTTAAAAATTTGTCTGTATGAAGGATTGTTGCAAGAAATTATCACCATTGTTGATATGCATTTTTGGAATATTCTTATGCATTTAAAATAAAATTAAGCATCTCTAGAACATCATTTTTGATTATATGTAGAAATGATCTTAAGTGTTGTAAGCACATTTATAATGGAAAAATAACACATCGAGAGAGATAAATCATATGATATAAAATAATATCATATTGTAAGTATGACTACTTGACTACTTGTTGAAGCATATTTATGATAAAGATATGGTATTATTCACCTTATTGACACAACATAAGCATGCTTATATGTTATAATTATATGACTTGTTTATATGTTAAAAATGTCAATGTATATTTGTATGATTACCGAGATATAAATGAATCGTGTACAAGTTAATTATATTGTTAGATGAAGATGAGAATACATGTCTATGTATTAAGGACTATGTATCTCCTTGATATCACATGAATATATGATAAAGCTTGATTACATGGAAGCATGTTAATTATAAATAATCTAGTAAAGTACATGATCGCTTTGTTAATAAAGAGTTCCATGATGTCCCTTCTTTGGATTGTGAGTCTTGTCATTTTGCAAAACATCATCGTTGCTTGTCAAGTCCTAGGATTAATAAACGAGCTGAGTTTGCTTTTTAACTTGTTCATTCAGATGTTTGGGATCTTTGTCCAATCATGTCAAAAATTGAATACATATATTTTATTACTTTTGTGGATGATTTTTCTCATATGACTTGAATTTATTTTTTGAAGAATCGTTCTAAAGTATTTTTTTCATTTTTCAACTTTTTGTGTTAAAGTTAAAACCCGATTTAATGCCTCTGTGAATATATTACGAAGTAATAATGCTAAGGAATATATGTCAGATTCTTTTCCACGGTATATATCTCAACATGGTATTATTCACCAATCCTCTTGTGTTGATACCCCTTCTCAAAATAGAGTTGTTGAGAGAAAGAATAGGTATTTACTTGACACAGCTAGAGCTTTATTGTTTTAAATGAATGTTCCTAAGTATTTTTGGGTTGATGCTATTTCTACAGCTTGTTTTTTGATTAATCGAATGCCCTCTACGGTGTTGAATGGTGATAGTCTTTATAGTGTTTTATTTTCCAATAAAACATTATTTCCTATGGAACCATGGATATTTGGCAGTACTTGTTATGTTTGTGATGTACAACCCCATGTTACTTAACTAGATCCCAAGGCATTGAAGTGTATCTTCTTAGGATACTTGCACCTTCAAAATGGATATAGATGTTATTCTCCTGATCTGCAGCAACATCTGGTTTCAGCTAATGTAGTATTCTCTGAAAGTAAACCTTTCTTTCCTTCTGAACCCACTCTTATGAGTTAAGGGAAGGGAGATGAGTGGCTCATTTACACTGTGACATCTTCTCAAGATTCTGTTGATGTTTCTTCTAAATCTTCTAGTTTTGAGCAGACAATACATGGTGCTTCTTCAACTTTAGCAAGACCACAAATTGTTCAAGTCTACTCTAAAAGAAAAGACACCAATGATACATGTCCTGCACCAGCTCCTTCGTCATCTGATCCTACTCTAGCTGACTCTGATCTTCCCATTGCTCTTCAAAAAGGTAAATGCAATTGTCAATCCACTTATTCCATTGCTAACTTTGTTTGCTATGATCACCTGTCTCCCTCTACATGCTCCTTAATTGCATTTTTAGACTCTATATCTATCCCTAAGATAGTTCATAAAAGCCTTGAGTCATCCTAGATGGTATGATGCTATGCTTGAAGAGCTACATGCCTTGGATATAAATAAAACTTGGGAGTTGGTGGATTTACCAGAAAGGAAGAAGGTTGTGGCTTGCAAATGGGTCTTTACTATCAAAGTTAACTCAGATGGTTTTGTAGCTCAGCTTAAAGCCCAACTTGTTGCTAAAGAATATGTCCAAACTTATGGAGTGAATTATTTTAATACTTTCTCTCCAGTTGCCAAATTGAGTTCTTTTTTGTTTATTCATGTCTTTGGAAGCTTTGCAACACTGGCCTTTACATCAGTTGGATATCAAAAATGCTTTCCTTTATGGCGACCTTCAGGAAAAAGTTTATATGGAGCAACCACCTGGCTTTGTTGCTCAGGGGGAGTATCGGAAAGTTTGTCACCTAAGGAATTTTTTGTATGGATTGAAGCAAAGTCCTTATGCTTGATTTGGAAAATTTAATAAGGTTCAAGAATTTGGACTAAAGAAGAGTCAGTATGACCATTCAGTTTTCTACAGGTAATCGAAAGCTGACACTATCCTTTTTGTTGTGTATGTTGACGATATTATAATTACAGGGAGTGATTTTGCAGGTATCTCTTCACTTAAGTCTTTCATGCATAATAGATTTCACAGTAAAAACTTAGGCTAGTTGAAATATTTCTTGGGAGTGGAAGTGTTGAAAAGTAAGAAGGAAATTCTTCTATCCCAAAGAAAATATGTTCTTGATTTGCTTGCAGAAACTGAAAAATTAGGAGCTAAGCCATGCAATACTCCTATGGTTCCCAATGTACATCTTACAAAGGATGATGGTGATCCTTTTGATGATCCATAGAGATATTGAAGGTTAGTTGAAAAATTGAATTATCTCACAATAACTTTTCCAAATATTGCATTTACAGTGAGCATTCTTAGTCAATTTATGGTTGCTTCTACAGTCAGGCATTAGGAAGCTTTAAAGCAAATTTTATGTTATTTGAAAAGTACTCCCATACTAGGTATATTGTATAGGGATAATGGGTATACTCATTAAGTGTTTAATCGATGCTGATTAGGCAGTTCTAAGGTTGATAAGAGGTCAACTATAGGCTATTATGTTTCTGTTGTTGGAAATTTAGTGTCATAAAGGAGCAAGCAAACTGTGATATCTAGATCTAGTGTAGAATCTGAATACAAAGCTATGTCGCATTTCGCATGTGAAATCTTACAGATTCATCATTTGCTTGCTGAAATTGGTATAGATTTCTCATCTCCAGTAAAACTTTAGTGTGATAATCAAGATGCTCTTCATGTTACATCCAATCCAATGTATCATGAATGGACTAAACATATTAACTTTATTTGTGAAAAGATTCAAGATAACATTATTTCAATAGGACATGTAAAGACAGAAGAACAGTTGACTAATTTGTTCACAACGGCTTTAAATGGACCTCAGGTTGAATATTTGTGTAACAATCTGGGCATGATTAATATCTATGCTCCAGCTTAAGGGGGAGTGTTACAGAATGAAATTATAAAATGTAAATAGGTAAAGTGACCTTATGAATAGATTCACCTTTCCTTAGTCAAATAGGTTTCCATATATAGTTCTACCTCTACTCTTCTATACTTGTATGGATGTATTTTTTGATAACAGAAATAAGAGATAATATTCTCCCATCTTTTGTTTTGTTTCTGTAAACAAATCACCCAATTGCTCTCCAATCTTCACATGCCCCGTTGAGATGATATTATCTTGAATCTTTTCACGAACAAAGTGACAATCAACCTCAATATGTTTGGTTCATTCATGTTACACCAAATTGGAGGCAATATAAAAAGCAATTTGATTATCACACCAAAGTTTTGCTAAAAACAAGCAATCTATACCAATCTCAGCAAACAAATGGCAAATCCACAAGATTTCACATGCAAAATGTGACATAACTCGATATCCAGACTCTGCACTAGATCTGGATACCATAGTTTGTTTTTTGCTTCTCCAAGACACCAAATTTCCTCCAACAAAAACACAATAACCTGTAGTTGACCTCCTATCATTCTTCAAACCTGTCCAATCAACATCGGTAAAGCACTCAATGTGAGTATGCCCATGATCACTGTATAGTATACCTAATCCAGAAGCACCTTTCAAATAATATAAGATCTGCTCTAGAGGTTCCCAATGCTTAACCGTGGGAGTAGCCATAAATTAACTAACAATGCTTACTACAAATGGAATATCTCGACAAGTTACTATAAGATAATTCAGTTTTTCAACTAATCTCCAATATCTCTCTGGATCATCAAAAAGATCATCCTTTGTGAGTTATACATTAGGAACCATAAGATTACTGTATGGCTTAGCTCCTAATTTTCCAGTTTCTGTAAGCAAGTCAAGAACATATTTTCTTTGGGATAGAATAATTCACTTCTTACTTCTCGACACTTTTACTCCCAATAAATATTTTAACTGTCCCAAGTCTTTAGTGCGAAATCTATCGTGCATGAAAGACTTAAGGTCAGAGATACCTGCAGAATCACTCCATGTAATCATAATATCATCAACATAAACCACAAGAAGAATAATGCCAGCTTTCGATTGTCTGCATAAAACTAAGTGGTCACACTAACTCTTCTTTAGCCCAAACTCTTAGACAACCTCATTGAATTTTTCAAACCAAGCACAAGAACTATGTTTCAATACATACAAGAATTTGTTCAAATAAAAAACTTTTCCATACTCTCCCTGAGCAACAAAACCAGGTGGTTGATCCATATAGACTTCTTCTTGAAGGTCGCCATGAAGAAAAGCATTTTTGATGTCCAACCGATGTAAAGGCTAGTGTTGGAAGGCTGCTAAAGATATGAATAAACGAATAGAACTCAATTTGGCAACTGGAGAGAAAGTATTAGAATAATCTACTCCATAAGTCTGGGCATATCCTTTAGCAACAAGGCGAGCTTTAAACCGAACTTCAAAACCATCCGGATTAACTTTGACTATACAAACCCATTGCAACGTACAACCTTCTTTCCTTCTACTAAATTAACCAACTCCCAAGTATTATTTGTATCCAAAGCATTTATCTCCTCTATCATTGCATCACGCCAATCAGGATGAGATAAAGCTTTTTTAACAGTTCGAGGAACAGAAGCCGAGTCGCGAGAATCAATAAGAGAACACGTAGATGAAGATAAATGATCATAAGAGATAAAATTACCAATAGGATGGGCACACTAGCGTTTGCATTTTCGTAGGGCAATGGGAAGATCAAGATCATCTGAAACTGGATTGGATGATGAATCTGATTCAGAAATTGTATTGCAAGTTCTATATCTCCTAGAATAAACATGCACTACAGGTGGCTTTGCTGGAGCAGGTGGAGCTGAATCCCTACAATAGTAGGAATAGGATCACTTGGAGTAAGAAGACTCGAATCACTTGGGATAACAGGAGTGGTAACCACTGCTGACCTTGTAATAACATTATAACCCAACTAATGGCCGTCCTCCCCTTGACTTGTAGAATTGGAAGATGGATAGAATGGTTTATGCTCCTAGAAAGTAACATCAATAGAAATAAGATACCTGTTAAGTTCTGGACAGTAGCATATGTTCCCCTTTTGAAGACAAGAATATCTCAAGAAAACACACTTTATTGACTTTAGATCCAATTTAGTGATTTAAGGCCAAACATCCTGAACAAAACATGTGCTCCCAAATATTCTTGGTTCTATAGGAAACAATAGCTTAGATGGAAAAAGAACAGAGTAGGGAGTCTCACCCGCAAACACTAAAGAGGGCATGCGATTAATTAAGAAACAAGCAGTAGACACAGCATCGACCCAGAATTGTTTAAGAACTTTCATCTGAAATAAAAGAGCTCGTACTGTCTCAAGCAAATATTTGTTTTTCCTCTTAGTAACTCCATTTTGGGATGGTATGTCGAGACATGAGGATTGATGAAGTATGCCATTCTAAGTCATGTATGCCTAAAAAGAATCTGAAAATGTTCTTTTGCATTATCACTCCTCAATGTGCGAACATAAACATTAAATTGAGTTTTGATCTTAGCACAAAAAGCACAAACTAAGCGAATAATTTAGACCGATTTTTCATAAAAAAAATATCCGAGTCATATGAGAGTAATCATCCATAAATGTTACAAAATACTTAAACTCAGGTTTGCTACCACAGAACATATTCCCCAAACATCTTAATGAACTAATTCAAATGCAGAATCAGCTCGTTTATTAATCCAAGGACTTGACTCACAATCAAGAGAAGAAACATCAGAAAATTGAGGACAATGTTTCTTCAGTGTCGGCAAAGAAGGATGCCCCAACCAACAGTGTGCTTTAAAAGGAGACAAAACACTGGAACAAGCAACTGGCCTCAGTATCTTTCTATCAAGAATATAAAGGCCTCCTGAGATATAACCTTTACCAATGATTTGTTTCGTTACAAGTTCTTGAAAGATACAATGATCAGGGAAGAAGGAAATATAGCAATTAAGATCACGTGTGAGTTTAGTTACAAAAACCAAATTAAAAGCAAGCTTCGATATATATAGAATTGAACCCATAGATATGGACGAAGTTAGGTTCACTGTGCCAAACCCGTTTACATGAGAAAGTGATCCATTTGCCATTGTAACTGGAGAAGAAGATACATGAGACTGACAAGTAGAGAATACATTTTGGTTGCCTGTCATATGATCTGTAGTACCAGAATCAATAACCCACTAAGACGAGGAAGCCGCAAAGAATAACACCTCACAAATATCCAAACACTACTGACAAAAACCAGTAGTTATAAGCAGCAAATAAAAGGTTTCAAATACTAAAACCAAAAACAGCCACCAAAAAAACACCACTGACTATGAAATATGAATCCCCCCCCCGACTTAAGGTAACCATGACTCAAAACAAATTCCAGTGCCTTAAATAAGCCAGGAGACCCAAAAACTCCTTAAACAAAAAATCAACAATAACCAAAAAGGCAAAAGACAAAACCTCAAGACCCAACCGAGAGAAAGAGTACCTCAAGCAGACACCAGATGACCACTAGAGTACCAAAATACGATTGAAAATGATGAGTTGATGCCAAAGAAGAAATCGGAGGGCCAACAAACACCAGACGCTCTCCCACATGTCGGCACATTAAGATAGAGTCAGTACCTTATGGCGACGCGTATGGCTCACTCGCCGATCATCTGTTTACCAAATTTTGTGGGACAACCGAAAATTAGGTTGCACTCCCTCTAATGTAAGCGGTGAGGCAAAGTGATCACCGAAGCTTAGTAACCCAAGGAAAGGCAGATTTATCCACTAATGAAAAACCCTGAAAACACCCAAAAATTCCAAATGAACCTAAGGCTCTGATACCTTGTAAGAGAACGCAAATGGGAGAATAATATTCTCTATTTTAATATTTAAAGTTACATGTATTTATACAAATATGAAATAGTTAGTTATGGTTAACTAAGGAAACCTATATTTCTATTCCTAAAATTAAGCTAAGTAGTTACAGTCTGTAACAATTCTTGTGCCACATATCATATGATACGTGAAGTTTCTTTTCCTTTTCAATTAAATACATTATCTTTTTCGGTCACAATAGCATTTGGGTAAACTTCTTGTAACAATTTCACTGTTATCAATGTTAAATCTACTAAAGCTATCTTTCAATTTGATCTATGCAAGTAAACTTATTAAAAACTTTTGACATTAAATTTTTTATTAATTCTCTTATCTTAAAAATTCTAAAAATGTACAAACTATTTGTTGAGAAAACAAAGAGAGTCATAATCTTATTTTTCTAAGAAAAAATAAAAACTAACTAGAAAATATAAAAAAATAAATTCTAACTAAAAATATAAAAAAGAATTTTAATCCAACTAGGAGATAAATTTTAACACGTACAAAAGATCCCAATTCTAACTAAAAGTGGACATAACATCGGCTCATAATTGTTTAGGAACTTTCAACTAAAATAAAAGAACTCGTATATGTCTCAAGCAAAT
Organism: Excoecaria agallocha; assembly: GCA_037975025.1. NCBI lineage: Eukaryota > Viridiplantae > Streptophyta > Magnoliopsida > Malpighiales > Euphorbiaceae > Excoecaria > Excoecaria agallocha. The sequence continues at coordinate 16,365,199 of CM075807.1, forward strand.
GTCGGTTTTTCCTGTCAGCAACTCCATTTTGAGGCAGTGTATCAGGACATAAGAATTAATGAAATATGCCATTCTGAGTCATATATGTCTAAAAGCAATCTGAAAAGTATTATTTGGCCTTATCACTCCTTAATGTGTGAATACAAACATTAAAATTGAGTCTTAATCCCAATACAAAATGCACAAAAATGAGCAAATAATTCAAAAAAAAATTTCATAAAAAATACTCAAGTCATACTAGAGTAATCATCCACAAATGTTATAAAATACTTGAACCCAAATTTGCCCACTATAGAATATGGTCTCTAAACATCTGAATGAACTAATTCAAATGCAAAGTTAACTTATTTATTAATTTGAGGACTTGAAAAGCTATGATTGTGCTTGGCAAACTGACATGACTCAATCAAACGAAGCAACACTAAAAAATTGAGGACACAGTTTTTTTAGAGACAGCAAAGAAAGATGCCCCAACCTACACTATGCTTCAAAGGGAGACTGAACACTAGAACAAGCAACGAGCCTCGGTATCTTTCTATTAAGAATATAAAGGGCTCCAAAGACATGACCTTTACCAATGGTCTATTGCATTACAAGATTTTGAAAGATACAATGATCAAAGAAGAAAAAAATACAGCAATTAAGATTACATGTATGTTTATTTACGGAAACCAAGTTGAAAGCAAGCTTCGGTATATTTAGAATTAATCCTAGACAAATTGAATGAGTTAAGTTAACCGTGCCAGACCCATAGACTTAAGGAGTGGACCCATTTGCCATAGTAATTGGAGAAGATGTATGTGACTAAAAAAAATAGAAAATACACTTTCGTTACATGTTATATGATATGTGGCCCCAGAATCAATAACCCGTTAAGATGAAGAAGAGAAAATACTATATATGGATTTCTTGACCCAGCAGTAGTATTGTATGTGAAGCTTTCAAAGAGCCTTGACACTAAGTAAATTTTTCATCAGCAGAAACCATAACATACTCCCTCGAAGATGCATTGGTAGTAGCAATATTTGCTAATTCAACGTTTTGTACATGAATATGTAATTTTGTACATGTATGCTTAGTATGGCCAAGCTTATGACAGTAATAGCACATAATTTTCTGCCCTCCCCCCTATCTCAATATATAAAAAAGATAACAATTAACTAAAATAACAGCCACACTAAAACTAACCAAGAAAAAAAATCCAACACTTGAACAATGTGGCAACCAAACTAAATTCAAAAACAGCACAAGAGAATCCCATATGCAAATTCCACAATGAAATCACCAAAAGAACAAAAATAAGGCAGAAACAGTACCGAAAGCAAAGAACAAGGATAAAGCTCTCTCTAAACAAAGCCAAATGAACAGGAGAATACCTAAATCTAGCCAAAAACAGTAAGATGACACTGAAACTATAACCAGCGCGAGTCACATACACTGCACACCCAGTCATAGGAAACTAAGGATTGGCTAAAATAGGACTCCTATACCTTTCCAAAGTGGTTGTGGGACAAAACGGTCACCAGAATACGTGACTCAAAAGGAAACGTAACCCTTACCCAGAAAAACCCGGAAATGCAGATGAGCCTAAGGCTCTGATACTAATAAAGAACAAATTCAACACAAATAATAAGTCAATCAAATGGTAAATCAAGTGGAGAATTAGAAGAGGGAAATGGTGAGCTTCATTGATAGAAAATCTGGAAACATGAGAATAAATTCTCAGGAAGCTAACTTCCCTCTCCAAACAATGGAGCCTTACTCTAAGCCAGTAAATCTAAATGAGCAAAAGAATAATGCCTCTGCCCTCCCCTATGCTATTTAATAAAAGAAACCAAAGAAAAACAGAAAGCGAAACCGTTACAATGACAACCCAGCTAGGCATAACTAACTTCTTTCCCTTTTTCCCTTAACAGTAAAAATCCAACCACAACTATCTTAAATTAGTTCCCTGGAGTGCTCTTGCATTGCTGCAACTTCTTTCTGCGGATGTAGACCAACAACCTTCTAGGCCCATTTGGCATTTGGTCCATCATCCCATCTTGAGTATCATCTTCTTCATCATTACCGCCCCCTTGAAAATAAGTCTTGTCCCCAAAACTTAGCTGCGGATAGGTGCTTTTCAAGACATACTCATCTTCCCATGTAAGACCTTCTACTCCCTTGGACTGTCATTACACTAACCATTAAGAAACATGTTCACCACCTCTTTGGACCACCCGTGTTGCTAGCACCTTTTCTGGAATAGCTCCATCAATTGGTTCCAGATGTAACTTAGGTGGCAGGTTGAGAGAGCTCGGTTAGGCCCCAATGGTCTTTTGGAGCAATGAAACATGGAGAATGGGATAGACCTTAGAAGAATTAGGTAGGCGTAATTGATAGGCTACTATCCCTACCCCTGTTTCAATTTGAAATAGCTCGTAATAACGAGCCGACAACTTCGGATATACCCTTCGAGTCATAGATTGTTGCCTATGAGGCTTAAGCTTTAGGAAAACCCAATCCCCTACCTCAAATTGGACATTGCGGCGATACCAGTCAGCTTGTGCCTTCATCAGTTGTTGCGATTGAAGGAGATGCTGTTTGAGTTGTCCCAATACCTCATCACAATCCTGAAGTTCTCTAGCCACTGCTTCCACTTAGATCTCTCCTGGAACATATTGTAAGATGGTCGAGGGATGCCTTCCACACACCACTTCGAAGGGGGTAACTCTTGTACTGTCATGGAATGAGGTGTTATACCATTATGCTGCCCAAGATAGCCATTGATTCCAATAAAGAGGTTGATTGGCTGCAAAACAACGGAGGTAAGTCTCTAGGCACCTGTTTATCACTTCGGTTTGCCCATCCATTTCTAGATGGTAGGATAAACTGAATTTGAGCTGTGTTCCTTGCAGCTTGAATAACTCTTGCCAAAACCTACTTATAAAAACCGAGTCCCTATCACTAACGATCAATTTTGGTAACCCATGCAGCTGCACTATTCCTTAACGAACTATTCAGCTATGATTTAAGCAGTGTCTGGGTGTTTTAAAGGTACAAAGTGGCTATACTTAGATAGCCTATCAACAACCACCATGATAGCATCACACCCCTTAGATTTTGGCATGCCAATAAAAAAATCCATGGATAGGTCTTCCCAAACTGCCTGTAGAATAGGAAGGGACTGTAATAATCCGACTGGAGCTAGTGATGAAGCTTTAAACTGCTGAAAAATTGAGCAACTATTGACATAATCTTTAATTTGCTACACCATGCCCTTCAAGTAAAAATTTGTTGCAATTCTTCGATAAGTTTAGTAGTAACCCGAATGTCCACACATAACTGTATTATTGAACTCTTCCAACAAGGCAGGGATCCATGTCGATGTAGGAGAGATGACCAACTTCCCTCCATAGTACAACACACCTTGCTTTAGCTCATTCTTTGGCTTGGAGGTAGGATCGGCTTCAAGAGTTTATTCTATGGCCAGTAATTGTTCATCACGGTTTACCTCTTCAATCAAGCTACTACCATCCATCCATGAAGGGGAGAAGACAAACGCTGCATATTTCGCATATTCTTGCTGCCTGATCAAAGCATCAGCAGCTTTGTTGAGTTTACCCGGCTTGTATCAAACTTCAAACACATACCCATCAATTTTGTAAGCCAATTATGATGATCCGTGATGGTGACCCGCTGTTGTAGCAAGTGTCGTAGGCTCTTTTGATCAGTAAATACAATGAATTTCCTTCCAAGCAAGTAAGGGCGCTAGTGCTGAATGGCCAAGTCCAAGGCCATCAATTCCTTCTTGTATCTTGCTGTACTATGCAAGGGGCCTAGCTTCTTACATCAAAATAACCCCCAACCCATACCAAATGCATCACATTCTACACAAAAAGGCTTGGAGAAATTAGGCAATGCCAGCAGTGGTGCGGCTGTGAGCTTTTCCTTTAGAACCTCAAAGGCGGTTTGTGCTCTAACATTCCACTGGAACCCATTTTTCTTGGTCAGTTCAGTCAATGGCTTAGCAATCTTCCTATAATCTTTAATGAACTTCTTATAATACCCGATCAATCCCAAGAATCCCCAAACCCCTTAACATTTGTCGGTACCGACCAATTTTGTACTACTGTAACTTTGGATGGGTCTACTGTCACTCTCATCTCTGTTATATGGTGGCCTAAGTAATCTATTGAAGTCTAGACTATAGAGCACTTGTTGGGGTTGACTTTGAAATTGTTATCTAGCAAGACCTGCAAAATAATAGCTAGGTGTCGTAGGTGATCCTCCTAACTCCTACTAAAAACCAGAATATCATCAAAAAAACACAAGGACTATGCGCCACAACCAAGGGCGAAAAATAGCATTCATCACACTTTGAAAAGTAGACAGAGCATTAGTGAGCCCAAATGGCATCACCAGGAACTCATAATGCCCATCATGAGTTCGAAATGTCGTTTTATGCTCATCCCCTTCCCGTATGCAAATCTAATAAAAGCCAGATTTTAAGTCCAACTTTGTGAAAGATGTGGCTCCATTTAGTTCATCCAAGAGCTCATCCACAACTGGTATTGGGCAACCACTGTCACTTTGTTGAGTGCTCGATAATCTATGCATAAACGCCATGAATTGTCTTCTTTTTTACCAATAGAGCAGGGTTGGAAAATGGACTTTGGGTAGGCCGTATAATCCCTTAATGCAACATTTCTTCCACCTATTTTTGGATCTCTACTTTCTGAAGGTATGGGTATCTATAAGGACGGACACTGACAGCCTCACAACCTGCAACAAGTCGTATGGCATGATCGTGTAAACGGCGTGGTGGTAACCTAGTCAATGGTTGAAAAATCGCAGGAAATTGCTTCATGAGCCCTTCTATGTCCGTTTTCTGCTCGTTGGAAAGACCCAGCACAGAAGTTGGTAGCAATTGGAGATGCTATCGATGCATGTGTTTCAGACTCCCCCCTCCTAACAAAACCTATAATGCATCCATATTAAAGAGGTTCCCTTCATTCCCAGTCAACTCAACCCGCTTACCCTCATGTTCGAACCTTATCCACCTTTGCTTCCAATTGTGAGTCACATTGCCTAGAGTTCTTAACCAATCAATTCCTAAAACAAAATTAAGTGGCCCCAAATCAAACACTAGTGTTTCCAGATTCAACATGAGTTCACCCAAAGTCAAAGTGATATCTTTACATTTTTCTTTGACTGGGACTCGGTAGCCATCTCCTAGCTTAATATTTACAAGAGAAATAGAATCAATGTGCAAGTTCAAAGATCTTATCAGCTTACGGGAGATGAAATTGTGGGAGGCACCTAAATCCACAAGCAGAATGATGGGTATTCCATAAAGCGTCCCCTACAACTTGATGGTTCTAAGCGCTAGAGATTGGTCCATTGCCCTATTGAACATCTCAATGGAATTGCACTCTCCTTCGTCTACATCGCCTTCCTCAGCAATCTCAGCAACTACAACTTCTCCATCTAGATTGCCATCCTCCAAGTACAAGTCATTCTTATGGATGGTGACCTGTAACTCTCCTACATTACACCTATGTTAGGGACTATAGGGCTGGGCACACTTGAAACACAACCCCAGCCTCCTTCGTTTCTTGATTTCCCTCAAAGATAGGTTGCGCAGCCCCCTATTCCGACTAAGTGGAGTGGCTCGATTGTAGGGAGGGAGAGATCGATTTGGAAGAATTCTTTGGGAAGGTATTGGGCTTAGGTTAGTGTTTTTGGGCTTTGGGTTGGGTTGAATCGGGTCTTTAGGGTTTATAAGGCACCAGTTGAGGGGAATGGCATGAGTGATCTCCAATCGCCCTATTGCCGCACCTCCTCTCTATCTAGCCACCAATCTGCCTCCAAAAGGCCCAAAAGTCATCTCTGCATCTCGACCAAGCTCCATGGCTTCCTCACAAGTTTATGGTTTCAAGTAACGTACCTATCTTTCCATATCTTCTCTAAAGCCTCCCATGAAGTACCCCAAGAATTGGGTTTCAAAAGTCTTGGGTATATACCCAGTAATCACCTCAAACTCCTCTATATACTCATCCACACTTTCGATTTGAAATAGAGCCCTCAATTCTTCATAAGGGTTTTGGGTCCTTCGTTTCCCAAATCGCCTTTTAAGTTTGAGTTTGAAGTGTTCCCATGTCATGTGAGGATTATCTCATAAAGCTTGGGAAAACCATGTTATTATGGGTCCTAACATACACATCTGTGCCAATATGAGCTTCATCCATTCTGGGGTCTGTTGGATGCTAAAATAAAGCTCAGCTTTAGCAATCCAACTGCAAGGTTCTGGTCTATTGAATTCCAATAACTTCACCTTCGGTAGAGCTAAAGTTCCAGCCCCAAAATGGTTGGATCTCACGCAAGAATCTAGGTGGGGTGAGATGGGTTGTCCAAACCTAGAACTAGAATGAATGAAAACGCATCTGGGGTTTTGTCGCTCTGCCTTGTTTCGTTGTTCATCTGCTAATCTTCTTCTTCATCTTCCATGGGTTGTTTTTCTTTTTGTTTTATTAATTTGGCATCCAGAGATTCAAACTTCTCTTCTACCAATTTCTGAAATGTGGCGAGGATTCGTTGGATTGCACCCAGAGATTCCTCATGGGCATCGATTCTTTCCTGTAAATTTGTCTTGGTTTGCAATCGTATTTTGGGTTGTTCATTCACTATTGGTCTGGAGATGGATTTTCCACAGACGGCACCAATTGATAAAGAACAGATTTAACACAAACAATAAGTCAATCAAACAATAAATCAAGTGGAGAATTAGAAGAGGCAAATGGTGAGCTTCATTGATAAAAAAATCTGGAAATACAAGAATAAATTCCCAAGAAGCTAACTTTCCTCTCCAAACAATGAAGCCCTGCTCTGAGGTAGCAAATCTAAATGAGCAAAAGAATAATACACCTGACCTCCCCTATGCTCTCTAATAAAAGAAACCAAAAAAAAAAACAGAAAGCAAAACCGTTACAATGACAGTCCAACTAAGCATAACTAACTCCCTTCCCTTTTACCCCTAACAGTAAAAATCCAACCACAACTATCTTGAATCAGTTCCCTGGAGTGCTCTTGCATTGCTGTAGCTTCTTTCTGCAGGTATAGACCAGCAACCTGCTAGGCCCATTTGGCATTTGGTCCATCAGCCCATCTTGAGTATCATCTTCTTCATCAGACACCTTGCTGCAAAACACTCTAGGAGAGAATATTTCTCATAATTTTATTCATCCGAGCAAATGTATATATACATGTTATAGGAAAGCTAACTAAGGAAATTAGTCTATAATTTTGCTAAACTACAAGGAATGTAAATCTACAGCTATACAATATCTGTAACACGAACCAAGGTGTCCCAACAAGGAAACCAGGGAATAAAACTAAAAGAAATAAGAGACACCAGCCCCAAGGCTTCGTTGCCATGTAATTAAAACATAAAAGAGGATGAATTTGTTTTATCTTATTCACTTCAAGATACAGGTATTTACACACATTACATAGGTTACAGATGGCAACAGATCAAACTAAATCCGTACAAGTTAAATCCTAATTTGCTCTCTAGATTTATGTACAAACATTGGGAAAGTTAACTCTACATTCTGTAATAGAGATTAAAATATGAACAAGGCATGCTTTCTCTCTCTCTTGATGATAAGTAAATTAGATTTCCAAATTCTCTATATGATGGGTAATTTTTCTCATTTTCAGTTGATCAAAAACCAAGATCCAATAAAAGGGGAACTAGAAACACAAATTTGTACCTACAGTTACTGTCATTTACAGTTATCTAGTTTCCAACAAAAGTACTTTATCATAACCAATTATTACCAAAAGAAGAATAGATAAAACTTGGGTAGACGTTGGGCGTTGGTTGGGGAGGGTTTCTTGGAAAATTGAAAAAAAAATAAAAAAAATAAAAATAAAAAAAGAAGAGAGAGATGAAGCAACACATACTCATGGATAAGCCTATTTTTAGAGAAATTTCTAATACTGCCAGCCCCATGAAACAAATATTAAACGAATAGAACAAAACAAAGTTTTGATGGAACTACATACTCAGCATAAGAGGGGAGAAACAGAGAAGGAACATTATCCGTCTTCAAAGGAAATGGTTGGCCATCAAAAGTTGTGGTTTCTCATTGTCTTCTTCAATCTCCATTGAAGCTTCAGTTTTTATTTCCTGAACCCTCTTGTCCCAAATACCATCTATAAGCTTCCAAGTTTCATCGCTGATAACTTGGGTCTGCCAACGGAGAGAAAGAAAAGATTAAAAATAAAATAAAAAATAAAAAGTTCAGTGCCACCAACATAATAGAAAGTCAAAAGGTCAGCATCAAGGAATGATTTTTCAGTACCTCCATGGGGCGGGGAGCACCAAAGGTTGAAAAGCCAACATTTCCAGGTGCAAATGTAACCCTCCCAGGAAGTGAGATACCATGGATCCCCCATCGTCCCGCATATATTAGAGCTCCAAATTCATCAACAGGATTCACAGCAGCCTAAACAATATAGGCAACACAATACAAGAAGATTTGATTCATCACAACCTTTAGCAAGGAATAATTCACACCTTAGCATTTTGCAATCAAGAAATTGTATCAAAATGAATAAGAAGATCAGAAAAGACCAAGGAAGGTAAAAGTCCTCCCATAAACCTTGATCCTTATGCTCCTTTACAGAAAACTGAAATGGGGGTAGCCTATCAGAGGATAAATTTAGTCAACAAAACCACCAAATCACAAAGGGGGAGCAATCCATTAAAGTAATACACTAGACGCCACAAATAGTGTTAGAAAAGAAAGCATAGGTCAATTTTTAATACAAGTTTCTTCACAAAAGCTTATGTTAAGCACTTACTTGAGGTATTCGTGGAGCTCTTTTATATATATCCCAAATTTCTGCAGCTTTTATCTCTCCCTTCTCAAGTAAAATATCTGGACAATCAATTTACACATGTAAGTGGCTTCTTTCTGTTTAATTATGATATTTATAGTGCAAGCTTCACCTGTCCATTTAATCTAACCAAATCTCGAAGATCAATATCCATCCAATAAATAATTCAATAAATGACTTAATTCAGATAATGTGAGAAAAAATAAATAAATAAAAGTAAATAGTAAAATATGACTACCACTACCTGTTATCATCTCTAAAGCTGAGTGGTATTCTTGGAGCACAGATGAACATTTTTCAATGGCATAACACATATATTCATCCCGTAATGCTTCAAGTTTGGCCGCCAGCTGGAGTATAAATATAATTATATATGAAGTTACCTCAAAGACCTTTCAAAATACATAAAGAGATTGCAAAATTTAGCCATCAAGTCCTAGAATCGTACATTAGGCACAAGGTCACTGTGGTTCCTGTAAAATGCTTTTCCAAAAGTTGTCATCCCAGTCTGCAGAATCAAACGTTCTGCAAGTGTTGAAGCTTCTAATGTTGCTTTTGCAGAGATCCAGCTCAAATTGTTTAGCCCAAACATCTCCTCCTCGATCACTCTGGCTACATGATGATGCGCAGTCATAAAACTATATAAATTTGTCGAGAACATGAAAAAAAGAGAGGACACATAAGCCAAGTTCAACTAACCTAATTTTATCTGTTGATGCAATTGAGTATGAATATCAAATAAAACTGTTTAAGGATTGGTCTTATCTGTATTCTAAAGCACACATAATGCAAGAACTTATTATATGAATATGCCATGACCACACGTGAAGGGTTGTCTCATGGGTCAATTGACTGGAAATCCCAATCAATTGATTTCCCTTTTCCTTTATTCTGATTCTTTGGGTGACCTAGTGTGATTAATTACTCAAACTCGTCAAAGGGAGCTTCAAACCCTGGACCTGATTAAGAGAGAGCTCCACATCTCTATAATTCTTTAATTAAATTCGGCTTAGGGTTTATTTTTCATTCATTCTTTTTAAACAGGACTAATCTTATTACAAGAACAGGAAACCTATATTTTAAGCTTCTCATTATACTGAAATAACATAAACAACCTAAAGCATAAAACAAAATACAGGAATCAGCGACTGCATCTAGAATAGACTCAGCCCACAAAGGCATCTACAGCAGAATATTTTTGTACATTACTACTGAAAAATTGTATAACTTTTGAGGATTTTTTTTTTCAACTCCAGGCCCCACAGACTTTCAGTCCGTATCTTGTTTTTTTTTTAAATAAAAAAAATAAAAAAATAAAAAAAGCATTACAATATTGTTTCTTGTTGTGTTGGTACACCAATTGTTTATTTCTATTCTTTTTCCTTTTAAAAAAAATGTCCACTTAACAAAACCTATCAGTGTCCAAACACCCTTTTCAAGGCAGTTTGGGTACATAACAACAATTTTAAAATTACAGCGTGTCATATCACAAATCATAGGTAGGTCACAAACATAACGGGATACTGATAGCTTTCTAAGCCTCTTAGTACCTACGTAATTGATAAATATAACATAAAATTTCATAATATACATAAATTTTCAAGGATTTGAAAAATTCAATCAACGTACTGCATTATAGTATAACATGCAGTAGTTAACATTTGTGGTTTATCTTCAGTTGTTCAGTCAACTTCAATAATAATATAAATATAATTACAATTTGCATAGATGAGAATGAACTGCAAAGAAGGAACAACAAATAAATATCAAACTTTTCCAAAGAAGAAAACAGTTTAAAAAAAAATGATGAAAATAAAAATAAAAGGAATATGAAAAATACACTGAATGTTTTGGTCTCATCTGGGATGATTCACTGCCATCATTGCTAATTTGAAATTCCATTGATAGTTAGAAAACTTGATTAATCACTGAATTTTATTAAATACTTGATGGATTATTTAATATTTATATTCTAGTAGAGGGAATATTTCTTGTATTTATGTGCTGTGATTTTATCATGTTAAGAAAAAAAAATTAAAATTAAAATTAAAAAATTAAAAATTAAAGCCTCACACAACCTACATTTTAAGAGGAACATAATGTTTTCCCTTTCTAGTTCTAATGTGGAAGTTCAGGTTCAGTGGGAGCAAGAGCCTCTTGTGAGTTTTCTTACTGATCTCCCCCCAGAATTTAAGACTACCAAATCTCAAATTCTCTGATTTTGAGATTTTTTCTCTGCATAACACCTTTACTAGAGTTCTTCATACACAAAGCTCTCCATCACCTTAGTGTAAAACAGTGCTCTTGAAGGTTGTAGTGATAAAAATGAGCCCAGAAGTCAGTATAATTGAAGTGGTGACTGAGGGGAATGAATGAGAAATTGTGACAAAGGTGCTGATAGTTCCAACCTGGACTCAGGAGGAGTTGTTTACTAATACTGTTATGACTTGAGCAATATGCACTCTCGTATGAAACTTGAAAATTGTTCCCAGTGAGCTCAGTAAGCAAATGTTGCAGTTTCTAAAACCAAAGTCACTGCATCTTCTAAGAAGTATATTCTAGTTTCTGCGAAATGAGTCTGTCAAATTCCCTCAATACTGAGAATCATAAAAGAGACTACTAATGGGTCACTGATTGTAGAGCCATAGACATATGCTAATAATCTGAGACTCCTTTAACTTTCCAGTGACAGAACCTCCTCCAATGTAACTTCAGAGATTGGGTCAACATCTTGTGCTCTTAGCTTTGGAATTGTCAACCCAACTCCATTTTTTTTTCCTCCATAGTGATTCTGCCTAAGTTTTCTTTTAGTTAATTTATGTCAATAAACTTACATGAGCTTTGAATTTTGTATCTAATTTTTTCCTTATTATTGTCTATTCCAACATCTTATGAAAAAGCAAATTATGGCTAGAGATCATGAGCTGAGGTCTCTACATCCTTTCCAATGCTTATCCCAATGCATTGACCCCTTGTAAGGCACACTATCAATAGGGATGTCCTTCCTTGCATTATTTGCTTAAATCTATTATACTGTATGCAGGCTACTCTTATTGTCTGCAATGCCATGCTTTATGAACAAAAATAACAATTCTGAGATGGATTGTCATCTTATTCCTGGAAAAATTCAGCAAAAGTTCATCGCTACAGGATACATACTGGTTGATATTGTATGTATGTATGTTAATTTTCTCTTGCAAATTACAAAGGTAACCTAAATATGAAGCAGATTTTTTTTTTTACTTTTTTTTTTCTCTGTTGGTTTAGTTGTCTTTATTTATTTAAAGAGGGAGTTTTCGTGCTCATGATATAAACAAACATTAATAATTAACTTCTATAATTTCCAAAAGAAATTGGTACATCAAAAATTAATCACTATTCACTTGACATTTCTTCATATTTCAATTAAAAGCTTGCCAAGAAAACCTAAGTCTTGCAAAAGCAATTGCGCAGAAACAAAGGAAAAAAGATGTTGGACATGCATCTCTAAGAACTCAACAACAAAAAAGGATTGCAAACCAAGTTCTTTAACAAGGAAAGATGTCTCCAACTTTTGTTTGTCAAGGGAAAGAACGCCTCCATTCTCATAATGAGAAATTCAATTCAAGAAGTAGAGAAGAGACAGACCGACATACATATAAACAAACTATATATATCAGATCTATCATTAATAAAAGCCAAACTAATCTATCATTAATAAAAACCAAACTAACTGTCAAATATCCAATTCACCACAAACAGAATATCAAAGTATATATAGGAACCTGGCAACTTTTCTTTTTCAAGAAAAAATTTGGAACCAAATATTATATCTAAAGATGAATCATCACAGGAAAAAATATGTAGCTATGCCAGGGATCCTAGTACAAACATTAATCCTAAGTATAAGTGAAGATAATGCTGCAAAACAAATATGAGATTTATGTAACTTACGCGCACATGCACGAACTATCACATTCACATAATCTGATTTCCTTGAGAAAATCCTGCCTGCAGTTTCCATGTAGCGCATATTCGGCTGGCTATGAATAGAATTTATATCTGTCTGCAATAGATACATTTGAAGCTGTGACTGACATGAATTTTAACACTCAATCAAACAACAGAGCATTAAAACATGTAAAATGTATCATCAAAAGAGACCTCTGTGAAAGGGCGGTATGGATCAGGAAGACAGCATGCAAGAACAGCAACAGCTGCTTCTCTGTACGCCATTCTTAATTTTAATTCCTCTGGAATTTCAGCACTGTCTTCCTGGCCTGTCTCAAAAGTACCTTTTTGCTGCAGAGTTAGGTAAGAAATGCATTAAGAAAATGATTAAGTTAAGCCAAACAATGATTTTTATGAAGGCACAGTGATTTTTATGAAGGCAAAAGAATATTGTAGATAGATATACAAGATGGAGTAATGCAGTCATGGAAATTATTTTTGTTCCAACTTTTAATTCTGACTTTAATATTTGTTATTCAGATTTTCTAGTGCAACTTATATTGAGGAAGTTTAGGTTTACTATTCATTAGGAACTAAGCTTTATTATTATTTAGGATCAGGACTATCTTAAGGAGTTACATTCTTTTAATAATTAGTACTAGTTTAGGATTGCCTTAATTTGGAACTATCAATTATAGTAGTATATTAATCGCTACACCATAAATACCAATGTAGTTTTGCTATTCTCTAGAGAATAAATAATATCTGATTATTGAGATTTCAACCAAAGTTTGAGAGCTTGGCCATTTTGTAGCTTTGTACTTTCTTATCTCCATGCTTTTGTATTTGTTCATTTTCACGTAATAGAAATCAATGCTGTGTTACAGCTGGTTTGATTGTTAAATGTCAGCTTCATGTTTCTTTTTTACCACTCAAGTTCGACTGAGATTTCTCAAAACTCTTCCTCAATAGCGTGACTGCCACCATCGAACATAAAACTGCATTAGTTTCTCAAGATATTTATTTAACATTCTATATCTTAAAAAATAAAAAATGTTACCGAGCAAAAAGAGAACAAAAATATTTTGCATAAAAAAAATGTGCTGTGCAAGAATTTTTTTTTAGCTATTTTGCAAAAAGCTAGTCATGACTTTTCCAAAGCTTAAAGATTATTAGTTGAGGGAACACACAAGTCACTCTCCAAGTCTCCAAAAACTAAATTTGACGTGAAATACTGTGTGAGTTAAATGTTAGCCATATCAAGCTGAGATTGATAATTACAGATTTTTAAATAGATAATTCTGGTCTGGCACATGTCCACATTTGTTTGTTGAATTTCAAACCATTAGGCATCTTTCACCACTTAAAGAGAAGCAACTTAAAAGTATGGATGATTGATATGAGTTTCAACAAAATTATATAAAAACTTCTTTCAGTGAATCACAAATTGGTTATAATTGTGATGTTTAATCGAAAATTTCATCTAAAGAAGAATGTAAAAGCCTCTTGAAGCTGAAAGCAAACTATGAAAATTTGAAAGATTACCAGATATTATTCAAAAGGATGCAAGGTAAGAAATTCACAACAAAGATCAAGGACCAGTATTTGAAAACATCAAAAGCTATGATTGTGGAGAAATCAGAGAATGTGGTGCAACTTGTGAGTCCAAGAAGATACAATTAAGACAGAAAAATATAAGCATCTTTTAGCAGATAAAAAGCTTGCAAGAAGAAGAGACCATAGGGAAGACAAAGGAGACCTCAAATCCAACCACTGGAATCATCCGTTTACCAGTAGCACTTCAATGATAGCTCTTTTTGATTTTATATATTATGATATTCATAGAATGTTAAAAAAAATAAAAAAGAAAAAAGTGATTATTGTTTTAATTAGGAATTAGAATCATCATCGGGACTATTTAAAAAAGTGATGATTGTTTTATCCTATTTAGAACTGATTGAGAATTTTCCTAGTTCATGATTCCTAAACTTAGCAGTAGTATTACTTATTACTCTAAATATATCCACGTAGTTTTCATTTTGTCCATTGAAGAGTAGATATTTTACTTATTGAGTTCTCGAAGATTGAGAGCTTAATGTTTTCCTTTAGCTTTGTGCTTTTGTATTAGATCATTTGTTAAGATTTACATCAGGAGGATAGAGTGAGGTAAGGCAACACAAACCCTCTTCAGAGCCTCTAAAAGTTCTTCTCGCCCAATGTAGTCTAAATCCTTTCTCGCTGTTAAAATTCCAGCTTCATTCCTGCAATCAGTTCAGAACTCAAGAAACATTAGCCTTCTCTATTAAAGAGAGAGAAAAAAGAATAGAAAATATAAGAAAGAAAAAAAGTAATATGCATCAGGTGTTAAATACAGTATATTCTGCAGCTCTGCTCCAGTAAAATCTTCTGTCAGCTCTGCAATTTCCTGTAGTAGAGCCAGCTTCTCCTCCTCTGAACGAAAAAATTTATTTCTAGCATGCACCTGCAAAAGTTAAATCTCAATAATGATCAGAATATAAATTAAGACCATAGTTCAAGAATGCTATGCATGTTTCCATCAACCAAAAAAATAAGAGGCTACCTTCAATATTGCCAATCTACCATCTTTTGATGGCAAACCAACTCTGACTATTTTGTCAAAACGACCCTTTCTCAAGAGTGCAGGATCAAGGATGTCAAGTCTATTTGTTGCACCTATAACTAGCACCTGACAAGCCCAAGTTTAGACACAGATCAAACAATCTAATCTCTTCAATCTATAATATATTAAAAAAGAAAAAAGGCACACCTGGGAAGTAAATTCTTTAAATCCATCCATCTCCGTCAGTATCTGCAGTAGGCCTTGTTCCCTTTCTGCACCACCCTATACAAAATAAATACGTTCGAACCATATACAATTGAATCACGGGAAAGACACTAGCAATCATGGAAAACAATTACATGTTCAAGTCAGATGCATTGGTTACTTGTCATAAGCAGGCAATAGATCAAAACAGTATTTCTCTTAGATTGCAGTTAAATAAATTAGCAGTCCCTATAGTTTACTGCTTGATTACTTGAAGATCTTTGAGAAAAATGATTTTATTAATTCTCTTGTGTGTCTATACAAGCAATTTACATCAGAATTTATACAAATGAATAACTAGGAAAGAGTACAGGAAAGGCAACATACAAATTAGAATTAAATCTCTAGAAATTAGGACATAATAATATGTCAATTAATGCCTAATCAAATCAATAGAGATGAGTCAACATTATCTAATGATGTGCACATACTTCAGTTGATGATTTAGAAGGCTCATCCAACAAGACAGCAATCAATTTGAGATTCATTCTAAATTAGTGACAAAATAGCAGAACCAATTTTACATTGAAAAGACATCCTGAGAGTTTGACCCAGAAGGCCTGAAGTAGGCCTGTTGCATAAAGTTCATCCTGATTTCACCTCTTTCAGTAAGCTTAAATGTTTGCATGTGATCTCAAGAACAGTTTATCTCCATCCACATTTTGACATGGCACTATTTCATTCTTTATTAGGCACTTGTCACTCCCTTGCCCATAATTTTTTTTTTTTAGCCTCGAGTTTCTCAATTTTCACTGTTCATTGGTGACTCTGCATCATAAATATTGCAATATTTTCTATTGTAAGTAGCAGACATGTCTCCTTGGCCATCCTAATTCCCAACACTTGTTATGAAAATCTAAGACAATCGCAAGGCAACCCTCAGAAAAGAAGAAATCCATGAGAAGGCCTCTTGAATAAAGATAATCATGAGTCAAGGAAATGGTTAGCTCTATAGGAGATCGGATTAGTGATTACTCTCGGGCAAGGCACCTGGCAGGTGATAGGATTAGATTCTTATTCTAAACTAGAGAAATATCTAACAAAAGGTTACGGCACGTGAATGTTTTTGCAACCCTACTCATTAGAGTTCTTATTCCAGGTTATTTAAAAGCCAAAGTCACGTAAAGACAACACAATCTCATAACAACCTGTTTAATTTTCTTTATCTAGCAATTACACAAGGTGTTGCCTCTTGCCATCATCATTTAAGAACCTCCCCTCCAAATATCCAAATGCTTAAGCTGCTAGCACATATACCAAGATTACAAAAGAGCCAATTAGTATTCCCACCAGTCAACCTTCAATCCATAGCATAGACAAATTATGAGGAAAAAAAATAAAGCATTTCGGACATGAAAGTTTAGGATACCAAATTTGCTAATAAAATGTCACTTTTTTCCATTATTAGGATATTTAAAGGCACAAATCAATAGTGTTCATTGTTAAATGACTTGTTTCTAAAGATTTTTATGAAAGAGATTTTATTGATTTTCTTTTTTTGCAATTTACAAAAAAAAAATGCTATTTATGTAGGAAAAGAAAAGAATCCTATCCTGATTAAGTAAGACTTCCTATCCTAAATAGGTAAGATATACACAACCAACACTTCCCCTCAAGTAAGTGCATAAATATCGCACATGCCAACTAGCAAACTAAAATGTGATAATTGCTAAGCTGTTTAGTAAACACATCAGTTAGTTGCTTGTTAGCGAGACACCACCTATAAGCTTCTCCTTGACGAAGTGTCAATTAATTTCGATGTTTTTTGTCCGGTGATATTGTAGTAGATTATGGGCTATACTGATGGCACCCTTGTTTTCACATTACAAGGATAATTTATCGTTTCCAAACAATTCCAGCTCATCTAGTAACTTTACAGCCATAAAAGCTTATAGACACCCTCAACCATAGTTCTATACTCTGCTTCATCACTTGGTCTAGCAACTACACTCTGTTTTTTTCTTCGCTAAGTGACTAAACTCCCCCCTCCCAAAGAAGTGTGCAATAACCAGTTGAAGACCTTGTATCATCTGGAGATCCAACCTAATCAACATCTGTAGAAGCTTCTATCTGGAGGTGTCCATGTTTAGAGAATAGAAGGCCTTTCCTTAGAGCAAACTTCAGCTATCGCAAATTAAGAAAGGCAACTTGCATGTGAGGTTCACGGAGAACATGAATAGACCGACTTACCAGCTGACAACATGAGTTACGTTAGGTTTAGCGTGTGAGAGATAAATGAGTCTGCCAAGCAATATTTGATATCTTTCATTATCAACTAACTCTTTAATCCCTACTTGCAGCTTATGGTTGAACTCAATAGGCGAATCTACCAATCTGCAACCCAACATGCCAATTTATTTTATGAGATCCATACATTTCCTTTGAGAAATGGAGATTCATTTTCTTGATCTGGCAACTTCAATTTCCTAAAAATACAGCAGCTTTTTTAGTTAAGCCATCTCTTTTCTGTCATTACTATGTCATCAATATACACTATGAGAAGAGGAGTGATCTTACGCTTACAAAGGCTTATAAAGAGAGCATGATCAACATTGTTCTATTGATAAACAAAAGAGATCGTGGCTTTGCTGAATATGTTAAACCATACTTTGAGAGACTGTTTCAATCTGTATAAGGCTTTTTCAATCTACACACCTTTCCTTTTGTTTTTTCATCATCAAATCCATGAGGGATCTCCATATATACTTCCTCTTCTAAATCACCATGTAGGAATGAATTTTTTACATCAAACTACAGCAAGTCCCAATCAAAGTTAGCTACAGAGAATAAGAGAATTTTGATTGTATTCATTTTAGCAACAAGGGGAAGTCTCCTAGTCATCCACTCCATAAGTCTGAGTGATTTTCTTAATTAACTACAATATGGCCTTAAACCTCTCAATTGAACCATCAACTTTGTGTTTCACAATGAACACCCACTCGCAGCTGACCAAATTCTTATTTGGATAGGTGACTAGTTTCCAAGTTCCATTTTAGCTAAAACCTTTATTTCTTCAATCGTGGCTTCTTTCCAGTTAGTGTCTCTCATAGCTTCTCTCCAACTCTGTGGAATAGGCACAAAGGAAATAGATGAGGCAAAGGCTCTAGAAAAGGGAGGTACATAGGAGACAGTTAGAAATAGGATATTTGATACAAGACCTGACCTCTTTCCTTTGAGGAATAGGTATATCTAAATCATCAGAAGAATCAGAGCTTAAAGATAATTTACTAGAAGAGGAGGACTCTTGGCACAAAGTAGGCTACATGATGGCTTTTTCTATCATGTTTCTCCTCAAATATTTAATTAAATCAAGTTTATCCAAAAGCCCAAGAGTCTCCCCCTAAACTCTTTCTCCAATAAAACTCTCCCCTTGAACTCTCACTCAAATAGTAGTCACCCCCTGAATTCTCACCCCCCAGGTGAGGTCATCAATAGTTACAGAACTAGGTTTCACCTCTTCTCTTTCATTACTCTCCCTCTGAAGAGGTGATTGGGTAAATTGAAGTAAGCTTCAAATTCTCTAAAAGTAATATCCATAATGACAAAATACTTCCTAAATGGAGGATGATAACATCTGTAATCCTTTTGCATTGGAAAGTACCTAATAAACACACATCTAAGGAGCCTTAGATCTAGTTTCCCAATGTTCCAAGTATGAACAAAACGAACCCGCCCATTCACCTTTGGAGGAACAATATAGTCATCTTTCCCATTTTGAACCTCTAAAGGACTTTTAAAGTTGAAAGTTTTGAGAGGCATTCTATTGATGAGATAAGTAGCTACTAGAATTCCAACCCCTCCCTCCCTCTTCCCCCCGGAAAGGTTTTGGGAGATTCATGGTGAATATAAGAGATCTAACCACTTATAACATAAGGACAACTAGTTTAATGAAACATCCTATTAGACTCCTAGTAAGTATCAAACATACTATCCATGTACATGTGCCATTATCAATTCTCAAAATTTTCACTTTAGCATCAAATTGAATACAAACCATTCCATAAAAAGATTGAAAGCAAGAAAAAAACATCATTCTTTGCCCTCATCAAATAAACCCAAGTAATCCTAGGGAAATAGTCAATTAATGTGACAAACCATCTATTAGCAGATAATGAAGCATTTTGAGCAGGTCCCCATGCATCTGAGTGAATGGTTGTAAAAGGAATAGAACTTCTATTATCAGTCAAAGGATAAAGAGCTCCTAGTATGTTTACCAAGTTCACAGGCATCACAAATGAAAAAATCAAACCTAGTTTTCAAAAACAAATCATGATATAATTTCTCCAAGACAAAAAGGGATGGATGTCCTAAACATATATGCCATTGAATTATCTCTTGGATCAATCTAAACCAAAAAAGCTTGCCTTTTACCAAAAACCAAGCTATAATTGGTTTCAAATATATATAAGCCATCTTACAATCTAGTGCCAATCATCTCTCCTGCTTTAAGAGTTCTTGTTGGGTAACTAACAGATAAGAGATTAACTAAAAATTGAGGTACATGGAGAACAAAGATAAGCTTAATATTAGGAGTGCAATAAATAAAACTTGTCCCAAAAACAAAAGTAAAGGAGACATTTGCTACTCGGACATTTTCTACTTTCTGAGATGGGGAATAAAAAAGGTCTCCAAAAGAGCTTGCCATATGCCTATTTGCACCAAAGTCTATCATGAATATGTACCATGATTTGCAAAAAAATGTTTCACCTACATAAAACTAGAAATAGCAAGTATAGATGAAAACGTAAGTTGAGAAAAAACAAACTTTAACCTTTGTATTTCCTCAATACAAAGAAATCGGGTGGCATTTACTCTCTCCTTGGATGAATTCACTGCCTTAGTGTCCATTGTAGTAGCAAAAGGTGCTGGGACAATAAATCAAAAGAAATATAGAAATGCAAAACCTAAGGAACCCTTAAAGTCGAAGGCTCAAAAACCAAGGACTCTATCAAAGGCCGAAAATGGGGTAGCCAGAGTTGAAAAGAGTTGGCAAGTTGATGAAGTAAAAACCTTCAATAAACAGCAAATGGAAGAGGCACCCCACGCCAAAGCGTGAATAGTAGCACATAAGTCTTTGATGGTTCGTGAGCACACTCGCGGAGGAGATCAGCGACAATCTTCCGCAGATAGGTTGATCTTGACTTGGGCTTTCTTCCAAGAAGGGCAATGAAAAGAGGAAGGTGGTATTACTCAACCTTTTGACACTTGTTCAAATCATGTACTATAAATTTTCAAAAAAAGAAAAAAAAAAGCTAGTGCTAGGAGTGAGAAAACTCAACCTTCAAAAAGAGCACAGACTCTCAACACTAGAAAGATTTTTGTGAAAGAGATTTTATTGATTCTCTTCTTATGTACATGCAATTTATACAAGAAAAGAAAATAATCCTATCCTAAGTAGGTAAGATATACACAATCAACAATTTCATAGCTATTTCAACACAAAGTGCACAAATAATAAAATTAAAATAACCAATGACATTTTAGGGAAACAACACTTACTTGCATGCATTCTACGAGGCTTCTATTTCTACTACATGATATTAGAACTTCTAATGACATATCCAGCACCTTTACCATTCAATTGCTTTTATAGTTGCCAGATCATTTATTATCATGTACTTCATTAATGGAACTTTATAAGAAGTAGTGACAAATAATATCTCACCCCACCAATATCAGGTCCGCCACGCTTGCTGCCAATAGCATCAATTTCATCTATAAAAATGATGGAAGGAGCAAATGATCTGGCATTAGCAAAAAGATCCTTAACACGAGATGCTGCCACCCCTACAAACATCTAGAAAGTCAATTTTTATAGTTAGCAAGGTTTTTGTAATTCATGTTGTTCCCAAATAACATTTATCACAAGAATGAAGATAAAATACCTAAACATGAAATGAGAATCAGATCAAAAAGAAATCCATGTAATCATTTTAAACTAGATGAAAAAAACTAATGATGGGCAGCAAAGGTATCACAATAAAGAAGATGAAAAAGATCAAATAAAGAACCCAATAATAATAAGGCTAGAGTATTACTTGTACAAACTTACACCTTGGTGTTCTAGCTATTTCAATTTTGAGCAATGCATGCCATACACATGTGCGTGCCTAAGTGTAATAAAAGCATATATAATATGTAATATAAATAGATGCACATTTATTACATTATATATGGTATGAAATTTCTATACATTAGTATATATACACTGGCACACACACGCACACACATATACACAAATCTTTTTTTTTAGTTTTATTCTATATGTTTTTGTACTTTCAATTACTCTTCATTGTATGCCTTTTCTTAACATATGCACATTTATGTTGACAATACTGCATTAGCTCCAACATTTTTGGGATCCTAATGGATCATTGCCAAAATTTCCAAGAGACTATAAGGATGGAGGCTTTCTTGTCCTAATCCAATTGTTTTTTAACTTCTATTCAACTACAATAGTGGGCGTCATTGTGTTTTTTTGAGCATACGTGTGTTCAATTGTGCATGTGTGTACAACATTAAAATTAAATTTAAATTCCGTCCTTTCAATGATTGAAGGATTTTATCAACTCCAAGGTTAAGATTAGCAAGGTCAATGGTTAGTTTGGAAGAAAGTAACCCTGAGTTTGTGGGTACCTATTTCGTAATCCAAAATTAAATATCTAAAAGCATCGGGTGTAATGGAAAATGGCAGCTAGCATTGCTTGGAATCAAAGACTTCCCTTCAAATTGGCATTTATTGTAAAATGCAATCTAAAAGAAACTTCCAACAAGGTTAGTTGCAAAAGGATACAGTCAAACTTATGGGATGGAACACCTATAGCAATTTGTTCATCAGAAATTTCGCTCTCTTAAAATGGGATTTTCATTTCCCAACAAAAATATAAGACAAAGGTATGGACTCTAACAAACACACTAGGTTGTAAGCCTACGAAAACACTCATAGAGCTCAATCACAAACTAGTAATGTTCCAAAAGGTACAATTGATCAAGGTCCTTATCATAGACTTGTGGGAAATTTTATTTAGTTGTCTCATGTAGACCTAATATTGCTCATACTTGAGTGTTGTGAGATAGTTTATACATGTTGACATAAATTTTTAGTTCCTTATTTGTAGAGATTTGTAATAATATCTTTTACCTTTTCTAGTTAGGTTTAAATTCCTTTATATAAATACCTATGTAAATTTAATTGTCAAAATATTGAGAATAATAAAAAACTTTCCAAAATCTATATGGTATCAAAGCCATACTGCCATTTTTAAAGGTTGAGTTTTCCCTTCCGTAGTAGGGTTACAGTGACATTTTTTTTCCTGGGCAACAATAGGGTTACAGTAGGCAATTTTTCGGCAAGTGTAAAGAGGACACGTTTTGTTCCTCGATTTACGACACCGCCCTCATCGGAGAAGAGCCCAAGCCAATTTCGGCCGGTCCACAGAATTCCGGCGCCGTCAAACCAAGTGCGTGAGTACATGTGCCGCCAGAGCATTTCGACACCTTCCTCCACGCACCGGCTAGTGCAGCATCCTCCGACCATCGTCTATCACCGGATCTTGCCTCCACCTATTCGCCGATCTCCTGCGACTCTGACCAGCATCTCTCCGATCACTTCTTAATTTTTGATTTTCTAGGATTTCTGCTTCCAAGTTCTGTCTATTTCTTCTCCGTCTTAGCATTTTTTTTTTTGCCACTCAGATAGACAGTAAGGTAGTTAATTTATCTAAGAGAGAAAATCTCACTACCTCTTTATCCGGTCATAGCACTTGGATTATAAATTCTGGTGCAAACAGTCATATGGCAAGTCTTTCGAGAAATTTTATTTCTTATTCTCCAACTAAAAATTGAGATAATATCCGAGTAGCAGATGGGTCTCTTACTCCTATGTTTGGAACAGGTTCTATTGATTGTACTCCCATCATTAAATTGTCATTTGTTCTCCATGTACCTCAATTTCCTGCTAATTTTCTATCTATTAGTTTTATAACTAATTCTTTTAACTGTAAAGTGAAATTTTTTCCTACACATTGTATTTTACAGGACCTTAAAACAAGAGAGAGGATTGGCAACAATAGGTTGCAAGATGGCTTATATATCTTGGACAATGGTAGTAGCCTAGTTTCTAGTAAGAGGCAAGCTTTTTTGGATGAGAGCAATGATGTGAATACAGAAATTATTCAATGGCATAGACGATTAGGACATCCATCATTTTTTGTCTTGGAGAAATTATATCCTAACTTGTTTAAAAATGCTAAGTTTGATTCTTTGGTTTATGATGCCTGTCATCTTGCTAAACACACTAGGAGTTCTCATCCCTTGAATAATAATAGAAGTTCTATTCCATTTACCATCATTCATTCTGATGTTTGGGGACCTACTAAAAATACTTCTTTATCGGGTAGTCGGTGGTTTGTTATATTCATTGATTGTTGCACTAAAATGACTTGGTTGTATCTAATAAAAGCAAAGAGTGATGTTTTTTCTTGCTTCTAATCTTTTCATAAGATGGTTTGTACTCAAATTGATGCTAAAGTAAAAATTTTGAGAACAAATAATGGTACAGAATATATGGATACTAGGTTTGGTATTTACTTGGAATATAATGAGATAATACACCAAAATAGTTGTCCTTATACTAGCGCTCAAAATGGGGTAACTAAAAGAAAAAATAGATATCTGTTGGAAGTTGTTAGATCTCTTATGTTTACTATGAATCTCCCAAAACCTTATTGGAGGGATGCAATTCTAGCAGCGGCTTGTCTTATCAATAGAATGTCTCTCACAGCTCGACTTTAAGAGTCCTTGAGAAGTGTTGCAACAGAAAAATGCTTATAATGTTCCCCCTAAAGTGTTTGGGTGTGTTTATTTTGTTCATTGTAAGAATGTTGGCAAACTAGACCCAAGGGCTCTTAGATGTGTGTTTATTGGGTATTCTCCAACACAAAAGGGTTACAAGTGTTACCATCCTCTATCGAGAAAGTATTTGGTCAGTATAGGTGTGACTTTTAGAGAAAATGAGCATTACTTTAATACTATACAATCATCTCTTTGGGGAGAGAGTACTGAGACAGAAGAGGTGGTAGCTCCTATTATAACTCTTGATAACCTTACCCTAGGAGAGAGTTTTGTGAGGCAGGAGACTAACCTTACCCTAGGAGAGAGTTCTATGAGAGAACAAGTTCAAAAGGAGAATATTGGAGTTCAGGAGGAGACTGCTGTCCTAGGAAGAATTTTGGACATTTGGATAGACCCGATTTGATGAGATATTCGAGGAGAAATAGAACAAAAGAAACCATCATACAGCCTACTCTATGTCAAGAATCATCTTCTTCTGGTCAGTCAGGTCAATCTTTTTTGAACTCTGATTCAACTAATAATTTGGATATGCCTATTGCTCACAGAAAAGGGGTTAGATCCTGTACCAAACATCCTCTATCGAACTTTGTCTCCTATAATTCCTTATCTCCTTCCTATAGAGCATTTGATTTGTCTATTTCTTCTGTCTCTATTCCACAGGATTGGAGGGAAGTTTTTACCGATCCTAAGTGGAAGCTAGCTATGATTGAAGAAATGAAGGCTTTATCCAAAAATGAAACTTGGGAACTTGTTACATCTCCACCAAACAAGAAATTGGTTGATTGCAAGTGGATTTTTACTATGAAACATAAAGTTGATGGTTTGATTGAGAGGTTTAAAGCCAAGTTGGTGGATAAAGGCTTCACTCAAACTTATGGAGCGGATTATCAAAAGACATTTGCTCTTATTGCTAAAATGAACACAGTCAGAATTTTGTTATCTTGTGAAGCTAATCTTGATTGGGATTTACAGCAGTTTAATGTAAACAATGCATTTCTTCATGGAGATTTGGAAGATGAAGTATATATGGAGATCCCTCATGGATTTGATGATGAACATAGTCAAGGGAATGTATGTAGATTGAAGAAAACCTTATACGAATTGAAGCAATTTCCTAGAGCATGGTTTGATAGATTCAGTAAAGCCATGATCTCTTTTGGTTACCAACAAAACAATGCTGATCATACTCTGTTCATAAAGCATAACAAGGGTAAATCACTCTCCTCATAGTTTATGTTGATAACATTGTAATGACAATAGATGACAGAGAGGCGATGACCCGATTGAAAAAATTGTTGGCTCAAGAATTTGAGATCAAGGATCTAAGAAAATTATAATACTTCTTGGGAATTGAGGTTGCCAGATCAAAAAAGGAAATCTTTATTTCTCAAAGAAAATATATCCTAAATCTTTTGAAAGAAACTGGTATGATGGGTTGCAAACCAACAGAATCGCCTATTGAGAGCAATCACAAGCAGAAGTTGAAAAGCCAGTTGATAAAGAGAGATATCAAAGGTTGGTTGGGAGACTCATTTATCTCTCACACACTAGGCCAGACATAACCTACTCAGTGAGCTTGGTGAGTCAGTTCATGCATGATCCACGAGACCCTCACATGCAAGCTGTCTTCCGCATTGCTATGGTCACCTCCAAATAGAAGTCTTCATAGATACGTATTGGGCTGGATCTTTTGATGACATAAATCTACTTCAGGCTTTGTACTCTTATAGGAGGAAACTTAGTTACTTGAAAAAGTAAGAAGCAAAGTATAGTTGCAAGATCGAGAGCTGAAGCAGAATATAGAGCTATGGCTCAAGGTATTTGTGAACTTCTTTGGCTAAGAAAGCTACTAGAAGAATTGAGATTATTTGAGAAAAGGAGACTATCCTTATATTGTGACAACAAAGCCGCTATCAGTATAGCTCATAATCATGTTCAGCATGACCGGAATAAACAAATTGAAATTGATCGACACTTCATAAAAAATAAAAAAATAAAAAAGAGCTTACAAATGGTGCCTTGAGTTTGTTTCATGTGTCATCCGAAAAGCAATTTGCTGATGTATTTACAAAAGGACTCAACAATCGGACTTTTCATATCTTAGTCTGCAAGTTGGACATATGTGATATCTCTGCACCAACTTGAGATGAAGTGTTCACAGATATGTTTAGTTCCTTATTTGTGGGGATTTGTAATAGTATCTTTTACCTTTCCTAGTTAGGTTTAAATTCCTTTGTATAAATACATACGTAAATTTCATTGCCAAAATATTGGGAATAATAAGAAACTTCTCAAAATCTACAATACACAATCATAAAGAAACATGTCTAAGCTATGAATATAGCATGCTTGTATCTAATGGGCTCTGTTAGGTGATGAACTCTTATGAAAAGGGAGAAGGGTTGACACTTGAAGGCTATATAGGTGCTGATTATGAAGGATCTGTTAGTAATTAAAAAACCGCACAATTGGTCCAATGTATATTTGAAATATCTCTTTAATTTTCAATTACATAGAATTCAATTTTTGTCTTAATTTCTATTAGACATTAAAATTTTTGAAAGAATGAGACCATTCTTCTAAATACTATGCATGTTTTACAATGACTAAGCTCATTTTCCTATTTAGTTAGAGAACACTTATGGTTTTCCAAGGTTTCATACTTTTCTACAATTATCATGGAAGAATATAAGTTTCTGGCTTCTTCTTGGTGTTGGTAATGGTGTGTTTAGGAGGAGTCGGAGAGTGCGAGCTTTATTTCCCTTCCTTTTGTGTGTGTGCGCATGAGAGTGCACGTTTGTGAGGGTTCTCATATATACTCTACAAGGTTTGGGCAAGCATAGATTTCTAACATGCAGGCAAATGCAACGACTATACATGACATACAAAAAGCAAATTTGAATAGATGAATTTGCAGCTGGAATTAAAAATTTTAACCATAAGGAATAACATTGCCAAAAAGTACACAGAGATATTTTCCAAAAAAAAGGGTACATAGAGAAGAAAAGAGTAAATATTAGAGGACAGGAATGCAGCCTATTTGTCTACAAATAAAGAACTTTCACTTGTTCGTGAATGATTGTAAATTTTTGCTTATAAATTAACCATGAATAACCAGCACAGCATTACAACTCCAAAAATGATTGTAAATTTTTGCTTATAAATTAACCGTGAATAACCACACAGCATTACAACTCCAAAACCAGTGACCAAGGAAGCAACGGTATATTCTAGTTTGTGAATCTACATCATGTCAAAATCAGCAAGGCTTTTGCCAATATTTATCTGAATATAACATCTTTTGATTCAGTAAAGGCTCACATGCTTAATTATTAGTCTTGCAAATGACAGGAGACAAATCAAAGCTTCTATAAATGGAGCATTGTCAACATCTGTGACTTCATATATTTGGTCCACCAAAAGATTTTTCAATGTATTAAGTACTTTCAAGTCAGTTTTACAAAAAAAAAAAAAAAAAAAATGATCCATATTGCTCAATAAATCATGATGGAAGAAAAATCAATGGCACAACCCAACATAAATAGAAACATAACCCAATGTCATGTTAGCTGATCCCAAGGCCTTTATATCATTGAATGAGAACAAATTAAGGAAGCAACCATTCTTCTACTATCATTTGTAATTTGCTTTATTTGATCTTATATAAAAAAATCATCCCTCACCTCCACAAAATCGGTGCCATTTGCAGCAAAGAAAGGCAGTCCTGCTTCACCAGCAATAGCTTTTGCTAACAGAGTTTTACCTGTTCCTGGAGGCCCATGAAGAAGCACACCTTTTGGGCAATAGATACCCTTGTCTTGGAACTCTTCCTCATTCTTCAAAATTCGAACAATTTCCTGTAATTCCCTTTTTATATATTCCTGTCCAGCAAAATCATCGAAGGTAACACCAGTAGTTTCTTCTGCTGATATAAACTTGGCCCTGGTGGAAAGGCAGTCCAAAAATTAGACTTGAAGTATCACTGAAAACTATTCCAATTATGTTCACAGCAAAAATAATCCAAAGTTGTTGCAATTTAGCTACAGCTTTATAACAGCATTGATCATGCACTATAATTATACTTAACAATTAGAATGAGAACCAATCATACTTCATGGAAAAATGTCAAATTCAGCAGTGAGTGCCACGGCCCTGCATGGTAGGAATGTAAAAGCCATATCAAGTACTAAAAATGGTATAAAAGTGGCAGCATGTGGCACTGCCTGTCCCATGGCCATGGGAATAGCAGCAAACTGAACATTGTGTACCATGGCCCGCCCCACAGCCTTGGTGAACCTTAGCTGTATGCACACAAGCCTCTCCTGTATTTGTGCCCATTTTTCTAGGCATTATTTTTTTTCCCAGATGTTATGGATTATTTAATGCATATTGATTTGTATTGGCCTTCTTAGGAACTTGCCTAGAATAGTTTTCTCTCGTTGATGCATATGTGTGTGCCTTTGTAAAATTTTAATTAATTGCACTAAGAGAACCCAATTTCTGCCACTTCCAAACCATTTCGAATATATGTATTCTCTCAAAGGCCATTTAGATAGGGTTAAAAGAATAAAATGATTAAGGCACATGGAATCAAATTTTAATTTGGTTACAGCAGAGATGAAAATAAGGACAGAAATTTATAGAAGCAAGCAAGAAATATGAAAT
Organism: Excoecaria agallocha; assembly: GCA_037975025.1. Lineage (NCBI taxonomy): Eukaryota > Viridiplantae > Streptophyta > Magnoliopsida > Malpighiales > Euphorbiaceae > Excoecaria > Excoecaria agallocha. The sequence continues at coordinate 16,394,378 of CM075807.1, forward strand.
AGCATTACCATACAAGACAAGATACTATGCAGCAAACATGAGGTATCCACAGATAAGAAAAAGAAGCAAAGGAGACAATAAACTGAGAAAAAAACAATAGATGGAAGATAGTAAAATTAGGAGGTCTAAGTCAAGGAGGATATGGCAAAGTTCAAGGAAAACTTGTGACTGTAAACAGCTATTTATCTTTTTTTACCTCTTCCTTGTTCAAATGTACAAGGTTGATTTCTCTTTTCCAGCAATTGAGGATAAGAGTTTAAGATGCAACCAATATGTCAATTATAGAGTTACTTTTGCTAATTATCAGAAGGTAATAAAATTTATTCATGTAGATCAGCAGTGGTGATCAACAATTTACCATTTATGAGCAAACTCCCGTAACACTACACTATTTTAAACAATGCTAAAAATTAGCAATATTATAACAAAATCTGAGTGAAACAATTTTATGTACGATCAAAGTGAAAAAGCTGGTATACATTTCAATTAAGAAAAATAATTTAAGATTTGGTCTCTTAGATGTTGCTTAATGCAAATTAACATTAATTTTCATAAGCCAATTTATTTTGACAATAGAATGCACAATTGTTATATTGATGTTCATTTTAAAAAGAGAAGAAAAGCAAATGAGCATTCTCTAGAGTTTTTTTAGTTTACTTCCTCCAAAATGTTCAAATTCAAATGAGATTAATATCTTCTGACTTAATAATTTACCTTTTCAGAGAAAAAGGGGTTCTGGCACCTTTTTAAGGAAAAAAAAAAATTTTTAAAAAGAGCTGAGAAAATGTTTTATTTCTCACTTATATAGTCCAAAAAACCATAAATGAATCAGATTAGAATTAGAATGCCAAAAACAAAAGCTCTTAACCAAACCTATTTAAATAGGGATTGAGACCACATTGTGCTACAGAAAAATTCATGCAAACAATAAGTAAAAAAGAAAATCATCTGTCTAACCTCACAGTAAAAGCATCTAGAATGATTTGGCTTCAATTTTCAACTTACCTACTCTTACCAAGAGAACCGAGTGCTCGGCGCTTGAGTGGCTGCCTAATTGTTTGGCTAGGCTTTCCCAAGTCACAAGGTATTAACTTTGCATAAATCGGTCTCATTATATTATCAATCCACACATATAATCCAACAGCGAGAGCAAGCCGCATGGACCAAATGACTGCAGTTGCAACAGTAGAGTACACTTCTGCAGGAACTGTGTCCACATTAAGAACATTCACATTTATTACTTGATGATGTAACTTTTGCCAAACATCATTCCAACAATCAATTGGCATACGGTCAACCACATGGCGCCGGAAAATAATTTCTTTGTTAGAATTCCCTTCAGCTCCTTCTATTTTTCCATCCTTGTAATATGGCAGAATCACTGAAGAAATAAGGGATAACTTGTCAGCTAAAGGACTCATTTATACAAATATTGAGTAAGTTTTATGATAACCAACGCTTCAGCCTTAGTCATGCTAACACTATTTATTCGAGAGATTTTTACATGCTTATAAATGGGTAATAAAATGCTATGCAGTCATTGCCTCCAAAAACTAAAACCCGCAGAGCTTTGCTAAGCAAAATAATGGGATCGCTGCTACTCAACTAATTGTGCAAATTTCTCTCCTCAAATTAGCAAAGCAGAACAATAAAATGCATACCGGATACTGTCTGTCCATAATTCGAATACTCCATAAACTGAACGTTATTGGAATTGAGAAGCCCCCAAAATTGACTAAAATCAATCCTGTGAGAGATCTCAGGATCCCACTCAGTTCCTTTCAACTTCCCACGCATTGTCAACAATGCTCTGCTCCAATTTGATGCCATTACAAGCTGCCTTTCCAATTGCACATCCGACTTCCTCTCCAACTCTTCCAACTCATTTACTCTTTGTTTCTCCTTTTCTTTCAATTTCTGAAGCAAAAAAAAAATCCCTTAAAGTCGTGAATTCCAGACAGAAAGCAATTCATCAACTGCTTAATGGAAAAAACATACCTCAAATAACTGAGCGGACTCCGCGTCTTGTTCTTCTTCTGAGTTAGGAGACGGCACTGCAGAGTTGGAGCCGGAAGAAGAAAAAGCACCAATTACAAGTCTCTTACGGTTAATCAAGGGAATTAGGGCAATCTGTGGATTTAATCTTTGAGTTTGAAAGGCTTTTTTATGAGGTTTGAGACGAGAAAAAGTGCACCGAGAATGGATAAAAATTGGTTTAAAAGTGATCGCTTCCATTTTCTATACCATGAAAAGATATCAAAACCTCCGTTGCTAATCAGTTTAAATTACGAGAGAAGACTTGTGACTTTTGTTTGTCCTTCCTTCATATGCCCCTTGTCTGCAGCAGGGATGCTCACGATAAGGGATGGGGCGGTGAAGCAGTCCCCACTCCCCGCCACATGCAATATCGGAAATTTTTCGTCCTCACCCCTGTTTGAAATATGAGGAAAAAATCTCTCGTTCTCGTCCTGCAGAAATTTCTAATTTTTGATAAATTTTCTAATATATCCTCAATAAATTCCCGATCTGATTTGAATTAAATATTTCTTATAAATTATATTTTATTTGTTTAAAAAAAATTTCATATAAAATTAAAATATAAATTTTAATAATTAATAACTTAAAATTAAAAATATTACATACCATTCAAATATAAATATTTATAAGCATTCCATAACAATAAACAAAAATAATAACATCAGCTCATGATAATTTTAGGACATAGCAATTTCATTGTTTTATGAACAGCATAAAAAACAAAGATATCAAAAAGTATTCATCTAAATTATAGCTAAATTATACCAACATAACAATTCTCCAAAATTGAACTTTGGGTTTCTTCAGTTTGAAAAATTAAAACAACAAAATCAACCAAGATAATTGTCCAGAAAATGATAGTTGTGCAGATCTGAGTATATAGCTTTGTATATTATCAAGGATTCAAGACTATTTCTACCCTAAATTCACACAGACGTGAACTCAGTTGTGTAAATCTGAGTATATAGCTTTGTATATGAGTTGAGACCTGATCATAAATAAAATATATTAAAGGCAAGTGGGGCTGTATAGTTAACTAAATAATTTAAAGAATCAAGAAACCGGATAAATCTAAAACAAAAGAGTTTTGAGTGGGAATCGGGAACCGACCTTATTATTAATTATAAATCCAAATACTCTAATTGAAGCGTCCTGTTCACCAAACTTAATCACAAAAAGAAACTAAAACAGCAAAAGAGAACAGAGATTTGGGTGATATTTGAACCCGAGAGATTTCTTTAAAGCAGGGATAACAACAAGATGAGCATGGGCATCGCTGCACCATAGCTTCGAAGTGATGAAGAGTTCCTTCTGAGAATCCACAAGGCCAAGTCTAAGAGCTTTTAAAATTGATTAGCCGAGAATCTTCTCTGATCCGTACCAAGATGCCGTGTCGAAGTGCTTGTATTCCAGCTTAATAGCATCCAGAACAACTGTGTTTAAGCAGGGGAAGATCGAAGGGGGGGAGAGAGAGAGACAGGAGAGGAGCGGCGGCTGCAGGAAGAGAAGAAAGGTAGGAGAAGAAGTTAGGGTTTATTATGAGATATTTATAGTCAATGGCACAAAGATAAATAAATAGAAAATTAGGGATATGATAGTAATAACACACCGAGGCGGGGATCCCCGCAAGGCGGATATCCCATTCCCCCACCCCCGCCTCGAAATGTACCACAGGGATTTTTTAATCCCTGTCCCCGCCCCCCGTGGGAGAAAAAATCGAGGAATCCCCGTCCTATTTGGGGCAGGTCCCCGCCGGGATCAGGAATTCTCCGCCCCGTTAGCATCCCTAGTCAGTATGTCCCCAGTGCAATGAGGTTTTATGGAGTTCGTCGGGATTTTGAAGATGATTAGGACCACAGTTGTTTCTTTCAAATGCTGTCGTCCTGTTCAGAAAACGTTCTGCCATTTGAATGTAACTGGATCTGTTCATGGCTAGGCTTTTGCTAGGCTTGGGCCGAAAACTTGCCTGTTGTTCACGATCGGCCCATAAATAGATCTAAATATATCTATTAGTAATAGCAAATGGAAAACGCTGTCGGCATCTACCTGTTGAAACAATGGAACGAATTTGTGTGAGTATGGACAAATTAATCGGTCAATAAGTAAAAAAAAAATTAATTAATATATTAATATCAATTTTTTAAAATTATTAACTATTAATCAGTTTATTGTATTTAATTAATCAGTACATCAATTTCTATTTTTTCAGTTTGAAAAATTTTAGCATGTAATTATAAAAATATTAGAAAAAAATTTAATTCGATTTAAAATTTTCAATATAATTTAAAATAAAAATTATAAAACAAATATGATATATTATCAAAAATTCATCTTTTACTTTCATCATTTTCTAATTTTTATGTTTTTTATGTCAACAAATTAACAACTAATATTATAAATTGAATTTGATATTTATCAAAAATTAGCATACTTAATCCTAAATCAAAGAAAAATTTTTAACAAAATCAAATGTTAAGTTATAGATTTTAAAATACAAAAAAATATAATTAATGTTATCAAATAAGATATAGACACTAATGTATATAATAAAAAATAATATATATAAAAGTTAGTCAAGTATTACTATATATAATTAAGAAAATGACATAATTTAAATGTTCTTTAAAGTATTATATTTAAATATACTTTAAAGTAGCCATTAGCAAAAAAAATTAATTAATATATTAAGTTCGGTTTTTTAAAATCATGAACCATTTATCAATCTGTTATATTCGATTAACTAATCCATCAATTTTATTTTTTCGATTTGGTTAAGTAATATTTTTTAGTTAACCATTAAAATTTAAAACATACAATTATAACAAAAAATAGGCATAGTTCAATTTAATTTCAAATGTGTAAACTTCAACGTAAGTCAAAATAAAAATTACAAAATATAGATAATAAACTTGTCAAATTTTATGTTCAATAAATTAATAGCTAATATTATAAATTATATTTGATATATATTTGTTGAAAATTAGTATGCTTAATTATAAGACAAAAAAATTTAAACGAAATTAAATATTAAAACATAAACTCTAAAAAATGTAATTAAATATTATCAAATAAAATATAGATATCAATATATATAATTAAAAATAACATATATAAAAATTAATATATTAGTTTACATAAATATTACTATATTTAATTAAGAAAAATGACATAATTTAAATATTGTTTAAAATATTATATAAATTTTATAGAGAAACACAAAAAATTAAGGTATAAAAATAAGAATTATAATATTGTGTGTGTGTATGTAGAGGTGGCAAATGAACGGATTGAATGGATTTGTGTTAGGTCATTAATAGATTGGGTCATAAATTGGTTAAAAAAATATAGGTCATAAATAGATCAATATCCAAATGAATTTGATAAATTTGGATCAACTCAATGAGTTGAAGAATGAAATGGATTAGTTTTGGATTGACCTAGTGGATATTGGATTAGATTGGGTTAAAGAATAAAATGGGTCAATTTTGAATTGATTTAGTGGGTATTTATTTGAATTGAATTGAGTTTGGATCTCTTTCTTTGGGTTAGTTTGGGTGAAATTTTAAGTTTAGGTCAATTTTGTCAAGTATGTGTGTGTGTGTGTGTGTGTGTGTGTATGTATGTATATTTACATACATACATACATACATACATACATACATACATATATGCATATACATATACATACATTTATGTATATACATATACATATATATGTATATACACATATATATGTAGATACACATATATATGTAGATACATATGTATATGTATATATATGTGTATTTATGTGTATCTACATATATATGTATATGTATATACATATGTATATACATATATATGTGTATCTACATATATATGTGTATATACATATATATGTATATAACAATCGTAAAAAATGTTATAAAACAGTAGTCTGTTGATTAAGGTTCTTAAGTTGAGAGTTTGATTGAAAAATTACTTATCAACATAATTTATTTGAAAAGAGGCAAGTGTCAGCTAACATAAATAGTTGAGGTACAGCTTAAACTTCAATTTTACTCATCGATTTTTCAATCAGAATCTTTTGTCGATTCTCTGATTAGGATTACATTTAGGATGCACTGATTGAAGTTGCATTTTTTATACATCATCTTTTGGTTGGGATTTGGTAGCTATCTCACTTTGAGATTTATTCTTGATTGGGAAATCATTGATCAAGGATTGCTAACTCATCGTCCTTTGGTTAAGACTAGTTTCATTATGGCTTGTAAGCTTGAAGCGTAAGATCCGCATCCTCGTGTCTCTTTTTAAGGATATTTAGGGCCTTTTTTGTCTTAATTCTATGCCCGATTAGGTTAACGTCTTTTCTTTGGATGATGAGCCCTATTGAGAGTTTAATCATCCTAGGCGTTGCTTTATGGCCATCTCAGGTTGATCGGTCGAAAGCTTTAAGTATGGCTTGTTTTGTCGTGTCTTTTTTTATGTGAAATAGAGGTTGCCATTTCCCTTGAAGTAGGCGGGAAAGGATGCTACTTAGTGATTTTCCCCAGTGCTTCTTCTCCTAACTGAAAGGGTGCCACCTCAAATTGTCAAGACATTTTACTTCCTACTGTGCCTTTTCCTTCTTTTAGCTTGCTTGAAAGTGAAGAAATGGGCAACTAAAGTGTCATTCCTCGTACTTTTCTTGAAGGAAAAATGTTTTGTTTTCCTTCAAACTTGGCACATGCTATCTTATTTTTCTTCAGGCTTGGAGTTCATTTTCTTTATTTCCACTTTCTTTGTCTAATGGGATCTATCTGGTCTGTAGCAGAGAAAGGGCCTAGAGAAGCTGAAATCTTTGCTTGCCTGGATTTTTCTTTCATGCATTAATTCGATTGGATCATCCATCCTTAAGTTTCTTCTCTAGGCATTGTTCCCCTTTAATTTTGAGAAACAGTTTGATGGATACATTAATGCTTAAAGCTCGAACCAATTAGCCTCACAACCATGTGGCTTTTATATAGAGGCGAAGGAGTGAATCTCATGCCTTTCTCATGTCTCTTTTGGCTAGAGAGCCATAAAAGTTTACATGTCGTGGCATGGTACTTTGGGAGGGGGATATTTCATCCTCCTTCGATATTGGTACGCACCTTTTTGTCTTCCTCCAGTCTTGGATTTTTCTTGCATATCCCTAGGATATCCTTAACTCTTCTGAATCTGGCCATGCAGGATGGCATTTGGGATTAGCTAAGTATTTGAATTGTTATTAGGTGATTTGGACGTTCTTTAATTATGTTCGGGCTGAAAAACTCAGCTTTGTTATCGACTCTCAACAAAAGCACCAAATGATAATTCTGAAAATTTCATAGAAGAAAGAGAGACCCTTAGTAAGAAGAAAAAAAAGTCAATATGAATAGGGTATGAGGTGTTCGATCGGAATGATAGGGTTTAGAACCTATAAAAAAAAAGCTAGCCCGATCGAACTGGGTGTTAGCACTCTGATGTTTAAGTTAGTAAGCTAGAGAGAGTAACTAAAGAGAGAAAATAGTGAAAGAAGATATCAAGTTTTGTTCATTTTTAGAATGAACTTGCTATTTATAATGCTAAAAGACTTGAACAAGAGACTTAAATAGGAGACCTACTCTAATGTAGGTAAAGGTTGGTAAGGAGGTAACCACCCATAGGCGGTGACTTAATGAAAGTGTGTGTCATAGAACATCAGTGCATCAGGGACCTGTCTTGTTCGATTGGACTGCCTTGGTCCGTGCATCTTCGGTTAATTGGCCAATAAGGCCTAAGCGTTATCGGGCTCTCCCAAGGCTAGACATCTTTGATGGGCCTTGGAGGGATTGGTCTTAGCTTAAGATATTAAGCAATATCAATAATTTATAAATGTCTCATTAAAATTTTAAATTGAAAAATAAAAGTCTTAAAAATATAGAAAAATTTTGTAATACGTTTAAATATTATGCACAAACTTAGTTATATTTTATTACGTTAATTTTGATCTCTTAAAACATTATTTTTTAAAAATTTATCTAATATTTCAAAATATATATTTTTTTTATATTTAAGATGAATTCAATATTTTTCAACTAATATTTTTTAGACCTAATTTCTTAGATTGGATAAATTAATAGTTGATTTCAAATATAAAAAATAATTTAATTTTATAATAAATTATTTCAAATTAAAAATTATTATTTATCTTTACTTTTTTTATTTAATTTTAAAGTTAAAAGTTAAATTTATGTTTTAGTTTATATTGAATAAACAATTATTATAATTTATCAACACGAATAATAAAAAAATATTATATATTTAGATACAAGTTGTGAAATTGAAAAAAAAAATTCAGTTATTAATAATAAAGCCAAACTTATTATTAATTTTTGAACTATATTCAATATTAAAGAAAAGTTATAAAATTAATTTTTTGAATAAAAATTTGGTATTTTGATTAGTTTTAACGGAATTATTGATAGAGGGGTCAAATTGAAATATCTGAAAAACATTAGGATTCTAATTGTTACATTTTAAACGATAGAGTTTTAATTAAAAATTTATTAAAAGGTTGAGGTCTTTTTTGTTGTTCTCTTTAAATTTTTCATACTAATTAGTCCACTAATCCTCCAAATTAAAATTTCAATTCACTTCTTAATTCATGCAATTTATATTTTTTCATATTTACAATACCATTTTTTTAAATAACATATGCATACTTTCATAAATATTTAAACTTCTTATACTTATTACTCTTTTAATCCTTTTAATTTATATTTTAATTCAATTCTAAATTTTAATTTTAATTCACTTGTAAAATATATATATATATATATATAATAAATTTATATATCAATTTACTTTATATATTCCTAAATATCATAACATGATAAATAGGTTCAAACAACTAATTGCTATACAAATCTTAACAATTATAATTTATCTGAATAAACTATAAAATAATATATGCGTAAATTGAAATGATGTTATTATAAAATTTTTAAAAAAATTTTAAATTAAATTACCTCTAATATTTCATATACTTATATTTATGTTCTACTTAGCTATTTTCAAAATTATTACCCCTACAAAATAAAAATGATATTAAGATTAGTAATAATATAAAAATAATTTAACAAAATTAAATTATATTGTATTCACATAATACTAAATTTTCTTTAATTTTGGACAAATTATTTTACAATAACTTCAGCAAAAATTATTTCAACAATAATTTAATGAAGAACAGAGAAAGAGTTGATGAAAGTGAAACAAAATGTAACACAAAATTTGTAAACAAAGATGGTAAATATGAGGAAAAATATTAATTTTAGGATTTAGAAATAAGTTAATATGAGGGGAAAAGAGAATGAAAGAATTGTGAACAAAATGGGAAACTTTAGTTGATGAAAAGATAGGTTTTGTGTTAACAAATATGGGTAATAGGAGGGGAGTCAAATTAAGTAGGTTTTAAAGGTGTTTAAAAAAATTCAGCAATTTATAGATCCATGGCTTGTAAAGTCACGATTTTTTACTATGTGTTGCTGCAGTGCCATAAGGCCCTAATATATATCCTAGGAGAAATTGCATGTAATGGCATATTTGAAGTAAACAAGAAATTTAAAATAGGGACACGGAGGGTACTATGTGAAAAAGGCGAGGGTATTTTGGTAATTTGGTATTTCGACATATGTAAGTGTAATTTTAGAAGTTTAAAATAAAGACTAAATTGAACTAATTATAAAGTGTGAGAAAA